>JAZKJV010009968.1:0-600000 GCA_037367405.1 Ottelia alismoides
TAAGCCATATGCACTACTATCGTAGGCTTAATAATACTAAATATTATATTGATCTCTATCATGCACGATCACATTAAGGGGTAATCATTGAGAGATAAATTGCTTTAATTGGGTTTGATTATGATATGTAATGACTGACATTGATCGATGATATGCTTATGAGTATCTAATAGACATTGCAATTATATGATACACTAAGATCTTAGAAGCCTTGATCTATGTGTGATATACTCTAGCATAAGAGGACGAATACGAGTACAACTACGAATTTTCTAATGGTCAACAATTTAATCACACTTGTGATTTCTATGGAACTTTGGAAGGAAACTCTATTTGAAAATATCTCTCATGCTTAGTTTTATGTATAATTGCAAAGTCCACACAGCTATGGGGCATAAATAAAAAAGGGGCAATCACATTGATCTATGTGGCCGTAAATTACTTGGTAAGAAGCATTAATATGCCAGTATGATATTTACTAGGAGGTACCCCATGTGGGTTGCATAAGAAATATATTTTGATGAAGCAATTAAGAGACATTCGCAGTTTTTTTTGAAGAAAGCCTCTAGATTAATTCAAACATGAAACTTTGTAATGGAGTGGGGGAATACATTCAAAAATCCAATTTCATATCACATGATTTCTCGAATAAAAAGATGTCAATATGTGCGTGTGAGCTACGTTAATTCTGGATAGAATGTGAGAAGAATATCGGGATGTTGTTCCAAGGTTCTTCAACATTCTTCTATCCATCTTTTGGACTCCTCAGAAATATTCTTTAGCGAAATATTTTGCTTTAAGTATTTGGCACCAAAGATAGCCTCCTTGAGTCAGAAGTCTTCAAAGGAACTTCAAGAGAAATTCTTGGTTAGTATGAAGAGTTAATCTCACACCTATTCCTCCAAGTGCTTTGATAATGATATATCCTTCCACCCTTTAGTATAATGGTGCTTTTCCCCTGGCTGGAAACACCACCCAAAATCCCTTGCCATTTTGTCCATTGGAATTGAGTAGTGGCTATAAGATGGACCAGAATCGATGTCAATGTCGTTGCCACGAGGATTGTCTGGACATCTTGAGACAACGTTCGAGATTTCCAACCAGCAAGTTTGGGTAGGAATAGCATCAACAACCTTGTGATGGATTTTGCTACCATACCTTTTCTCCATTATCATTCGCGTATGTGTCTTACAATGATAAATTTGATGATATAAACATAAAACCTTAGCACCTGTTATAGAATATATATGGGCATCACATTCAAATAAGTTTAATATTGATAACATAAAGACACTATAATCCACACCAAGTAAATGTTTGTAATCAAGTAAAAATTATAATCTTCACATAGAAAAGTAGTTTAATTACACTGAAGATGCAAGATTTGTACCATGCATTCACTATGCTACTTTATATTATGCATTCTTCCCTAGAACTTGATATAAGTGGGAAAAAAAAGATACCATCAACTAATATGATAAGTATTAAATATTAATGAAGATGGATGAAAAAGTGCTGAAATTTTTGTTTATATTAAACCACAAACATCCCATAAATACTATGTTCTCTTCACTTAAAAAAAGTAATATTTTTTATTATTTCTGATGGTGAACGTAAAAGAAACCAAAAAACCCATATGTAAAAAGGCAAATAGACATATGAAAAGTGATATGTAACACGTGTATATATATACATATACATAGTTGGATTTCAATAAGTAAAGCAAAAATGTATCAAAAATCGTAATGTCGATTTTTTAAAAATATAGTTGGTTATAATTGTTTTATAATTTTATATGTATTACCAAAAAATGACTAAAATATCCAAAATCTACTCTGCTCTTTTGAGCTATTGTTGTAGTTTCAATCCAAATAATCACACAAATAATTTTCCAAATGAATGATATCAAGCATAAAATCGGACATAAGCAATTTTTCAATTTTATTGCTAATGCATGTTGCATCGCGATGAAATGGGAACCAAAATGAAGAAGAACATCAATGTTTTGGTTTACTCGGGAAAAAGAAAAAAACGAAGAAACTGGTATAACATATAAAATGAGAAAAAATAGATGGTATCTTCTTCGTTTATTCGATCATTCACCTTAATACGCTCTTGTCTTCATTTTTCTTAGTGTCATCTGAGTACAGTAAGAAAAATGAAGTTATGGGGATCAATTCCCAAAATTAGGAGAAGGATGAAATAAAATAAACAATATCTTGAACAAATAAGCCATCAAAACTTGCAAAAGATTATAATATAGCAGTTTCATGTTCGTCGGTGATGAAGTTTTTTTTATGTATATATAAGCGAATCGTAAACTCTATAAAATCGTTGATATTTTGTAGTTAGGACCATAAAGTTCAAAATCCAATGGCAAATAGAGAAGCAATGAATGGACAAAATCGTTGATATATACCTTGTCGGTTATAACCATCTCAAGTGATTCCAGGGAATCCCATATAAGGCAATTGGTATGGTTGTTGACCATAAATACTTGATTCCAACCACCCTATATTAAAAAAGAAATCTTTAGGAAACAACTAATTGTAGAATGTGCATGTATCTGAGCTTACTCTACCAAGAGAGTACAATTAAATGTTTCAACTGTAATAGCTGAAATACAAATTGCAGATACATCATCTTTGGCCATCGGAGTGAATGTTGGCATTCCATCACAGACACATGGTGGAAACAATTCAACATTCCTTAACCATTGGGACCGTCTAGTCAAAAATAATGAGCAAGATCATCATCTTATCCACCACACAAAGATGATCATAATGTATCCACTGTGGCAGCATCCCCGGCCGGCGAATGATTCTTGGTTCCAGGTTCCGACACCCTCCTCAAACGGCTATGAATTCACGACTGAAATGAACCATGCTTCTTCTTTGGATCATCTCCTATCCTACAGAGCGAACCACCTGAGGTGAGTCAAAAGTGGTGCTTATTTCGTATCAAAAAAATGCTTATCGAAGAGTCAACTGCTATCGATTTCTGAAGTTGACAATTGCGATGAATTTCTCGAGACAACATGTGGTGACTGGATCGACTTTGCATCCAATGAAAACATGGTTACTCACCCTTGATCGGAGCTCACTGGAGGTACAAAAGACCTCGAGAATCCCATGTTTATGGTGAGTTGCACACATCAAAGAGCCTCCTCCATTGGTGTGGAACAAATCTCGGGGCATCACCTTTAAGATCCAGATGGAGATGGAGTCCCAGATAAGGCACTCACTTTCACCCTCAATTTTGGTTGTCCAGCCACTTAAAAAACTTCATCCGCGAGGACGTTGGAGCTGTGGAATGATAGAGGGTACAAGACAAATTAGAAATGGAGACATGATTGGTGGTGGCGAAGCAACTCCTCCTCCAGACATGGGAGAAGATATGTGAGAAGCAATGGGAGGACGTCATCACGGAAATGTTGAGGGAGATGACAAAATGGTCCTCGAGTGAGTGTTGGAGGTACATAGGGATGGAGTCAAACCCGAAAGGGGGTCCGAGGTTGCATGAAGTAGCCACTCACGCTTAAGATGAAGCAGATGTTGATGCATCATTGGGGATTAAAGGTGGTGTCTGTGACGAATTTGTGATTCATCACTCTAAAATTCGAAAATAGAGATTTGTTCCCTAGTAATCAAAATGCTATCTCCCTTTATTGTGCATTTATTCGCATTCATGCATTTAGAATTAATGTTCGCATTTTAACACACATAGTTTGCATTAAATAAGGAGCCAAATTCACTTGTACGTATCACTTGTATATTAGCTATCTTCATTTATTTTGTATCTATTTTATACTAACTCCTAAATCCAATAAAATCAACTCTATAGTGTATATATTACTAACACTAATAAAGGAAAAATATCAAAAAAATAATGACTTGTAAAATTGACCAATAAAATACTCCAAACCTTACTTTGAGATTAAGAACCTCAAAATATGGAATATCTCTCTCATACAATCTCATATGGACCACTACTCACTTTTGAGATAATGTGCGTTCAATTACCTTTAAAGCAAGACCAAATTCAAAAGAATCGAGGGTTGTATGTGAAACGTGGGTTTTGGGACCCTATTGTATATTGTACATATTGACCAAACTACCCCTTTATTTTCTTAGTTATTAAAATACAAAAATAAATTAAGTTGTAAATATTCCTTTCATATTTTCTCTAATTTTATTTGATTTTTTTATTATTTAAAAATGACAAAAAATCTGCAAAAGATAAAAATGCGGTATTTTATACATATAAGGTACCCCAAAATACTTTTTATATAGATGATTTCTTTTGATTTTGATCCTTCACAAAAATTTGTAAATCTCATCGATATGAGCAACTTTTATATTGACCACTTTTTGATTTGATCTCTTTTTATTATTTCTTTTTTATTTTTATTTTTATTTATTTTTTTTGGGGAGCAACACGTGGCAGCTTCTGGAGTTATCACGTGCCACCCAATTTTATGCTTATTTTTAAATTTTTAATTTTTGTTTCTTATTTTAATTTATTTATTTATTATTTATTATTTATTATTTATTTATTAACTTTATCTCTATTACTTTAATTTATATTTATTTATTTTGATTATGCTTGTTTTAATTATTTACTCTATTTATTTTATTCATCTTTATTATTATTATTTATTATTTAGTTTGACTTGTAATTTTTATATTTTTTAGCCACGTGGTCGCACCACTGTGTGCCACATGGCGCCCTCACGTTTTCTCCCTCTCCCCCTCTCTTTCTCCCCCCCCCCCCATCGTGCCCCCTTTCTATCCCTACGTCTCTCTCTCCCTCTTATCTTTTCCCCTCTCAAGCACTCTCTCCCCCCATCATTATTTCTTTCTCTCTCTCTCCTCCCTATTTTCTCTCTTTTGACCCGCATATCCCTATCCCTTCTCCCATACACTCCATGCACGCCCCCCACCCCACTCCCAATTGCATAGACTCACTCTCTCATTCTATCTCTCGTGCGCCCCTACCCTGCGTTTCTATCCCATCCACCTTTCCCTCTTTCTCCCGTGCAATGCACGTCCTCCCACCCTCACTACTTCTCCTCTCTCTCTCATCTCTCTCGATCCCCATAAATGGGCCTTCCCTACAGAATGTCCACCTAATCCTCTGTTCATAACAAGAGAGAGAGAAGACCCATTGGACCTTCTCAGGTGATCGTTGAGAGGCTTGTCATGTTGAGCGAAGACACCTTGTTATTGGTGAGATCCGGTGAAGACTACCTCCACTGTCGTGAGCTTGGGAGAAGCTTGTTGAGCTTGCGCACCACTGCTACATTAAGCGAGAATCGCAAAGCTCTCTGAGCTCTGCAACCCAGTTAATCCATGTTCCTTCTCTTCCCCCGTTCTTTTTCCTCTTCTTCTTCATGTACTTTCTTTATCCTCCCCTCCTCCCTCTTTCATCTACTTTCATGTTTCCCCTTCCATCGCCCCCGACCCGCAACCTCTCCCCTTGTTCTATGGTTTGTAATTCCGTCTACAAGCCACCGCACCACCGCCTTCGAGTCGCTCCACCCACAAGTCCATCAACTGTGCTCACCACCAACCCCACACACGACCACCCTGCCCCAATCGACCACACTCCAAGCATTTGTCCAAGTATGTCTCTGTCACCATCCACTTCATGTAGCCACTGCTCTTCCCACTTTCCCCACTCTGCCCCACCCCCTGCGCTCCAGCAGCCGCACCAACCCCATCACCATCGATACACACTACTGAGCCCGCACTATTGGGTGTGTGTCGCCCATCGCCCTGGTCGCATGCCCAAATCACCCGCCTAGTAGCAGAGGAGCCCAATAGCCAACGAGCTCATCTTTCATTGCCTTGGTCTTCTTGCCAAGGACGGGACATCGTCGTGTAGACGATCACCCTCGAGCTCCGTGCCACCACAACAACTTAGGACCATGGTACGGGATTCACTCCTTTAGAGGCCGTCTCTCATCGTCTTGATTCAGCCATCACTTCCAACGGCAGGTGCAGCGACCGCTGCATCACCCTTCTCTGTCCCTATGCATGTATCTCCAGTAATGACCGCCACACGACTCCTCGTGCACCTTTGTCGCACCGCCCTGCACTGCGAGCATACCTGCACCACTCTGTCCGCCCTCTTCATCGACATCGATGCCACAATCGTGCTCTCCTACCTCAATCGATGTCCCTCCACCACTGGTCTCGACGTCTGCCCTCGTCCAATCATGTCAGCGACACCCCAGACACTCCCCCTTCATGTGTCTCCTGCCATACTCACGTGCAAGGCATGTGAGGACTAGGATAATTACAGTCCGCCCCCTACAAGCTCTGCTATCATAGGAAGCCCCTCCCCCCAGCTAGCACATGCTCTACACGTGCTAATTAGGATAATTACGTAAAGCCACCTAACCTTCTAGAGAGTTACGCCAATACGCATACAGACCAGAGCACGGCCCCACGCGTGCATGTGCGAAAAAATTACAGAATTGCTCCTGGACTACTCGGTAATTAAAGAAGTGCCCACATGTGCTATTTTCATTTTACTTTTATTTTATGCTTAGCATTTAGGCCGTTTTTTGGGCGTTTATTTGAACCTATATTTGTCCTCATTTCATAATTTTAAAAATTGTGCATTGTAGAACAACTTATGCTTAGCATTGTGGATATTTGTTTGATTTTATGAGACATGATTGATTATTATTATTATTATTTTGGAGAAAAATTCAAAATTTTACCCAGTACATGCTACTAATTCCATATTAAATTAATCGTTGCTCTAAATTTGAGTTGTTTTATGTTGTGCCAAAATTTCATTTGATTTGTGCACATATCTAGGTTAAAATAAATGAAATTGTGATCCTAGTAAATGATTTTTAGTTAATTCCTCACTTAATATTTTAAGAATTAAAAATTGTTCTGGATATCTCGCATATAGATCTATCTATGATAAATTAATTTCAGGAAAATATTGATGTTTGGTATTTATTAAAATTACTTTACTCAAAATCACCTAATTTACATTATTTAATTCATAATTATTTCATAGTGCATCCAAAAAATCCAAAAAAATATTGTAGCCTGATTTCATCATATTTCAATTCTGACCAAGTTTGAGGATTTTTGGACTTAATTTGATTGTAATTTGCACTTTAACCCTCGAACTTTATTAAAATTACATTTCACTCATTTATCGCATTTAAAAATACCTAAAAATGCTCTATGAAAACCTAACCTTTAGATCGACTTTAAATAAATCTAAGTACACAGCAGCCTCCCTGATTCAACCTTGGGCTTGCCCAAGTAAAAAAATTGACCGCTCGTTTAAGTTGGACGAATATTTAAATTTGTAGTTTTTTTATTAATCCAAATTTGCTCGACTGCAACGAACAAATTTAATGTTAATTTCACACGATTTCAAATGGAGTTGTTGCCATGGTGGCACAACTTTTTTTAATTTCTAGAAAATCTAGAAATTAGATTTTCCATTCCAGGGTAGTCTGACCCCGATTTTTCTTATGCATAGTTCTCTACTTACTTTTCTGCATTTATTTTTTTTTATTTATTGTTTGCTTTATTTTATTTGAGCCTATCTCTCTGATCACCATCTTATTTTTGTGCGAGGGTCCCGTTGTGATGGAGCAGCCGCTTAGGTGGTCGAACCACTCAGGAGCTTCGAAGGTCGGTATTTTTTGGGAAAATAGCTGATTGAAGGAATTGCATAAATTTAAGATCGAGTCGACTCATGTGAGAGCGTAGAGTCCTTAGCAGTTTATTTTCTTCATTTTATTTTATTGCAAATTTTCCAGCAGATTCCATTCCAGGTATCGCATGTATACTCATACTTGGACATAAGTTTGTGGTGTGTTGGGCATGTTTCACTCTCCGGTGAGGGTGGGGCCTGACTTGAGTGTTGAAATTGGCATAAGCACCCAGTAGTTTAATTAAAATTTTGTATGTGCCAATTTTAGTTTAGGCCACACATCTTGGAAGATTCACATCTTCTGAGATCTTTAATGAGACGTACACAGCAACATACTACTTAGCCAAATCAAACTCAGTTCTTGCATGCTAATAGTATATTGCTTAGTTGTGGTTTTCTCGATTTGCATGCATTTAGCATAAATTTTAAAAAATTCAGTTCTACATAATGCATGGAGAGTGTTGGGAGTCATTGTATGTATACCTTCTTTTGAGCATGCATCATTGTTTCACTTTTGCATTCTGATTTCTGACTCTTCCCTTGTTTTACAACTTAGGATTTAAAAGGAAATTGAGAGTGAACAATAGACATGTTTTTGTGCTCAGATTAAAATTTCAAGTGACGGCCTCACTTTAAAATTGGGACTGAATGGAGCAAATCGATTAAACAAAATTAAAATAAAAGAACCTTGTTTTACGGGTGCATAAAGCCCTCATTATCTGATTTACTTGCGAGTGAGAGAAAGAGGAGTTGATAGATCCAAGACAGGATTTTCATATAGACTACTGGTTAAAAAATGGTTAGCCACTTTTCGGTGAGGATCTACGGGTAGCTGGTAAACGGTCCGGATTTCCTTAGCAGAGTGGGAGGTTTAGATGACACCGTGTAAGACTCTATCCTCAAGTAAAAGGTAGCTGTGTTTGTAGGATATGCACTTACTCCTATACTGGCTGAAAGTGGGTGCAATTATTTGTAAAATCGGGACAGTCTGTAGGGAAGTACATGCACCTAACAACTCATTAATCTTTCAAGACTTGCATTTGTCACCAACTAAAACTGACAAGATAATTCATGTGAACCTTTACAATCCTCACGAATTGAGTTGGTGAATTTGGGGGTTTTGGATTGTGTTTGTATTGTATGAGATTACTCCGCACATTTGCGTGCATCGTAGAACCAACACCTCATTGAATATTATGCTCTCATCGATTCTTTTTACCATCGAAGATGACTGACCGGGGGGTATTTATTTGGGCTTCATAAATCTCTCATTGGACCCTTCTTCGTCTTCAATGGCCTAAGAACAACTTGGGACAACCTGGCTCATGAACCTATTAGTTCGAGAGCTCTCACTCTCGAGATGGTCACTCTCAAACTATACCCTTTCTTTCTTCCTACCTCACCGAGGAAGACCTTCACCTCGGCGAGAATATTTTCATTCCTAAATCCTCTTCTAATCAAGACCACATTGTTGGCACAAGACCTTAAGAAGATTCAAGTAATATGCCTCTGAAAAAGAAAGAAGAGGAAGAAGAACACCTCGAGGACCCCAAGAGGATGATACTTGCCTGATTATCTACATCTGAGCAGCAGCAAGCTTACTCCAAGCTCAACTACTATAGCTCAATGTTAGGATCGAACCTCTGATGGATGCGACATACAACCCTGGACAGTATAGAATTCAGAATTATCTAAGTTTGGACGAATCAAAAATTTATTTTGAGTTGAAGCCATAGTTCCTGAACCTATAGTCTCACTTTGATCGCAATGCTTTTGAGGAACCTTATGCATTCCTAAGGGACTTCGAGCTTATCTGTGCTAACTTTATGCATCCTAGGGTTAGCCACGACTATATCAGGCTCACAGCCCTTCCATTTGCCTTGGGTGGAAAAGCTGACTATTGGGTGAAGAATTTGGAAACTATTGTCAACACCTAAGCCTAGTTTAAGGGCATGTTTCTGAAGAAGTTTTACCCCCTAAGTAGGGCTAACAAGATGAGTACACGCATCACTAGCTTTTCTTAGCTACCCCATGAAGCCTTTTGTGACGTATGGGAGAGGTATAAGGACATCCAACAAAAATGTCCTTGTCATGGTCTAGATGACAATATCTTGGTCCAATCATTCTTCATCGGTCTCAACCCTGAGATGTAGGGATTAGTGAGCGCTGCCTGTGGAGGCAACTACACTTCATGTGGAGCAAATAGCATCTGGAAGGTATTCGAGCAGATGACTGAGACTAGCCACTCACAGAACACCAGCAGGGCATACATACAATCCCCCAGTTCACTCTCGTCTAGAGGGGCAAAGTCAGTTGTAGTTGATTTCTATCATGACGTGATCCCTAGCATAGGACTCCTTGTGGACAAATTTGTTATAGTAGAGAGAATTGACAGGAGGATTGATGAATTGGATCAAAGCATCTCCAAAATTCTCAAATAAATAGAGAAGTTGACTAATAAGGTATCTAAGATAAAGAAACCTACTATGATTGCACCCTCTGCTTACATATACCAAGTTCATCATGTTCATGAGTAGCTGGTGTCAGGGCAACCCTAGCTGTGGGAGCAGGACCAGTCCTACACCCACTCGTCCCGTCAGCAGCCCCCATCCATCGAGATAGTTCAGGACGATCCTCTGCCAGTTTGGGAGGTAAACAATATGGTATACTCTGGACCCTGTCAGGCAGGGAAGTACGAGGTACCAATAGACTAACCAGCATTCCTGATCTTTCACAACACCACATTTACCCCCGCACCACCTCCTTCACAACAGATCCCTGGATATAAGCCACCCCAGCAGTAGAGGCAACAATACCAGCAGTACGACCGATAGGGCCATTACCGGGTATGCCAGCAGGGCCCGTAGAGTCAGAAGATGTCCCAGCACCAGCAGCAGAGGCAGTACCCTGCCAACATGGACAATCTTCCTATTCTTCTTCTCAGCCTTTCCCACTTCCTTCTTCATTTGGTCCCACGGACTCACAATTCCAACAGATATTTGATACCATTCGTTCCTATCAGAACGAAATTCATGACTTACAAGTGGATGTCAACCGCCTATCTAGATGGAGACACGAGCAGTCTGCACCCTCTACTTCGATGCTAGCCCAAGTTCAGGCTAACCCTAATAGCTTGAACCATTCTAGTTCTCCGCATCATCTTGATCAGGTATACTATTCAGCATCTCTTAGATCTGAACATGAGATTCTTTTGTGTGACGAGGCTAATCATATGTCACTTAGGAGCGAAAGGACCGTGACCGTACCTGATCGGGCAAGGGATATGAGGAGGGTCCTCTGGAGCTCTATTTGAGGAATCTCCAGAGGATGAGGAGGAGAGGAAACACATTCAGCCCATTAGCAACATCTGAGGATCCTTTCTCAAGGAGTCATGAAGAGAAGGAGAGAACAAATACAACATCAGCAACATGGAGATATCTCAGATGCTATGGAGGACCTTGCACCTTCGGTTGTGGCGGATACCATTACAACTTCTTTTCCACAACCTTTACTAGATAATTTTGATTTTGATCCCATGTTGCATCAAAAAGATTCATGTATGAAGAACTCAGTTTCAGTTAATTCCAAGAAAAATCTTTCTGTTCACGATTCAGATTCTTCATCTTCTATTTCCCTTCCTCCCATCCCTTTCCCCTATGCACTGAGGAGAGGAAAGTGCAACAGAAAGATTCAGAAGGATGACCCCGATATGACACGGTTTTGTAAGGAAAATATCACAGTTAAAGTGTCATTTGATGAGTATGTGGCTAACCATCCTGCATTCCAAAAAAACCTTAAGGTGAGATGCATACCTACTAGGGGTAGCAGGAAGAGACCGAACAAATATGTGAAGATTTGTGTTTTGTCAATAGTCACAACCTATTGTCTCAAGAATCAGCAATTACCAAGGAAGAAAAGAGATATGGGTGCTCACTACATGAAGAGTCCTATGATGACAATGCATTTGCACACACTCTCCTAATAACGGCTCTTCAATCAACTTATTCCCCATAGCATTATATCAAAAATTGGAGTTAAAACCACTTCGCAAATCCATAGCTCTATTCCAATTCACATATTGTTCAATGAAAAGACCCAAGGGAGAGGTGAAGAACGCCGTTATCTTGATTGAGGGGTAGGACTATAAGGTTGACTTCATAGTCTTGGACATGGAGACCCCCAATCATTGGAGAGAATCTCAGATCATTCTCGGGCGACCCTTCCTTAGGACCGCCAGCGCAACTTTCGACTATGGTATGGGAATGATGAAGTTCCGTTCTCCAAACGGAGAGCTGAACCTTGAGATGAAGCATAAGAAATGGCAACGACCTGATTCAGAGAGTAGAACAAGTACTCATATTCAGAGGAGATTGCATAATGATCAGCACTGTTGGAATTCGGAGACTGGCTCCTTCAAAACATAGCGAAACCCTTTCATCTAGAAAGGACATAGTGCATGATGCAGTTTGCCAGGTGTTTCCTGATCTTATGAGAGATGCATCCACCTATTCCCATGATGACATAGAGATCTATCAGGATTTGTTCGTTCCATCTCCCTCGGAACAATCATGGGACATGGTGATGAGTCAGACGCGACTTTAGCCTAATTATCGTGTTTCTTTGGCGATCTGACTCCCAATATTTTTGATTTGGTAGTGAGTACTACACATCTTAGCCCACCTACATGTAGCACACAACTAGATTCAGATTCAGTTCAACAACATTGCCATAACTGAAGTCACTCCCTCCTACACTAAAGTATGTCTTTCTTGCGGAACTGATGAACCTCAGTTTCATCATCTTTATTTCCCTTAATTAACCCCCTTGCTTAAAAGTTGTCAATAAATCCCTGTTAATGTCCTATAATTAACAGAGTCCTTAATAAATTAAAAACCACAAAAAAAATGGCAAAACAAAATTCGTGGTATCTTTAGACTTAAAAATACCCTCAAAAATATTTTGGACCTTTGTTTGACTTCATCTCCAGTTTTGGCCAACATGAAAATTGTAGATCTCGTCAAGATCTACAACTTTCATGTTTTGAGTTTTCTCAAATTCGGCCATCTTGACCTTCATTTTTCGACTTGAAGTCCTAATAATCTGATTGGGCCACGTGGCCCAATCTGAAGGCGCCACGTGGTCCGCCTTCTTTGTCCCATCCGCCTCCTCTTCAAGCCGTTGGATCTCCTCCTGAGATCCAACGGTCCCAGGCTTTCCACGCCCGCTGCTTTCCCTCATCCATCCGATCATCTCCGCCTCTAATCCTAGCCGCTCGTTGCCGCCTCTCGCTCCTCGTGCCACGTGGCACATTGTGGTCCGCTTGATCATGTCATGGATCTTCTGATCTGAGCCGCTCAATCCACCTTCTAATCCTAGCCGCTCGATCAACTCCAGTATCCCATCACCACCCTCCATCAGCGCCCTTCCCACAGACTGCCACGTGGCCGCTCCGTAGCCCTTCGATCCCATCGCCATCGATCTGATCGTGGCCATCCCTTTGCGCCCTTCCCTCCGCCGTTGGATCGCAAGATCCAACGGCTGAGGCTTCGTCTTCCTCCTCCCGCATCCTCCGCCTCAGCCTCGCGCGCACCACTCCCCCTTCCATTTTTAGCCATAGCCCTAGTCATCCTCTCCTCTCTCTAAACACCTCACGACCGAGCCCCATCATCCACCTCCTCCGCGCATCACTCAACTACCCACGACCACCTCCCAGTCGCTCCATACCACCCTCTAAACCCGCGACGCCACTCATCAGCACCTCCGACTTCGCCCTTTAAATACCGTGCCTCCGCCCCACTTCACCCTCGTCCATCAACCAAGGGGCGGTGGCCCAGCCCTCTAGCTCCTCCCTGTGACAGGGGGAGGAGCTCGGATCGAGCGACGACGACCTCCTGCTCCGATGAGACCCGCCGCCCTTCAGGCGGCGCTGCGGTGGCCTAGAGCCCCGCTCGAGCTCGCTGGCACGGCCGGCCAGTATGTGTGACGACCCGAGCATCCTCTCCGATGCTCAGCCCAGGCCATCCCCTCCATCTCCGGCCAGGTAAGCCCTCTGATCTTCTTTTGTTTTTCTTCTTATTTTTGCTTAATTTTCGTAGCTTCTTCAAGCTCTTTCCCTCACCATTAACCATTCCATTAGCTCCACCATCGATCCACCTTCCCCGCGCACCTCTCCGACCATCAACTTCCTCTGCCACAACCTCCCTCCATCCCAGGCATCCTCCTCCGCCGGAGGCGGAGGAGGACCCACTAAGGGCTGCACTTCTCCGCCCCAAGAGCCCTCCATTCACCTCGCATCGCACGCACACACGCCTCTAATCCATTTTGCAGGTCCAACTTTCATTGGCCGGACTTCGGGCGGAGCTCAGTTCTAGAGCTCCGCCTCCGGCGATCAGTCGTCGACAGAGCACCCCAGGTGTCCCCGCGTCTGCCCCGACCTCAGAACTTCATCGCAAGACCTCCAGCAATCTTCCCCGAGCTTCAACGAGCACGGCGAGGCGCGGCGGAGCTCCAGGCCTCACGCCGGAGCTCTGATAGCGCCGCCACCTGACGAAGGAGGAGGAAGAGCAGCTACCGTTGGATCTCGCCCCACGGCGGAGATCCAACGGCCCTGGAAGCGCCACGTCGACTACCCCGGAGCGCGGAGGCTCGGTGGGACCGAGCCTCGTCCGAGTCACCCTCGAGCCGCCACGTGGCCCGAGCCACCTGCTACGGCCCCCGAAGCTGCACCGAGCCTCGCCCCCACCCGAGCCTGAGCTCACGTGCCACCCGCACGTGGGTTTTGGTTTTTTTGCATCGGTGCCCTCGCATGTCCCGCATATTGCATCCAGGTCCCGCTACACGTGGCACAACCAGAGACCACGCCGAGCCTGATCGACACCAAGCCTGGAGGCTCGGGTACTCCGAGCCAAGCCGAAGCTTCATCGAGCCTCTGCCGAACCAGAACCTCCTTCCGAGCCTGGATGGCGCGTGCGAAGCACGTGCTTTCTGGGGTATTTGCAGAGTAGCCCTCGCCCCTTCCACCATTTGCAAACAGGTCCTGAGCACGTGCAGCACATGCGCGCCTGGGGCTATTTGCACTTATACCCTTGCGGGTTTCAATAATTGCAAATATGCCCCCGCTCGTATGGTTTATTTACAGGGAAGTCCTCCACACTTATTTTTATTGCATTTGAGTCCTTCCCAGGGACTAGTTTGTAAATATCTTTCATGTTTTTATTTTATTTATGCCCTTGCGTTCCTTTATGCATATCTTGAGCATCATGTCTCCTTTTCAGTTGATTTCAGTCTCATTTCGAAGCTCTTTTCGACATCTTTAGTATGGCATGCTTAGATTCTCATTTTGACACCTTGATCTGTAATGCTCTATTTGGTTAACGAAGTGTCCTGTTTACCTTGTCTCTCATGCATACTTGCTATATGAATAAAAAGTGCTTCATTATCTGATTATGTTCAACTCGTATCTTTTTATGACTCAAGTAATGATCATTTCGGGCATATTTTCCATTGTATTTCATGGCATTTATTTGCATGATAAAAATGTATAAAAAAATGCATGTTTAATTTTAATGCATTGCATTGTCTTGTTGTGTCTTTGCATCATTTGACCTATATGCTTTATTTCAACACTTCATTGAACACACTGAAATCTGATTAATACAAGAGAAGCGCGTGTCCCTGAGTTCGACCTTGGTTTCTTGCCAAGTAAAATAAAAATAACGATCGCCTCGTTTTGATTCATTATCATACATATTTAAACGAGGTGATCTTTTGACGACCAGAATCGGCTCGACTACGATGACGATTACATGTGCTAATTTAGCATTATTAAAGGGCCGATTCTGCGCTTCGTCAGGAACCCAAAGAGTGATATCCTATTATCATTAGCTCAGAATTGACTTTAGGACATGAGTCTATGTTGTTAGAAGTCTTAGAGAAGAACCGTAAAGTAATAGGCTGGATCGTATCGGATCTCACGGGGATCAACCCCGTTCTCTGCTTGCACCATATTTTTACTGAGGATAATGTAAGACCTTCACGTGACTTCCAGAGGATACTTAACCCCAATCTACGGGAAGTAGTGAAGAATGAGATAGAGAAAGTATGCAAAGCAGGGTTCATATACCCTATTTCTAACTCCAATTGGGTGGCACCGCTTCATGTTGTCCCGAAGAAGTCGGGAATTCAGATGGTCACCAGGGAGGAGGGGGTAGAGATCATGACATGAGTACTCATGTCGAGGTGCGTCTATGTCAACTATAGGCGCCTGAGTATTGCGACCAAGAAAGACCACTTTCCCTTGCCATTCATCGATCATATCTTGGATACACTTGCAGGGAAAGCGTTCTTCTGTTTTCTTAATGAGTACTCAGGCTACAAATAGGTAGCCATAGCCCCTGAGGGCCAAGAAAAGACCACATTCACATGTCCATTCATCACTTACGCATTCAGGTTCATGCCATTTGAGCTCTACAATGCCATGGGCACTTTTCAGCGGTGCGTGATTGCCATATATGCAAAGATGGTGGAAGTATTCATGGATGACTTCTCAGTTCATGGTGATTCCTTTGATAAATATTTAGCGCACTTGGATCGAGTCCTCAAGCAGTATAGGGAGGTGAATATGGTACTCTCCTGGGAAAAGAGTCACTTTATGGTGATGGAGGGTATCGTGTTGGGGCATGCCATCACCAAAAGGGGAATGGAGGTTAACCCTGACAAGGTAGAGGTGGTCAAGAAACTCGATCCACCTACCAACACGAAGTCAGTGCAGTCATTCCTAGGGCATGTTGGGTTTTATAGGAGATTTATTCAAGATTTTTTGAAGATTGCCCGCCTACTAACTGCGCTCTTAGGAAAAGACACAGAGATCATTGTTGATCACAAGTGTCTGGAGGCCTTTGATCTCTTGAAGATGAATATTTATACCCCGCCTATCCTACAAGCTCCTGACTGGTCTCTTCTATTTGAGATCATGACTGACGCTTCAGATTTCGCTACGGGAGCTGTGTTAGGACAACGACAAGAAGGGATCCCATTTGTGAACCATTACGTAAGCAAAGTGTTAGACTTTACACAGAAGAATTACACCGTGACTAAAAAAGAAATGCTCAATGCAGTATGGGCCCTCTAGAAGTTCAGATTGTATATTTTGGGCGCTAAGGTGACAATATAAACTGATCACGCAGCTATTTGGCACTTAGTGGAAAAGAAGGACGCGAAGGTGCGTCTTCTTAGGTGGATTTTGATCCTCTGGGAGTTTGATTTGGAGATAAAAGATAAACGTGGAGTTAAGAATGGTGTGGTTGATCACCTTTCTTGGATTTATCTCAAGGACTCTTCTGATTATGAGCGGATTAGAAAAACATTCCCATACAAGTTAATCTATGTTATTAACTCACTCTTGTGGTATGCCAACATGGTGAACTTTCTTGTCTCTAAGCAGGTTCCCCGTGGTTGGACTAGGAGCAAGATGGACTGACTGAAGTCAGATTTGAGGAGATACCACTGGGACGATCCTGTCCTTTTCTTCGAAGGGTCAGATTGTGTTTGGAAAAGGTGTATTCCTCAAGAGGAGTACCGGAGTGTCTCACATATTGTCATTCACTTGAGCTTGGAGGACACCATTCGGGAAGAGAACCACTCACAAGGCACTTCGATGTGGGTTGTATAGGTCAACCCTATTCAGAGATGCTATTGATTTTGTACGGTTGTGCCTGATTTGTCAAAGAATGGGACAGTTGGATAAAGAGATGAGATGCCCATGCAGTCGGTGATTATTTGTGATATTTTTGATGTATGGAGCATATATTTTATGGTTCCTTTTCCCAACAACCAAGGATATGAGTACATCTTGTTGGTGGTTGACTACTTGTCTAGGTGGGTGGAGCTATCCCAACCTGAACTGCATACAACAAGATTGTTTGTAAGTTTGTGACAGACCATATTATTGCTAGGTTCGGGGTGCCAAATATTTTGATATCTAATGGGGGTAGCCACTTTGTGAACGAGATGTGAAATCTTTAGCTAAAGACTACGGATTTAAGCACAGAGTTACTAGTCCCTACCAACCACAGTTCAATTTCATGGTAGAGGTTTCGAACAGAGATGTGAAGAGTATTTAGCATAAGTTGGTTCGTCTTGATAGGAAGCATTGGTCCCATCCCTTGGACTAAGTTCTTAGGCCTATAGAACATACTACAAGACACCATTGGGCACTTCACCATTTAGAATGATCTATGGCAAGCTATGCCATTTGCCCATAGAGCTGATTCACACATCCAAATGGGTAATTAAGCAGATTAATTAGAGTTGTCACCTAGCGAAGCTTTGTCGAGACTTGAACTTGAACGAGCTCATGGAAATCTGAAACATGACATATGACAACAGTTTGATTTATAAGGACAAAGTAAAGAGATGGCATGATCAGCACATTAGGTGCAAAGACTTTATTCCTGAGAAAAGGTACGATTGTTTAATGTCAGGTTGAAGATGTTCCATGAGAAGCTTAAATCTAAGTGGATGGGTCCCTTTATTGTTAAGAAAATGCACAGGAATGGAAGTGTAGAGATAGCTAATCTCACAGATGATGCACAATCTCATGTGGTGAATGGACAACTATTGATGCATTTTGTGGATTCTAAAGGGAAGTTAGTCCAAGTCGAGGTCATCAAATTCATGCAGGGTGAACACAGAGCAGATACATCATATTACTCTTTATGAAGACGCAACATCAAGATTCACCAGCTTAGAAGATTCATTCACTCTTGTGCATTCTCCCTTCTCTGTAACTCCAAATCACATCAGTTCTCACACATGTCCTATACTTAGGTTGACCAGAGCCTAAGTATAGGGGGGACCGATGTCCATCCTGTATATATATCATCTATTTCCCCTCTTAACCTCATCCACCCCTTTTTATCTTTATCTACACTTAGGATGCCATATCTTAGGTATGGGAGGGGCGAATCGACTTCTATACTTTTTGTAATTTTAGCTCTCCTACGCTTAGCACGAGCTATATCCTTTCCTCGCTTCTTGTGCATTGAGGACATAACACATGCTAATATAGGGGTAACGGACCATTGATTACCCTATTCTAAATGTGTCGTGTTGTTGTATTAAGGAAATCAGGATCGATCAAAAATTAACCACATGAATTGATGAATAAACAAATTAATTAATGTGCAGTTTTATGTATTTTTAGCCTGAGCAAGCCCCAAGGTTGACTCAAGGAGGCAAAGGAACAACGTCGGCTTAAATCAGATGAATTAGCTCATGATTTTCCAAACGGGATTTTTTTATATTTTTTATGCAATAAAAATGTTAATGCAAATAATGTGGATGAACTACATTATTAAGGAATCAAGCAATTTAACCAAATTAATTTTAAAGCTAAATTAATCCAATTTGGAAAATTGTATTTTTCATGAAAACCTAATCCAATGATAAATGCAAAATGTATTTTTTTATAATTTTTATGTCTAAAATACAACAATGAAAAATACAAACTTTTTAGGGGTTTAAGATTTTTCACACAAATAGAATGTAAAAATTATGAAAATTTCACTGAAAGTTAATTTTGACGAAATGAAGTTTCATTTTTTAAATTTTCAGATAATATATGAATTTTATGATTTTTTTACTGAAAACAGAGTGATTGTGGGTATTTAATTCCTAATTAATCAACAAAATCAATTATCTAGAAACTAATTTATCTCAAAAAGATATTTTAATGATTAATCTAGGAGAGCTGAATTTCGTAAAAATATTGTGTGTGGATTTAATTAAAAATCATTTACTAAAATTACTCATCAATTTATTTCAGGAAGAAGATGCCTCTGATATTAATGAAATTTGGATACAAATTAAAGCACATATGAATGCACCATCTCTAATTTTTTGAGAATTTGTAGGGCAAGGAATAAGTATATGTGAATTTTAAAGCAAAAATAGGCAAAATAACACTGAATTTCAAACTCTGATTTTTATTAAATTCTCCCATTATCAAAAAAATCCAAATAAATAGATACATGATAGAGAATTAAATGATCTTAAACATATTATTTTTTATTTAAAAAAATGATGCAAAATGTATGTATAAATTAATGCTCAAAGTTAGAGGTGTCTGTGTATTACATAAATAAATATTCAACGAAGAAAATGTGATTAGGAGAACTTTCACGATTTTAAAACATGAAAGGACTCAATACACAATTTTTACAAAAAATAAAATGACCTTTGACAAACGTGGGCTCCAAAAATGGAACCCACTAGGGCAGATCTAGCAGGGGCGCGTGGGCATCTAGGACGTGGGTGTACAAAGGACGGCGCAGTAGCGTCCGCTCAGGTTGGTCGACTGGAGCGGTGTGGTGGGGGTTTCGCGTGGGGGGCACATGTGGGCGGTTTGTGGCCTTTGGCGTGGAGCAGGTGGCAATGGCTGGACAGAGAGTGCTCGGCTATGGAGCACCTGCGGTGGAACGCCTATGGCGTCGTGTCACGGCGGTGGAGGCGTGGTGCAATGCGGCGAGGGCGGGGGGTCTTAAAACTTTTTGCAGAAAGCAGGGATTAATCAAAAATATGAAGAAGGAGTAGGTGGAGAAAGGAGAGGATGATTATGGTGGTGGTAATGTTGTGATGGTGATGGTTTAGTGTTTGATGGTGATGAAAATGCAATGAAGGTTTTATGTAAGAATAAAAAAATATGACTATGAGGTGGTATTTTTGAAAATGATTTGGTGATGAAACAACAAGGAAAAAATTTGTTAGATACAATAAAAAATGAGAAGATGAGGACAGAAGATTTACTGTGAGGATCACCGGATTTACGAAGCAGTTATGTTGGACTCCAATTGTCTCCTTAAAGTGGTGCTAGATGATAAATAACCACGAAGCTCCGTTGCTTCATCGAGTAGATGAGCAGCTACACAAGGGAGACCTTATGGATCTCTCATGAAAGGTTGTCCTCGCTCAAATCATCTCCTTCTGATGTCACCTGGAGGTTAAAGGGGCTTCACCTCTCTTCTCTCAAAATGGCGGATGAAAAAAATGAAGAGGATGTGGGGAATAAAAGGAGGAAGATGAGGGGGAGTTGGAAAAGAAATGGGGTGGAAGTTGGAGAAGTGGTGGAAGATGAAGGGAGAAGCTGGAGATGGTGGCTTGGGTGGGAAGTTGGAGTAGAGAAGAAGTAAAAAGGGAAAATAATAAATAAAATAAGTAGGCTACTAAAAATAATGAAGAGAAAAGAAAATAAAAGATATAAAAATAAATAAAATAATAAAATAATAAAAATGAATGAATAAATAAATAAAATACGAAAATAAATAAACAAATAAAAATGGAGATGACACGTGGCGGCTCTAGGAACTGTGTCGTGTCACTCCCAGAAAATTCAAAAATTAAATGTAAATAAAAATCAAAAATATATAACAAAAGAGATCAAATCAAAAAGTGGTCAACATGAAAGTTGCTAATCTCGATGAGATCTACAAGTTTTATGAATAACTGAAAATCAAAAGAAGTCATATGTACAAAAACTATTTTTAGGGGTACCTTATAGATGAAAAATACTGTATTTTTATCTTTTGCAGATTTTTTATCATTTTTAAATAAGAGAAAAATCAAAATAAAATTAGAGAAAATTTGAAAAGAATATTTATAACTTAACATAATTTGTTTGGATTTTTAATAATTAAGAAAATGAAATGATAAACTAAATGGTAGTTTGGCCAATATGTATAATATATAATAGGGGCCCACAACCCAAGTTTCACATACAAACTCCTATTTTTATGAAATTGATCTTATTTTTAAGGTCTTTGAATGCGTATTACTTTAAAAGTAAGTAGACCTAAATTAGACAATGTTTTAGAGAGATATGTGCATTTTAAGGTCCTTAGTCTCTAACTATGGTTCGGGTTTTATTGGACAATTTTACAAGTTAGTATTTTTTTGACATTTTTTCTTTATTAGTGTTAGTAATATATACATTATAGAGTTGATTTTATTGGATTTAAAGTTAGTATAAAAATAGATACAAATAAGTGAATTTGGCTAATATACATGTGAATATGTACAAGTGATTTTTGTCTCCCTATTTAATGTAAATATGCATGCTAAAATGTGAACATTAATTATACATGTATGAATGCAAATAATGCACAATAAATGGAAATATGCAGCTAATTGTTCAGGAACGAAGCTTTATTTTCGACTTTTAGAGTGATGAATCACAGTATCATCAAGGGGGCATGTATATATTACATATATACTTTACCCATAGCTTGTACTTTTACGTATTTTTGTATATATATTATGCAGTAATTATGGGGTGGGTAGTATTGGAAAAAAACTTTTTGTAAAATACATGTATACTTTTATAGCATGTATATTGTATAATTTGTATACCTGAAAATTAAAAAATGAAAAAAGGAGGCTTCTTATTTACTTTGCATATTATACTTGCATTCATAAAAAAAATGTATCTTGTACTTCATTCATCTACATTTCATGTCATATGCATACCTAGCATATGCAATGTGAAAGTTCAGTGGGTTTTGAACCAAGTTATGAATGGAAGTTGAGGAGTGGAATTGATTTAACCTCAATCTACCTAATTTCAGAGGAACCTTATAGGAACTGAAGTTATGATCTTTCAGGTCGATTGATTTAATTCTTTGAGTCCACAAGACTGTGTCCACATGTCATCTTGATTGGCCTAAGTAGAATATTTCATACACACACATGATTCTTTTAAACAGTGACCTAACTTGGACAAGCATAATGCACGCAGCTCTTCATTGATGAGGTGGTGAGGAGGTAGAATCCTTTAGCTTGGATTAGCACACGGGTGGAAACATTTTTCCTCCTCTAGGGAGGGTAGTGCACCTCAACCTAGTCTAGTGGCGTCGACGTCCAATGACGGGATGTTGTGGGTTGCAATAAAGCTCCAACAAAGGGATAATCTATTGTTTCAAGAAGAAAAACTCCTTATGTACATGTTGCACCTTGTATATAGTTCAAAAAAAAGGAAAAAGAAGAAGAAATAACTCCAAAAAAGGATGGCCTGATTGAAAATAAAATGCCTGTCAGAGTATGTATATTTGTATAGTCTAATAAGCAAGGCATATGCTTCAAAGTCACACACCAATGAAGACTACAACTAGAGACTTGGCTACTCTAGTTAAGATCCACGGATATGTGACTACACTAGTCACAATCCATTCTTTTCTCTACCCCCTCCTCTTGAGTCAGTTGCACTTGAACATAAAAGGGAATATCCTGCTCCTCGAGGAAAGAGTTGCTAGACCGGGGAATTAGAGTTACCTTGTTAGAGGAGGTTGTTTCTTTGTCATTTCTGATGTGGAGAGATATATTTCACTTACACGGTACAAGTAAGATTCATAGTCATCAGAATTTGCATACGAGGATCTGTCCTGACCTGAATGTTAAGGCGACTTGTATAGAGACTAGTGGAACTCAATGGTTGTTAGGTCTTAAATTTAGATCCCAGTAAGATTCCACCACATTATTAATCCAAAGGTCGAGTCGAGCACCATTTCCACCTTTTGTTCATGACCTTGGTATGGAACCCAAAATAATTTCACTTTTGCATTCCATTTTAGTTGCTCAGGGACGAGCAAGGTTTAAGTATAGGGGGTTGATGAATCTATGATTTATCACTCTAAAAGTCGAAAATAGAGCTTTGTTCCCAAGTAATTAGATGCATATATCCATTTATTGTTCATTATTCGCATTCATACATTTAAAATTAATGTTCGCTTGTTAATGTGCATACATGCATTAAATAGGGAACCGAATTTACTTGTGCATATTCATCTGTGTATTAACTAGCTTCACCTATTCGTATCTATTTTATACTAACTCTAAATCAAATAAAATCAACTCTATAGTGTATATATTACTAACATTAATTAAAAAAATATCAAAACATACTAATTTGTAAAATTGATCAATAAAACCCAAAACCTAATTTGAGATTAAGAATCTTAAAATATGAATATCTCTCTCACGCAATCTCCTATGGACCCTACTCACTTTTGAATTAATGTATATTTAATTACCTTCAAAGCAAGACCAAATTGAAAAGAATTGGAGTCCATATGTGAAACTTGGGTTTTGGGAATCTCAGATTCATCATGTTAAAATTCAATTATTAATCCCCCAGCTTAACTAATTCAATAAAAATAACTATTAATTCATTAATCTTAAATTGTATCATATTGTCTGTATTCTGTGTATAATTAACTTGGATCATATTGGTGTCCTTCTCCGATCTCGAACATCCTCTCTGGCAAGGCGACGTCGACCGCCATCTACAGCTAACCTCATGCCTTCTCCTCAGGTCAACCACCTTCACTAGGCATCCGAGGTCCTCCGACAAGGATCAAGGAGCACAAGGGAGCTCGATGGTGCTCTAGAAGCCTCGATAGAGCTCCTATTACGTTGCCTCTCCCCCAGTGGAGGAGACACACAGATGTTGTAGGATGTCACCTCGCGACCGCTATCCAACGTCCCTGATGGATCCACGTCGCTTCGTCTAGACCAAGAGGCTTGACCCAGCCAAGCCATCTCCAAAGTGCCTCAGGTCGGCCACGTGGCCCGAGCCACCTGTTCCGGAGTTTGAGTAACTATCCGCCGGAGCCTCACACCGAGCCTAGCCTTGCACGTACCCAGCACGTGTGGGCTGGGTTATTTGTAGCGAACACCCTAGGCTTCTCCAAAATTATAAAGAGGACTAGGTGTGCGTGTCTCATCTGTGCACCTGGGAAAATTATACAGAAGCCTAGCCGAGTTTCAATATTTGCTATAAAACCCCTATGCGCAGAAGGAAAATTTCCACTAGGCTCCCATCGGTTCTTGGGATCTGCAAATGAGTCCCTCCAGGGACCTATTTATAATATTTATCTTTATATTATGCCCTTCACACTATTTTGAGCATATATTAAGAGTCCTACGTCCAAATTGCATGATTTTAGTTTTATTTCAATACATGTTTCGTCATCTATTTAATGATATATTAAATTTCTTAATTAGACACTAAATGAAATATGATGAATTTTGATGTTATATAGTGTCTCTTACTCGATAAATCTTTGTCATTAATAGATAATTGGTCTTGATTTTCACGCTCGATTTGAATCTGAAATTAAATCATAATTTATGCTCATTAGTTCAATATTCAATAGGGCATACTTGTAAATATAATTTTACTTGCTCATCCTTTGCATTTAGTCATGCATTATTTCATGCATCATCTTATAAATGCATCAAAAAATCAAATAAAAATTACATGCATCATGCCTTGCATTATTTCATATGTATATTATTCTGCACCTGCATGAAGACCTCTTACCTAGAAAATAGTCACGCATTAATAAAAATAATCAAATTTGATAAATAGATGAAGAGTCATGTGTCCATGTGTTCGACTTTGGTGTGCTTGCCAAGAAAAAATACTCCACAGCATTGAAATATTGTGATTTTTGCATTATCAAAGATCGTCTCCTATACTACAACTATCGACAATTAAAGAGGTGATTTTCATTTTCATCAAATGGCATCGTTTCCAGGGACACAGATAACCTTTATCATTTTTGTCAAATTTTGTTGAATTATTTTTGAAATGACTATTTTCAATAATTTTAGGCCTTTTCATCATGTTATTTTTGCATCAATTGTTGATTATTTTTTATAATATTTTTCAGAAATTTTCTTTTGTGGTAGGGCCCATTGAGATCGAGGATGCTTGAGATCCGTGGAGACATGGAGTTGGGAGCTTCCACTGCGAGGAGCCACAAAAGAAAAGAAGAAGGATTCAAGGAACATTAGTCAGCTTTTCATTCATGCATTTCCTTTAAAAAATATTTCATGTGCATTTCTAGCGGTCCTCATTCAAGGGCTTGCATGTGTAAAAAAAGAGAAAAAAAGGGTGGATTACTTGACTATCTACCCTCCCCCCCCACACACACATACACATGCATTCTGTATACCCACTCATCACCCCCACCTCCCTGGTACCATCTCTGTATATACATCCCTACACACACCTCGCCCCCGCGCATGTACCATAATGTATACAACATCCCCTACTCCCACATCTTCATCTGTATAAATCCAAACCCTAACACTCGCCCCCACCCCCACCCAAAATTTCAGATACAATACTTAGGTTATTTTCAGCCTAATATAGGGGGATATGACTCATTCATTCTTCCCTCTATTTGTCCTCTTATACTTAGGTCATTTTTGACCTAAGTATAGGGGGACCCTCTCAGTTCTGCTATATCACCTTGTATTTAACTAGAGCTATGGCATATCACTTGTGCTATGGGGGCATAACAAAAGTTAAGTATAGGGGGTATATCGTATATTATTGTAAATATACTTTAGTCATAGCTCCTATTTTGAAATTTTATAAAACCTTTTTGGGATTGGTTTAAGTTGAATGGTGAACTTATTTTTGTAAAAATTGATGTAATAACTTTTACTTAATTGACGGATTAACTTTTTTGTAAATAAACTTAACATTTTTAAAAAACTTTATAAAAAACTGAAAAATAAAAAAAATCTTTGCTAGAGGCTCTGACTACTAGTCTTAAAAATGAGTAGCTACTTTTCAGTAAGGAAACTTCAGTCTCCCTTAGCAGAGTGGGTGGTTTAGAGGACATTGTTTATGGCTCCGTCCTCAATTAACACGGGTCCATCTAACGGTCTGTACTTACATCCATACTGGCTGGAAGTAGATGCAACTATTCATATGAGCTTAGGTCAGTCTTTATATCTTTGAAGAAATAATAAGAAATTAAAAAATTAAAGTCCATAAATTTTTGAAAAAGATAAAAATCATAAAAATTCACTAACCGAGGAGTTGGTGTATTCCCGACACATCCACATTCACTCAAGGCTTAAGGATTCTAAGGACACTTGATTTCTGGTATCTTGAGAATCTGAGTTAACCATCCTTAGTAACTAAGGTTTTAAACTTAATAATCTACACTTCCCTAGTTTGAAAGATTTGAGCGCTATATTGCACTCTTCATCTCTACCTTTTGAAGAATATAATCAGCACAACACATTCACAATTGCATGATTGATGAGATGAGTTGAGTTATCACTTGAGGAACTAGGACTGGTGATTTGAGTCTAGACCTGATCTAATGATACTCGAGGATGGGATAAAGTTAATGAAGGCTTCAAGAAACATGAGTGTCAGTAAAATCCTAGCCAGTATGTGAACAAGTTCTCGTGCTATTTTTGATATCTACCTATGTGCTATGGCATGATGAAACATAATTAATTATTTATCAATGTACACCACTTTTGGTAAAAGTAGTGGAGCTAGACAAAAAGAAAAGAAATAAATATATCAAGAAAAAGCTCTATCATTACAAAGTCAATTTCAAAAGAGCTTCCACCAAAGGCGAGCGCTCCCAACCATTTTCAAAATGTCCGTTTGGACCAATCACTATTAGGACCAAGGAGTCGGGCTAGCACCGTAAAAGGGCTATGCATCGTATAGTGATACAAGTCTGAGTGTCGAAAGTATCTTAGATACTAAAAAAAACACATCTCAGCGTACTCCCAGAAGAACAAGTGCAGACGACTCTTAATTCTCTTGACGGACATATTGATCAACAAAATAAAAATATACATGCGTTGAGTAATAAGGCACTCGAGAGGCCCCTTGTTCCAATGAGAGGGAGAGAAAAATATACACAATCCTATGCCCTCTAACATTTGGTCGTCCATCTACACTTTCAATTCTGACAAATTAATGAGACGGTGGATTGAAGCAAGAATAGACTTATTCCCTAGTGTTGAGGATTAGGTCTAGAGGAGAGTCTCATGAACTGGAACATTGGGGGATGTCTCGACTCGACTCTCATGATTGCAGTACACTAAATATTATAGCCTTCTATTTTGTGTACAACAAAGAGTCCGATAATTAGAGAAGCTGATTTCCTTCTGACTAGAGCATGGTTGAGCCTAGAATTTTAGGATAACTTAAATTGAGGGTTTTCTAAGAATTGAGCCTTGAAATTTTCACATGCACTGTCAGGAATTAATTCGACTTCTTCATTCTTTAGATGCTCGAGGACGAGCACGGTTTAAGTGTAGCTGTATAATGAATCTCGTATTCGTCATGCTAAAATTCAATTATTAATCTCCAAATTTATATAATTCAATAAAAATCACTAATACTTAGTTAATCTTAACTTGTATTATATTGTTTATATTATACTTATAATTAACCTATGAATACCACTGAAAGCTAACTCTAATATTATTATATTTAATTACTAATGGTTCTTCTTTATTTTCTATTTTATTAAAAACCCATAAAAATTAGAGTAAAAATTGTTTGTATTTATCTTGGCTTTTAAAAAAATTAAAAATACAAAAAAAATCTCAAAGCCTTAAAAACAGTATTTTTATCTCTTAAAAATGATCCAAAAATTCATCTTTGTATAAATGTCCTCCTTTGACTTTTTGTCCAACAAGAAACTTGTACCTTATTTAGATCTACAACTTTCATGTTTTGACTTTTCCTAATTTTGCTCCCTTTTATTTCTTTTGGATTTTTATATATTTTTATATTTTCAAATTTTCTAGAGCGGCCACGTGGCGCCCTCTGGGCCGCCCACATGGCCTGCTCCTCCTCTCTCCACCCGGCCACCCATCCTAGTGTTAGATCTCGATGGCCCGCCTCAATATCTGGCATCCATTCCTGCTTCGCTTCCAGCTATCAGATCTCCCTTGAGATCTGATCCCATCCACTCACACCTGCCTACCCCTCCGTCGCACAATCTCATTTCATCATATGGTTCTGCTCTCGCCACATCGTCCCCTTCATCCTAACCCTCAGATTGCACCCATCTTCATCATAGCCATCCACCCGTACTCCTCTCATCACTGTTCGATCTGATCTCAGATTAGATCCCCACTGTTCATCATCGCCTGCTTTGCAATTGCAAGATCAGATCTCTGGATCTGATCTGCACCATATACTTATGTCTCCACTTGGATCGTTGTATCGAATGATCCAACGGTCCAAATATTGTCACCTACCTCCAGCGTTCCCCACCCCCAAGCGTTATACCTATGACCGACCCTACCCCTTTCCATTTTAGCTCCACCACCACCTCCTCTCCCCGCCCCCTAACGACCGCTCTCCATACTCGTTACTTCCGCCTCCTTTGCACACCTCATCAACCTCGCCTCCATCATTCCACTCCATCAATTCCACTGTTGCAAACCCACACCACCTCCACCTGAAACGGTCAAACTCCTCCTACAAAAGAACCCTCTTTGCCATTATCACAACCCATCCACCAACTCTGAGCACGAGCCCTAGCCCTCTTTCTCCTCCATGTGACAGACAGATGTTGGAGGAGGGCCATCATGGCCTCTCCCTGCTCCAGTGTGATCCATGGCTTTGTCAGGCATGTAACGGTGCCTCCAGCATCATGAAACCCCTGGACCAATCACCCAGGTAGAGAAAAGACCCGAGGACAGCCCATGTCCTCAGCCTAGACTGTATACTCTACCAATTATTCCTTTCGATGAGGTATTCTGCTTCCTCACTTTTCTTTCGCTTTCTCCATTTTACCCAATCGCACACACTTCAAATCACCGAACATCGACCATCCTACCGGTTCCTCCATATACCCTTCATCTTCATTGACCTTCGCGTCACCTTTCTTCCTTCTCTAAGACCTACCTCCGCTCCACCCCAACTCCCCTTCGATCCGTCGGAGATGGAGACTAGGTCCCCCAGTTCCTCCACCCGCAAAAGACCTCATTCCACCTCACTTGCATGCACGCTCAATCCGTACTACTTTGGTTAAACTAACATCGCAGGAACTTCATTGGCCGGATCTCGCATTACTCCCCAAACTCCAACATCCTCTCCGACGAGGCAATGATGACCACCATTTGCAGATAACCTCATGCCTTCACCTCCGGTGAACCACCTTCACCAGGCATCCAAAGTCTTCCGGCAAGGACCGGGGAGCATGAGAGAGCCCGGGGGAGCTCTGGCAGCCTCATCGGAGCTCCAATTACGTTGACTTTCCCCTGGCTGAGGATAAGCACATGAGTCGTTGGATGGCACCTCATGGAGGCCATCCAACGACCTTGATGGATCCACGCCACTTCGCCCAGACCAAGAGGCTCAACCCAGCCAAGCCATCTCCAAAGCGTCTCAGGTCGGCCACATGGCCCGAGCCACATGTTCCAAAGTCCAAGACTCTATCCCGCCTGAGCCTCACACCAAGTTTAGCCCTGCACGTGCACAATGCGTGCGAGCTGGGTTATTTGCAACGACCACCTAAGGCTTCTTTGGAATTACAAAGAGGTCCAGGCGTGCGTGTCTCACGTGCACGCTTGGACAAATTAAATAGAGGCCCAGTTGGGTTTCCATATTTGCAAAAAAATCCCCTATGCATAGAAGGAAAAATTTCATTGGGTCCCCACCGGTTTTGGTATTTGTAAATGGGTCCCTCCAGGGACCAATTTGCTATATTTATCTATACTTTTATAGCAATTTTATTACATTTATGCCCTTCATAATGTTTTGAGCATATATTGAGCATCCTACGTCCAAAAATTGCATGACTTCAGTTTCATTTCAATGCTTATTTCATCCTCTATTAATGGCATATTTAATTTCTTAATTTGATGCTAAATAAATTATGATGAATTTTGATGTTATATAATGTCTCTTGCTCGATAAATCTTTGCCATTAATAGATACTTCATCTTGATTTTCATGCTCGATTTGAATATGAAATTAAATCGTAATTTATGCTCATTTCTTTGATATTCTATAAGGAATACTTGTATATATACTTTTGCATGCTCGTCATTTGCATTTATTCATGCATCATCTTATAATTGCATCGAAAAATCAAATAAGAATTGCATGCATCATACCTTGCATTATTTCATCAGTATATTATTCTGCATCTGCATGAAAACCTTGAGTCTAGAAAATAGTCTCGCATTAATAAAACAATCAAATTTGATAAATAGATGAAGAAGCTTGTGTTCAAGTGTTCGACCTTGGTGTGCTTGCCAAGAAAAATACTCCACAACATTCAAAGATTGCGGTTTTTGTTGAATCGAATATCGTCTCCTATACTACAACTATCGATTATTAAAGAGGTGATTTTCGCATTCATCAAATGAGGTCGATGCCAAGGACATGACTCACCTTTATCATTTTTTCAAATTTTGTTTAATTATTTTTGAGGTGACTATTTTCAATAATTTTAGTTCTTTTCATCGTGTTATTTTTGGGTCATTTATTGATAATTTTTCGTGATATTTTTCAGATAAATTATTTTGTAGCAGGGTCCATGGAGATCGAGGACGCTCAAGATCCATGGAAGCGTGGAGTTGGGATCTCCTGCTGCAAGGAGACATAAAAGAAAAGAAGAAAGATCCAAGGAACATTACTCAACTCTTCATTCATGCATTTTCTTGTAAAAAAAGTTTCGTCTGCATTTCTAGCGGTCCTCGTTCGAGGGCTCGCATGTGTAAAAAAAGAGAAAAAATAGTATATCACTAGATGATCTACCCCCCCCCCCCCCCGCACACACACATACACATGCATTCTTTATATCCACTCACCACCCCCACACACCATCTTTGTATATACACCTCGCACACCTCTGTACAATTAGGGTTATGTACCATGCCCGTCTTGACAATCATACAACTGTTGATTTATTAATTGAATCATAGAGGCTGGTGCTTGGATGAATATCTAAAGAGTTAGATTGAGGACTCATCAAGCACAGTCAAATTATTATTAAGAAATGATCTCCAGCCTGAGTAGGAGATGGTAATCCTTTCTCATTAAGGTTGATATATGACCAACCTCTTGATGTAGGTCCTCTACATGGGAATAGTGATTCAGAGGTGTCATATTAATTAGGTCAAAGGATTGACTTAACGAGATTAAGATAACCTAAGTCCTATGTTGAATACTGTCACAATATAGGCACACATCCTCTGACCAGAGACAGACGTGCTATTATATGTCTGAATGTGTATATTTAGCAGACCAATAGGTTGATGACCTAACCAAGGTCAATACACCGACGAGCTGGTGTGCATGTAAGGGCATATAAGTAAATATGATCTCTCAAAGGGATCATATAGGTTCACTTGTGAATCGGAAGACATGATCTCACTCATGAGGTATTGGAACCGATCAAATTCCATGCATGGTCGTCGTACTTTGGAAGCATAACAAGAATTAGAAGGTATGATATATGCTTTGGGAAAGCATATGATCGATACTGATTCCCAATGATCAAGATTGAGAAACTTGATGATAGTACCCTGAAGATGACAGTATAAATTGATATATATCTTTGGGTTTATCATAGGTCTTCCAGTATATAAGATGTATAGGTATTAGGAATATCTAAGGGTGATGTAATCATAAACGATTGTATAACCATGATGCTTCAAGTCCTAGGGAGTGATGAAACAGGTTTAGATTTTAGTGACTCCTCTCAGCAGAGAAGTAATCTGATCTAGGTCCAAGCGTTGGACATTGATCTAAATAAGATTCAGATTCAATAAGAAGATTAGATTTATAGCCTTGATTTAATCAAGCATCTATGAGAGGTCTATGATATCTAGATTTGAGATATGATCTCAAGATCCAAGTCACTATGTGTGGAACAATACAATCGTCCCTGTCCTTATCTCCAAGTATCTGCTGAGAAAGCGCATTGTTCTTGAAAGGGGTCAAGAATAATTCCATTGTTTAATTGTATCTAAGCATTGAGAAATGAATAATTAAATGTGATTTAATTATCTTGATTGTTGTGAATTTGATTCACTATATTAAGATGCATGAATTATCATCCAATATAATAAATGTGATTTAATTATTATAGATAAGAATAATGTGGATAGCAATATCTAATTATTCATAAGTAAGTTATAAATGAGATTTATAATGTATTGGAGAGAGCTTATTATGATTTATATTTGTTGATTAATTATTGATGTGAATTGGATTCACATTGGATAATTAATTGAAAATTTAAATCACAATTTATTTTGAGTTGTGAATGTGATTCACAAATTTTCAATAACAAGATTGCAATATTCTCAAAATAGTTATGAATTATTTTTATAGAATTTTTTACAACAAGTGTTGTTGTAAAATCATAAAGATTTCCAAGGAATAATGCAATCTCACAAGATTGCATGAGATTGCATGGAGATTCCATCCTTCCATATTGGAAGGGTGGATGACCACCAATTCCTATATGGAAAGGGTGCCCGTCCAATCTATATGGAGGGATGTGATCTCCATCCTAAAATCTCCATGTATGCTTGATTTAATTTAGGATTAGATTATTTTGATTTATCAAATAAATTTAATGTAAATTAATTGTTCTTGTATTTTTACCAACAACATCTTGGCCATTGAAAGAAGCACAAATCAGTCTCATCCATTGATTTTGTGTAATCCATGGACTCCCAAAATCCTATAAGGAGAGGCACCCCTTGCCCTTCCAAGAGGTTAAGAAGTTCACAATTCTCTCTCTCCTCTCATTCATTCCCACGCCCTCTCTTCCTCTCTCTCCCTTGGTGGCCGTCCACCTAACTCCAGAGAGAAGAAGAATTCATCGTCGCCTCACCGTGGTGCTGCCGCTTCAACGACTCTTGGTTCTCCATCTTCTTTGGTGTGCCTTGCTCATGAAGAAGATGTTCAATCTCGTGCGACGAGATCAGGAGTTCCCTTACATTGATCAACATCTTGGATTGCGAGGATCACGCGGCTCATCCTCGCGCTCGCAAACGTCTCCTCCAAAGATCAGACTTGAGACATGAGGTCTCTTTTCGTAGAGGCTTGATTGCAACCACACTACAAGAGGTTTCCTTTATCTAACTTTTCACTTTGCGTGTGCTAGATATGCAGATGACATGCAATAGAGATGAATGACATGCAAGACCTTTTTTTATGATGCAATGTAGGGTAAATAAGAAGCATATTTTTTGTATGTATTTTTCAATACTTTTAGAAGAGTATTTTACAACAAATTTTAGTTTACATAATATACATATTTTACAACTTGTACATAAAATACATATTATACAAGTATACATGTATTATGAATTTTTTTGGGTATACATCCTATTTTGCAACAATTTTTACAAAAGTATTATTTTATAATAATTATACAAAATTTACAAGTGTTATATAATATACATATTATAGAATTATACATTTATTAATTTTATTTTTCAATTTTTACCCATCCCATAATTATTGCATAATATATACAAAAAAAACGTGAAAGTATGAGCTATGGGTAAAGTATATATGTAATATATACATGCCCCCTATACTTAGCATATGCTATGTCCTCAGAACACGAGAGCGAGGAAAAACACATAGCTCGGGCTAAGCGTAGGAGATCTAAAATAACAAAAAGTATAGAAGTCGCTCCGCCCCCTTATACTTAGGCTCTTGTAGCCTAAGTGTAGAAGAATATCAAAAATGGGGTAGGCGAGGATAAGAGGGGAAATGGATGAGTATACACCGGGAGGACATCGATCCCCCCTACAATTAGGCTCTGGTCAGCCTAAGTATAGGACAGGATTGTGTACGAGAACCGATGGGATCTGGAGGATGTACAACAAATGGTGAATAGACTTGGTTCACACTTTCCCCTATACTTAGGATCTGGTGATCCTAAGTATAGATATAAAATGAAATGATATGGAGTCAAAGCGAGTGATTCGAATCAGTGGGGAGGGGAGAAGAAAATATATACAAGGAGGATCGAGAATATACAAGGATCAAGAAGGTTTGTGACAAACCTTCTTGCGGGATCGAGGAGGTGGATAATATACATATGTGTCGCTTTTGGAATCGCCCTCAAATGCATAATACTGAGGTATAGGAGTCGTCCAACAAAGGTCGACACACGTCTGCTTGCTTAGATACAACTTAAGAACAACCGAACTGAGCTCACTCATATATATTACCTCATCCGGACCTGATGAGGATTCCTCCAAAAATTCCTTTTCCAGTATGTTGAAGGAAACTTTCTTAGTCGATTTTCTATAACCTGAATCATTAAGAGGGAGTGGATAGTGACACTCCTGGAGGGGTTCGGGGAACACCTCGAGGAATCAATTCTCAACTTCCTCTTACTAAATAACCGACTAGAGGAGGGAGCAATCGTATTTTTATATGGGGTCAATTTAGTCTCAGTTGCCTCCTTTGAAGGTCCAGGATGTGGTACGATGTTGACCATGGGTTCCTCATCAGACGAGTCATCATATAGATTATAATGTTCCTAAAGAGTCAGCGCATGTCTCGGGAAGGTGCTAGTGATCTCAGTTGGCTTAGCATTAGTGGGCTCTTGTGTCGGATCATCAAAATGGTCAAGGCAATCAGCAAAATATATGTCCGACTTAATGATAGTTTCAGGTCCATCTGAATGGTAGATATTGGTCGGAGCCTCCTATGATGGAGTCAATAAAGAGGGGGTTCCTAGATTGAATCCATGAGTCCAACCCTGTGAATGTATAGGCTCTCTGAATGTGTGATATGAAAGATGGTCAATGTAGGCTTGATTACTAGGGTCAATCAAGTCAGGAAGATCATTATGTGCATGCCTCTCCAATCGGTATGTTCTATCAACCAAGTAACTCTGCCCATCATCTGTGTCAATAGTGGCTTGCTCTTCGTATGATTCATTGATTCCAGCAAGCTCTCTAGAATAAGGACAGTCAGCCCAAGATGGAAGTGGATCCGGAGTGTTAGAATATGGATAAGGTGAAAAATGCGAAGAAGTGGAGAAGTCAGTCGAAGTTTGGACTTCATAACCGGGTCGAGGTGGAACCGACCATGGGTAAGGGTCTCTCATGGATGGCGGAGAATACATGAAAGAAGGAGAAGGTGAAGATGAACGGTATAGGATTGAGGAGGAATGACCAGAGGTCTCAGGATATGGGGACCAATATCCCGACATCTTGAGGAGGAAAGGATGAATGTAAGCAGATCAAGGTAGAAAACATATAATTACAAAGGATAACACATACTGACAGACACAAAGACAAACGCAAGAGCAAACCCTGAGTTCACGCTCAACACGATGAAGGATCCAAAGTTGGGTCCGATTAATGTGGTTGATTTTAAGTGTGATTCAAGCAAATAGCAAGGATTACATGATAGCCTAAAGGGAAGTCAGCTCCAAGCTAGACGCGTCTCACATATTTAACATGTTACCTAAGATACCAACACCCTTCCTCTCTTCACTGCTATCACCAGCTGAGAAGTTCAAGGACCTGCCCCTATCTACCTACCGAAGTAGGCGGAGGCAAACAAGGCTTGTAACTTCACCCCGAAGGGATGGACACGGTATATTGGAGCAACGGATGTAGTTACGGCAGGTACCTTCATCTTTAATACCTTCTCAAAAAGCTCCGCCATCTGATTAGGTAATTTGGAAAAAAATATTATCCAACTCATTCATCCGCTTATATTTCCTTTGGACCACTGTAAGTTTATCTGCTATTAAACCCATGTCAAAAGGATCTATTGTAGACTTCATTCCTCCACTGGATAAGAGTGGATTGGTGGTCTCTAATTGAGCTCTACTAGCGGTCTGGGCTCTACATGTTTCATCCATTCGTTCGAACACCTTCCAGATGGTGTATGCTCCTCGTGAAGTATAGCTGCCTTCACAAGCAACACTAACTAAACCCTGCATCTTAGGGTATAGACCGTAATATACCGACTAATAGGATGGTAGGATCTAAGCCATGATAAGGACACTTTTGTAAAATGTCTTTGAATCTCTCCCATGAATCACAAAAAGCTTCATTAGGAAGTTGGGAGAAAATTATGATGTGTGAATGCATTAAATTTGTTCTACTCAAAGGGTAAAACTTCTTCAGGAATAAGACCTTGAATTCAGCAAAAGTTGTGAAATCTGTCCCCAAGTTCTTCAACCAATAATTAGCCTTATCCTTCAAGGAAAATGGAAGGGCTTTGAGCCTTATGTAGTCTTGGTTAACCCTAAGATTCCTAAGGTTAGAACAAACCAACTCAAAGTCCCTAAGGAATGCGTAAGGTTCCTCGTGATCATTCCTATGAAAATGTGGCAACAACCAAAGGAACTGCTACTTCAGGTTCAGTTGGGATCAACCAATTTCTCATCTGAAACTACCCTGAATTATAAGCCGCATCCATAGGTCTATCATTACCCAAATGTAACTGGCCAAGTTATGCTCTCATAAATGCTTGATTCTGTTCAGATTCAACCAACCTAGCCAACACTGCATGCAATAGATCCTCTCGTTCTTCCTCCCCCCCATTCCCATTTTGTCTTTTAGGAGGCATTTTTACCGAGTCTTTAATACCTTCATCAAACAAAGGGTTGGAATGAGATCTAGATGAAGATAATGAAATCACATCGATCTCATCAAGGCAATGATCTTCCTCAGTGAGAAAAGAAGAAGGAAAGGGGTCGGTATAGATGTAACCTTCCCCTAGGAGTGAATACAGTTCAAAGCAAGGATTGCTTCTAAACTGAGATCGTCTAGGAAAAGAAGGTGGGTGGACCTGTGAAGATGTAATATTTGGGCGGTTCAGTGATAGGCTCGTAAAGTCTGAGCAAATATCCGTTTAATTATCCATCTATATGTTCAAGAGATAAAGAAATTGAGCAAGCTAGTTTCCGAAAGAATCTATTTTTTACTGGACACTTGAATGTGCTAAAAGAATTGAACAAAACAACAAATACAAATCCTAATTAATTCACAAACTCAACACTGAAGGCCGAGAAGATGGCCTTATTATCTTGTCAAATTTCAATTGATGCTTCAATACAGATCTTTTCAGGGTTACGAGCGGTTAGGAACCTAAATTTCCCTATAAACTGTCCCAATTCATATGACTAGTTGCATCCACTCTCAGCCAGTATGGAGGTAAGTCGGACCATATAAATATATCTTCTTGTTTACCTGAGGATCGTGCCTTGCGTGGTGTCATCTAAACCCTCCACTCTACTAAGGAAATCTGGACTATTTACCAGCTACCCGTAATTCCTCACTAAGAAGTGGCTAACTATTTTTAAAGAACCAATAGTTCATTAGTGGTATGGCTCTATCCTGATATTTCCCTCTCTCACAGAATTGTACCTGCAAACAAATGGGGGTTTTACTGCTCCGAAACAAGGTTGATTTTATTCCAATTAATTTAGGTCAACTTACATCAATTCATCCCCGATTTAAGAGATTAGGTTATCACTTGAAAATAAGTGACTATAATCATCGCCTGACGTACATTCTCTTTTCCTTTATTCCTTAAGTTGGTAAAAACTGAGGGAGATATCGGAAAACGGAATGCAAACGAAAATCAATGATGCATGCCGTCATTAGAGATACTTACAGTGGTTCCTAGTACTCTCCATGTGGATGCAGAACAGAACTTTTAAATCTAACTATATGATGCAATCGAGAAATAGCACCAAGCAGCAGTTCTATTAACGATGAAGAAACCAGTTTAATTTGACTAAATAGAACGTAAGTTATGTGCGTCTATGAATCTCCTAAGATTTTTGCTTTTGTAAATCTTATGAGATTCATGTAGTATGTCCTAAGTTACAAAATAGATCAAGCAACAAAATGACCTACGATCTTTCTATTTGGCGCGAACTTGAATCTAAAACGTCACTTAAGTCGAGAATCACTCTCGACACAACCATACATAAGAATAAATAATGTTTTTAAGAGACATTTGTTTACATACGTGAGATTTCAATCGAGAACCGCAATAAATGGCAATAGAATATAAATTAACTAAGCTACTAATCTCTCAACTTAATTATTAGTCTCGTGGCTCACCAACAAATTGCTCGAAGCTCTTTGCCTCCGCGATCCTTCAGAAATACCAGGCTTCTACGAGCCTATCACGAAACAATATAGATTTATTAGAAAATTCATGAGAGATTGAGAAAGATTAATTAAAAAGATATCACAAATACAACACACAACATAAGAAAACAAGCTCAGAATAATTAAACCAAAAATTACTAAATAAACCAAAATAAATATTTGCTCTTTAAAAATAATTACAAAATATGTCGCATTCCCGACAACGGTGCCATCTGATGAAGCGCTTAATGCATGTATTAATTTTGATCCGTTGTAGTACGGGCACTTAGCATCTCATACAGAACCAAGATGAATCTCAATTATGAGATTCTCAGTTTTAATTTATAATCTGGGAAGTCCATGATCGAACACAAGATGCGAGCACTTTAGTGATTAAATTTAGAGAACAAATAATTTAGATAGTATTTCAGATATTTATTATTTCGAACTGATGCGCACTACACAATCAACAAAGATTTTTAACACATTTTTATGCAACTAAATTAAATGCAAACATATACGCACAAACAATACAAATAGGGAAACAACACTTAAAAACTCACAACAAGTAACTTGGATGAATAATGAAAATGCCCTGAATTAATTCCTTAGAAAATCACTTTAATAAGAAGAAATCAGTCCCAAAAGCTTATCTCATTTCCACTCTACTGATTTAATCAGCAAGTACATCTTTTAACGACCCAATGATGTTCGTCCTTATTCTTTATCCCTCGTATTAACAAAATCTAGAACACATATTCGGTAGCACATGGTGCATCATTGGGAAAGGAGGATTAGATTTGGGAGAAGAGTGGGCAACAAGAGAATCATACTTCACATAAGAACAATTCAAATTCCGGCATCATCTGGAAATGAATTATCAAATCAAGGGAGCTTTCTATCAAATTTCACATATCAAAAACAATAACTCGCCTACATTCTAAGAACAATTAAAAAAACACAATCAAACTAGACCCGCTTCCCTACGAATGCACCCACGCGAGCTTACAGCTGGTAAATAACCACCTCCTCCCTCGGGAACGGGAACCAAAACCACGCAATTGGACCTTTCCACAGACGATCGGAAAAACGCCTTCTCGCCTCTCCGATCAATCAAAGCACTCCGACCAACTCGAGGGCCTATGGAGAAACGCAGAGCCTCGCAGTTCCTCCTCAGATGCTTCTCCTCCCCTTCACAGCCGCTGCTCCGCTCTTCCTCACCTTGCTGCCACGTGGACGCCCAATCTCCAGCTCCACCCGCCCCTCGCATGATGGGTCACACAGGTCGGACCCCGATGCGCTTCTTGTTGGTCAGTCGAAGGATTTTTAGTTCTTGTCTAGTTCGATGAGATGCCTGCTTTGTTGATGTGGATGGTCGTCTGCATGCTCAAAAAATATGCTTCTTTGTTGTCTTTTATATGGTTTCCACGAAATGTCTCGTATCCTGAGATAAATGAAGCAGATCCTACATTTTGTGTTTATTGCCTTCAATTTTTTGTTCAAAGATGCTGCCAGAAAAATAAGGATATTTGATGTCAAGAAAAATATCGTGAAAAACCCGCTCTTATAAAAGCGCGTGTAAGGTCATTTTTCACGATATCAAGGAAAATGTCATTTTTCTTCAACTGCTCGAGTTTACCATCATTCCATACTTCTGCTGCCATCAACAAGGACTTTCTAAATTTTAGCATTTAATATTTGGACACCTTAAAAAGGTGTCATCTCCATTAGGCACCGATTTGGGTTAGTACTCACATGGAGAAAATCTTGTAGATGTTTCTAGGTGCTGTGGATGTTAAACATGACGACATCTATACAGAGAACGACTTTTATGTACTTGCATCATCTATTGATGACTGTAACACCTATTAGCTGAAATTTACCATCAAAAATCGCCTTGACACAATGCCTACGAGTCAATATATCTGCAAATAATAAGTTAAAGATTTGCAGAAAAAAATAATTTCGAGTTACTCTAGCTGATGATACCTACAAGTCAAATTTGGTAAAGAGAATGACTAGCATATGTTGTAGGTTAAACACCGACATATAGAATATTACAAATGTAATGATCTGAAGATGCAGTTCAAAAGAAGCTGCAAATACGCACCATTCCTCCATATCACCCCGCATGCCTATCCAACACACCGCCACCATCACCTTTAGAAGTTGTTCCTTTTCTTCCATTTTTTATCTCTTTTGTCGTGTGAAAATTCAAATCTTCTATTGCCCCAATCCTGTTCATTATAAAAACAGAGGTAATATCAAACTACTGGTGTAGGATTATTACTCTGATATTAAGCGGGAGAAATAAAACTTATGTAATGTGAGAGATCTACACCTTAAATCGGAGAGATGCAAGCAAATGATACATGGATCCGTAAATATAATATAGATTGACATAAAGATACATGAATAACAAAATTATGTACAAGTCAATTGTTAGAGTATGCATCTAGTTGGATCTCTTCAGAATCTGATTATCCCATGCATTCATGTTTAGTCCCATATCGTGTATGAGTGAGACTTGGTCATATTGGTGGGATAAATAGGAAACCCCACACCCCATGTACTCAATTAGAGAATTCAATATAGAAATCAATCCTTTGAGGCAGTTTTCTTGTGGTTTCATGCCGTTCTTTAGGGAGTAGGGTTCCACAGAAAAATCTCCATGTTCTTGATTGTTCTTCATATTTCTATCTCTGATTATGCTTCCATGTTATCGTTTTCTACATGGTATCGGAGTGGGTTCGATTATATGATTTGTTCTTGAAGGTTTATTTTGATTACATTCAAGTTTATATTAGTCTTACACTATATTCATGTCATTCAAAAATTCTGGAAACCTCTCATTGCCAAGTTCAAGAAAGTCATTAGATTATATTGATGGGCCCTAATTTAGAGCAGTTCGATTTTTACGCATGTATCGACGACAATTGCATTGTTCAAGTTAAACAACAACATTATCACGATGCCATCATACAATCTGTCCTAGTAGAATTCAACCTCGAACTTCATTCAACACACACACAAGTCTTTTGCTTCTTGATTTTCCATGAGACGAGAGCTACCAATGAAGTGGTTGGTTTTATGTCTTTAAAATATTCTATACATCATATGCGCAACTTGTTATTTCAAGGGATGGCCCCGTATTGAGAAGTAACCCTATACTTGGTGAGGACTTCGAGTACTTGAGAATCATTATGACATCATCAATGTGGGCCTGTCGTGGTTGCTCCATGAATTGTCTTACTTTACTCACAACAAAAAAAAGGTATCTGGCATGGTGATGGTCACATAAGTTCTTCCCAACAATCTCCTTATACCTCCTTTTCTCAACCTCTTTTGTGTTAACGTCATAAAGCTTCATACTAGGATCTATAAGAATAGTTGTAGGTCTTACCATCCCAGTCTCTAAGGGAAGATCAATAATGTACTTTCTTTGACTCATTACACATCCTCAAGTTAAACAACAACATTGTCACGATGCCATCATACAATCTGTCCTAGTAGAATTCAACCTCGAACTTCATTCAACACACACACAAGTCTTTTGCTTCTTGATTTTCCATAAGACAAGAGAGCTACCAATGAAGTGGTTGGTTTTATGTCTTTAAAATATTCTATACATCATATGCGCAACTTGTTATTTCAAGGGATGGCCCCGTATTGAAAAGTAACCCTATACTTGGTGAGGACTTCGAGTACTTGAGAATCATTATGACATCATCAGTGTGGGCCTGTCGTGGTTGCTCCATGAATTGTCTTACTTTACTCACAACAAAAAAAAAGGTATCTGGCATGGTAATGGTCACATAAGTTCTTCCCAACAATCTCCTTATACCTCCTTTTCTCAACCTCTTTTGTGTTAACGTCATAAAGCTTCATACTAGGATATATAAGAATAGTTGTAGGTCTTATCATCCCAGTCTCTAAGGGAAGATCAATAATGTACTTTCTTTGACTCATTACACATCCTCTATGGTTTCTAACAAACTCTAGGTCGAGGAAATGTCGCAGTTCCCCAAGATCCTTGATGGTAAACCGCTGCCTAATAACACTTATCTCATTAACGCCATTCATGTCATCTGATGTAACCATGGTTTAAAAAAGTGCACATCGAGACGTAATAGGTGGTGAGACGAGGCGATGTGGCCCATTTTAGTCTCAAAGCACATGCCTCAGGCTTCTTTGGCGAGGCGTACACCTTCAACTCGGTCACCTTCCTCTGCAGAAGTTGTAAAGAGTCTTCTCAAAGATTTCACCTCAGTCTACATTTCATTGTGAGGCTTGCCAGCTTGGAAAGCATCACCACTCTAGGTTTCCTTTTTGTCAGAATCACAGTAGCAATTCTTTACTTGAGCTCATTCATTTTGATATCTGGGGTCCTAGTCGTGTTCCTGACCACTAGGGAAAAATGTTTTATCTTGTCGTCGTCGATGATTATTCCAGACTTTCTTGGGTTTTTCTTCTGAAAAACAAGTCTGAGGCCAGGTATGTCATTCAAACTTTCATTAATAAGGTAAAGAACATTTTTTTGCTAATGCTAAATATGTCTACTATGATAATACCTTGGTGTTTTGTACTATTCAGCTGTCTCAACTTTTCAAGTCCCTCGACATTATACATCAAACATCTTGTGCATACATTTCTCAGTAGAACAATATTGCTGAATGTAAACACCGCCATCTTCTTGATGTGATCGGGAACATTCTTATCCAAAGTCGTGCTCCCACTCTTTCTGAGGTGTTGTGGTTATCACTGCATGTTATGCCATCTTCTGTGTTAGATGAAAATGTTCCTTTTTCGATTGCATTTCACGATAATGACCTTTTTTCACTACCACATAGTGTCTTTGGTTCCGTGGAATTTGTGTATCATTGGACTCCTGGCCTTGAAAAGCTCTCCCAGAGTTGTCAAGTGTGTTTTTGTGGGCTACTTCCGAACCCAGAAGAGGTATTGGTGCTTAGATCCGGTCATACGTACGTACTACGTTAGTGATGATGTCACCTTCTTTGAATTAGATATGTATTTTTATCCTATAGGTGATAGGTTGACTATGTCTGACTCTGGAGAGGTCTACATACGTCCTCCTACGCCACCACCATTTCCAGCTATGGTTCCTCTTATACCACCACTGGCTCCACCACCACCTCCTACCTTGGTTGCTACTCTGCCTCCAACTCTTATTACTTTGGCTCACTTTTTGCCACATTTGTATATTTGCATGCCGCCTTCTGTACCTCCTATTCATGAGCCGTCGTTCTGAACATGCCCTGGGTACGTTCTGAGCACTTTGTTTCTACTGATGGCACTGATGATTTATCTATATAATAGGTTGATACACAAGATGAACATGTGCCTACTCTGGAGGCTACTTTACATGTCACATACGATACATATGATCTTGATGTACCCATTACTCTCCAGAAGCAGAGGCATATGTATCCTCTCGCTGCTCATGTTTCTCTGGGGCATCTTTCAGATTATTTCAGGAGGTTTGTTGTGGGTCTATTAACCGTGAATATCCCACAGACATACCATGAGTCTATGCGAGACACTAAGTGGCATCTTGCTATGGAGGAAGTGATGGTCGCACTATAGCTACATGGCACATGGAGCTTGGTCATTACCCTGACCGGGGCTTCTGTATTTCGATGCTACTGGGTTTTTACGATAAAGCATCATGCGATCACTACATGGCTAGATTTGTGGCTCATAGATTTACTCAGACTTATGGGGTGGACTATCATAGTATGTTCTCTCCTGTAGCATCTCATCCTATACTTCAGATCCTTCTATCTGTTGCAGCAGTACAAGACTGGTCCTTATCCCAACTTAATCTGAAGAATGCATTTCTATATGATGACTTGTATGAGGAAGTCTATATGCAGTAGCCACCTGGGTTCGCTACTGAGGGGCAGTGTCACAAGATCTGTAGACTTTTTCAAGGCTATCTATTGAAATATTTTTTAGCACGGATATTATTCTATAATGTGATAATGTGTATGCAATTATTTCAGTAAGCCCTAGACTCTCTTCTATATTAGGTAGTCCTATTAAATGAGAAAACAAAAAGAAATTCATCCCATTTTCATCCTTTCTCAAGATGGTTTTACAACCCTAGAGAGCGGTACCCTCTCTCTCCAGGGTCCCATGTGACCAAACTCTTCGACCACCAACACCATCGCCACCCCTTGTTTCATCATCGTCGACCACTGACGCTACCTCTCCATCGCTCGAAGCGCTCCACAACCAATCCAACCACCCACAACACCTTCCAACCACCTTCATCAGTGTCGCGAGCCACCTCTACCACTGGCAAAGAGGATCACCAACCTCCTACGACACCTACTCCGACTCCAACACCTCTTCTAATCCTCCATAGCAGTTGTTGGAGCACCGCCATCCACCTAGCACACCACCATCCACCTGGCGCATCGCCATTCACTTCCAGAGCAACCTCTAGCCACCTACGACACTCCCTAAAGTGTTCGTCGACTACCAGTGCTCCTTACCGGACCTCGAAGAGCTAAATCGTGGTTGTCCAGATCTATGCTACCCTTGATTTGCATATTCTTTCCCCATCTCGAAGATGCAACAACTATTATCTTTGTTGTGTGCACCATAATACAATTTTCTTTTAATTCTCAAGGAAGATATCATTACGTAGAATTCATGGTCATGTAGTCTAGTCTATTGGATTTTTGTTCATGTTGCATATGCTATAAGTAATCAGCTGGTCCAATATATATCATGAAGTATGTTTGAGGTAGTAGATTCATCTACTAACAAAGGGGAGATAAAGAACCACTTTTTTGGTACCATTACCAAGCTAGATGTATGAGCTATGTGTTATGATCTCAGTTTCTTATGAATGTCATAGACGGACATGGTAAAGAGCACATCATCACCAAGGAGGAACCAACTGAGAAAACTTGCACAAATGCGATATGGAAGGACAATGACATAGTCACAACATGGATTGTTAGTAGCCGCGTCTCACAAATTGCAAATGACATTGTGCATTACAAGATGGCTAATTGTATGTAGGACAATCTCTGCAAGACATGCTCAGAGGAGAAGAACTACACTAAAATCCTCTAGACATGTGTTGACATGTCTCAATTGAAATAAAATGGTCGGCCTCTTTCTCAGTTCTATTTGACATTGAATTTTGGGTTCCAAAGGTTGAACTCCTACATGCCTATCTGTACTTGTCCAACCCAGATTACCTTCTTACCTTCAGGTCTCAATTGCTGGTTGTGCTATTTCTTGGAGGGTTAGACCCTATCTATGAAGCTGCTAAAGCCCAATTGATCATGACCTACGATATTCCATCTATGGAAGAAGCCTTTAGCAAGCTTAGCCAATTGTTTATATCCACTCCAGCAGAGACCCGTGTTGATACCACACCGACTGTGACAGTTCCTTCAGGCAGAGGCCTAGTGACTTTCTTTCGAGGAAGGGGATAGGGTCGTGAGTTCGAGCATGGAAAGCCATAGTATACCTTTTGTTGCCACATAGACCACACTGAAGAATGTTGTTGGGTGAAGCATGGAAGACCTCTGATGGCACATCGCTTCAGTTTAGCACAAGATGATATTTCATCAGGAATTTTCAGAGCAGAATATGAGGAGTTGATGCAACGACTAAGTCAGCATGGGGTTACATCACAACCATCTTTTTCAGGTGCTACCATAGGCACTACTTCTACTGACACGGCTACATTCGCTGATCTCTTAGGTATATCTATATTGTGTTATACCTGTAGGAATTCATCTAATTATTCTAAGTGGTTGGTAGATTTGGGTGCACTAAGACACATTAGTGGCAACTAGAATCGGTTCGCCAAACTTCGAGAGGTTGCACCGGGATGTACCATTGTGGCTGCAGATGGTAGATTATCCCCTGATGATCGTTCGACTAACTAGGGTTAAGTATGAAATAATAATGTCGTTGTGACCCAAATCAACCAAGCGGATCAACGAGAAAAATAAACCACTCAAAGATAAAACAATCAAATGTAAGCGGCTTCCTAATTTTATTTACCTGGTATAGCGACCAAGATCAAACACAAGGAGTACAATTAAAAGCCAAATAGCGTGATTTCAAAAAATAAAATATTTTTAGTGGTTTATTTTTTTTGCAAATTTTTAATTTTCCAAATAAAGGCAATAAATACAAGAAATGAAAGTACTCACACATACTCTTTTGTATTTTTCCAATATAGCAAATAAATTTGCAATAAAATATTTTCGATTTTTGTATGTTTTATATTGTTTTTGGTAATTTTTATGGAATTTTTAAATGTTTTTGTAATTTTCTAAAAATTAAACAATGACAAAAATGTAAACAATGCACAACTATGAGTAATTTACAAGTTAAAAATATTTAGAATGCCCAAAACTCCTGTGAGCGATTTTTTTGATAAAATATCAAGAAATATTTACAAAGAGAATGAAATCAATGTTTTTTGGATTTTCCTACAATTTTATATGATTTTTATAAGTTTTTAAGTGTTTTACAATTTTTAGGGTTATAAGGTATTTTCGAGAAAGATTAATACTGGAAGTAAAAGGCAACAAAAGACAACTACCTTCAAAGACAACTACCCTAATTTTTATAGAATATTCGATAATTTTTCGAATTTTTATGCTTTTTATAAGACAAACATGACATTTTTCGATAACATAGGTGAGGATGTGCAATGACATTTTTATAAGACAAAAAGTGTAGCTCCCCCTTTTTTTAAAGCAATGAGGCCCAACTTGGGCACAAATCTGCAATGGCCCAACATGATTGCTCTTTCTCCCTCTCTCACATAATATTTTTTAGACAGATCAGAACGACTCTGTAGAGATATGTTTCTATATTCTTATATTTTTTGTATTCATTTATCTATTTTCTTTTCCTTTTGTCTGTTTTATGTAATTTGCCCATTAACCTCTCCTTTATATAAGAGTATCTAGGGCTCAAGTAATAAAGAAGTGCTTATTTTTCCCAACATAGTATCATTGCGACGGTCCTAGATCGCTTGTACCTGAAACCCTAACCCTAGCCCCACCTCCAACCCTCTCGCGTGGAGCCGCCCTACCTGCAACACCGCCTTCACCTGTGACACTGCCGCCTGTCGCCCAGCACCTGCGACATCGTGGCCTGCCCCTCTACAGCCCCTCGTTGTCGCTCTGCCCACTACCCATCCCCTACGGTCGGATCCCTCCTTGCGATTGGACCCCCACTTGCGGCTGTATCCACCAAAGCCGTTGTCGCAGCAGGGACACCTTCTCCTTGATGGGGTTGGTTGCTACTTGATTCTACACATGCAATCAACCTCCTTTATGTCTGTGTAGACAAGTATTTCGTCAAGTCTATGATCCTTGTCTTCTTTGACAGGCAACATGTCAGAGAACAAGATAGATATCCCTATCACGGGCGCCTTCGGAGGTCCAACGCCCATAGTCAAGATGGATGTTTGAGAAGCTTTGTAGCTTTATGCCTCTCACAGCTACTCCAGAGCAATTGAAGACATATCAGAATGCTACTCCTGACTCACAGTATGAGGCTGCTTCCTCCCAGATACTGGCTGATGCTACCATTCCTCCCATGGAGGAGGCCCTCTGTAGATTGAGCTGGATTAATATCTCAACTCCCACTCTAGTGCCGAATTCTTCTGCCATGGCGGTTTCTCGTGGAAGAGGCGATTCATCTCAGTTCCGTGGAAGAGGATCGCGTGGTAGAGGTGGTCATGGTCGTGGACCATCTTGTACCTATTGTCATAGATCTGGTCATTCAGAAGATACATGCTACTCCAAGCATGGTTTCCCAACATCTGCACGCATAGCAGAGCAGATTCAACATTTTGCATATCCATCTACATCAGATCATCGATATGATGAGCTTGTGTCTCGACTTAGAGACCTCATTCCCCCATGCAGTACCCCTTCACCTGCTCCATAGAACAGTTCGGACATTGCTACTACTAAAAGAGCTAGTACCTTAGGTAGTGTTCATGCCTCTACTTCCTATCATGATTCAAATATCTCAGAATGGATCATAGATTCTGGTGCCATACATTATTTGTGTGGAGATAGAGATTAGCTCATAGCCTACATGCAGGTTTCTCTAGGGAGGACTATGGTCATAGCAGATGAGATTCATTCCCCAATCACATGATAGGGGGAGATCACCTTGACACCCTCTATGCGATTGCATAATGTGTTGCATGCTCCTGATTTCTCAATGAATTTACTGTCTATCAGTCAGATTACTAGGGATTTAAATTGTAGTGCAATATTTGATCCATCATCTCTTGTTTTTTAGGACATTCTTACAGACCGAGTGATTGACAGTAGACGTGAGCAGGGCGGGCTCTATCGTCTGGTCCGAAGATCGTATGCTAGCCTATCCTCCCATTCCGCTGGACCAATCTCTTCTTTGGCATCTGCGCTTCGATCATCTTCCATTTCAAAAACTGCTTCAAGTCCTTCCTCAGATTTCCCCCCGTTCATCATTTAATTGTGAGGCATGTCAGTTAGGGAAGCATCATCGGTCTGTCTTCCCTAGTAGTCAGAGTCGGAGTTGTACATCCCGTTTGAGTTTTTCTATGTAGACATTTGGGATCCAAGACGTATTCCCGATCTTCAGGGACAGATTTTATCTAGTTGCTGTGGATGATTTTAGTCGTTTGTCTTGAGTTTTCTTGTTGAAGAATAAATCAGAAGCTGGAAATGTAATAATAAATTTCATTAAAGAAGTGCAGAATGTTTTTCAACCTCTGTCAAAATGGTAAGGACTAATAACGCGTTGGAACTCTGTACTCATGTGCTCTCATGGTATTCTTCATCAAACATCATGTGTTTATACGTCTCAACAGAAAGCACCGTTACCATCTTGATGTCACCTGTACCCTCCTGATCTAGAGTTGTGTACCCCATTCTTTCTGGGGTGATGCGGTTCTCACGCCTTATCATCTCATTAACCGTATGCCCTCGTCAGTGTTAGGGGAGCAGCTTCCTTTTTCCCTTGTTTTTCCTGACAAGGAGTTGTTCTCTCTTAGCATTTGTGTTTTTGGATCTGTTGCGTTTGTTCATCGGTTATTTCCAGGGGTTAATAAGCTCTCTCCTAGGATTGTCAAATGTGTCTTCGTTGAGTACTCCAGAACTCAGAAGAGTTATCGTTGTTATGATTCGTTACACAAGAGATATTATGTCATTGCAGATGTCACATTTTTTGTAGGGGAGTGCCTCATGAAAAGAACATGAGATTGATTCTTTATTCTCTTCCTTTTCCTACATCTGAAATAGCACCAGAGAAGGATAGGTTTTTAACAGTCCCGGATGATTGTTGTGGGACCAATGAAAAGTACAAAAATATGTGCGCGCTCCGTCACATTGCTCCCACTGGGCATTTCTTCTTCTTCTGCAAGTTTCCATCGAAGTTAGTTAAAATCCAGATTTCTTCCAGTAAAAATATATTCCTTCAAATCTCTACTACACAGGAATAATAAATAGTTACTTATGCAGAAGAATTCTACAGGCTTTACTTTCCAATCAAAAAGTAGTCCTTGTGGATCTTTTAGAAGCAATTTGCCATTTCACAAATTGAGAAGCCATCAAGTGTCGGCCTATGATGCCCTTTATCCGGGATCTTATGCTGCACGGTTTCAGCATAGGACATTTACTTGCACAACACTACAACTCAGGAGGAATCCGTCGTTCTCAGTTTTATCTTCTGATGATATTGCCTACTTCAAGAATATTCTTGGAGATAAGAATGTTATTCAGGATGAAGACCGGTTGCTCTCTGCAAATTCCGACTGGATGAAGAAATACAAAGGAGTCAGCCAGCTCTTGCTTCTCCCAAGGAACACTAAGGAGGTATTCATACCTTTTCTTTTCCAATGCTTTCAATATTATGTGTTTGTATACCTATAAAGCAATTTGAGTTCGCAATTTGAGTTATAAGTGATACTTCTTCTCTCAATCAGGTCATATACTTACAAGACTTCATGTTGTTAACGAACGTGTCAAAGGCTCTTCCTTGGTGGCATCTGTTTCACATTCTCATTGTTGAGATATGCCTTATGTAGAGATATATTTATGTTTCTATACTTTTCTTTATTTTCTATTCTTATGCATGTCTTATGTAATTTACCCATAGGTCTCTCCTCTATATAAGAGAGCCTAGGGTTCTGAGGAATAAACAATTCTCATTATTTTCCTAACATGATATCAGTGTGGTGATCCGAAACTGGAGCCCTTGTACCTCACCTTCCAAAACCCTAGCCCCCTCCTCCCCCCCTCTCTCGGCTACCTTCACCGCCGTTGGCCACCTGTGGCCAACACCGCCACCCGCCGCAACCATTGTCGGCTATAGCCGCCACCTTCGATGACACCACCACATCGTAGGATGCCTCCTGCTGCTCCCTAGGGTTCAAAGAGGTGATTCGGTGATCACTCACGGCATGTTTTTGAAGTTTTTTTGGATGATTTCAGATCTAAATATCATCCGTTTGTACTTGGTCTCTATATGCAATTACTTCTCTCCATATTTGTTTAGATGATCTTCTGTGGTATACAATCCCCATTTTCTTGATCCAACATGTCAAAAAGTAAAGTTGAGATCACTGCCATTGGCACTTTTCGAGGTCCATCGTCGATAGTCAAGATGAATGGGACTTTGGTATATTTAATAAGAGAAAGTTAAAAAAGGTTTAAAAAAATAAATAATAATTTTTTTACTAGTAGTCTGCAGCCACATAACTCTTCCTTCTCTTCTCCACTTGGCCCTCAAACTCATCCTCCACTTGTCAAATAACAAAGACATATCTCTTGTTATATAAACCCATAGCCTTCTTATAGAAATCCCCATTTCTATGCAAAAGTTCCACTGACAGAGCCCCAATCCTTCCCTTTTGCTCTCAATTGCTGCTGCTGCTCCATTAGAGCTGCTCTAATGCAACTGCTCCTTCTGCTATGCTACATCTGAGAAACTATAGCACACGTTCTCGGATGAGGGGACCTAGTTCAGTTCACACTCCAACACTTCAGTTCTTCCTCACTAGCACGACATGAGAAGCAACGTCCTCAGCATACAGTCAAAAAAGTTTGCATTGAGTTGATATTGTCCGTAGTGTCCTTTATTGAGTGAGAGAGTAATTTATTTCTATTTGTCCAAGCTGAGCATTGCATGCTACAACTTGAGGGGGAGTGTTTAAGTATGCGTCACATGTATAGATGGGTAATCAGATCCCTCCATGGTCCAATTACCACATCCACATGTTTAATCCCATATCTAGCATGAGTGGGACTTGGTCTTACTGGTGGGGTCATATAAAAAACCCTACACCACCTGTAACAGATGAGAGGGAGTGCAATACATAATATCTAGCTTATGAAAGGCCTTCTCCCGTGGTTTCATCCCCATCCTTACAGAGTAGGGTTCCATGTAAAATCCCGGTGTTATTCCATGTCTATATTTCTTTATCACTGATTATGTTTTTGCACGATCGTTTTCTACAATAACTCCTACTAAGATGATAGAGCTCAGATATGATAGCAGCATGGCAATAATCCCATGTTTCATGAACACACAAAATATGTGGAATTTGACTGCTATTACATGTAAAACTTGATACAGTGATAGTTACTGCATACATCTAGTGTACCTTCAGATTATCATACTGCTGACATATTTTCCAAATGTCTTTCTAGCACTTAGATTAAGAGATGTTGTAGCAGGCTGGACATGATAAATACATGCTTCAGCTTGAGGGGTAGTGTTGAGAGATATTTTGTGTTCCACCTACTCAAAGAGTACAGTTGTAGCATCAGGTGATTGATCAAACTGAACAATCATTTAGCCTTTTACTTTTGGCATAAATTGGCAGGGCGGTTGGTTAAATTTTATAGGTTGATTTATCACTCTAGCGTACTGCCCTTGCTCCTGAAGCCAAGGGTATCACATCAAACCATTTGGGTTGATTGGTTGCTCTTGGTAACTGTTCCTGCCCAATTATATTCCCTTTTCAAAACTTTGTGCTCGTTATTTTAAATTTCTAACCTACATGTTGTAGAGATATATGTTATTCTCTTTTGTACCTTTTCGTATTTTCTTTTTCCCATTGGACTCTTTATGTATATTACCCATATGCTACTCTCCTTTATAAGAGAGCCTAGGACGTATGGAATAAATAAGTCTCTCATTTTTTCCCAACATGGTATCAGAGCGATGGTCCTAGACTGGAGTTCTCGAACTAAACCTAACCCTAGCCTCCACCTTCGAGCCCTCCGCGTGCGCCTCCTCGCCTCGCGTCTCCCCCGACTCCGGCCCCGCTCGGCCTCGCCTTCGACCCCACTCGGTCTCACGCCGCTCTCTCGTGCAAGTTGCGCGCATGCCAGCCCCTACGCACCAGTCTGCTTTGCACTGCCCCTGTGCGCGCCCCAGTGCGCCTGTGCGTGTCGCCTGTGCGCGCTCCTGTGCGCCTGTGTGTGCATCTGTGTGTGCTCCTGTGCGCGCCCCTGTGCGTGCTCCTGTGCACACATCTGTGCGCGTTCCTGTGCGCATATCTGTGCGTGTGAAGCTCCTGATTTTCGTGCGTGTGTAGCCCTAGTCAGCACGCGTGCGGCTCCAACACTCGTTCCGCGCGTGCGATTCCAAATTAATGGTTTTGGTTGCTTGAGTCTACACATGCAACTAAACCCGTTAATGTCTGTGTAGACGATCATATCTTCAGTCTATTACCCTAGTCTTCCATTATCATAATGTCTGAAAGCAAGACAAACATCCCATCTACATGCACCTTCAGAGGTCCAGCGCCTATTGTGAAGATGGATGGTTAAAATTACGAATTGTGGGCAATGCAATTCATGAGTATGATGAAGTCAACCAATAAGAAGCACATTCTTACCGAAAAAGAGCCAGTTGAGAAGACTAAGGTCAATGCCTCATGGGAGGCAGATGATGCATATGCTAAGGTTTGGCTATCAAGAACCCTGACAATTGAGATTGCCAATGATATTCTCCATAATCCCACTGTAAAAGCATGTGGGATATTCTGGCTGCTACATATTCCCAGGTAAAGAATGAGACGAAGATTCTACAACTCCAGCATGACATCTTTACTATCAAGTAGAATGGACGACCTCTACACTCATTGTACACATCTTTACGAGGAATGTTTGAGAAGCTTCACAGCTTCATGCCTCTCACAACCACTCCTGAGCAACAGAAGACCTACGGGAATGCCACTATGGTTGGTGTATTTCTGGCAGCTCTATATCCAGCGTATGAGGCTGCACGCTCCCAGATCTTGGCAGACTCCACCATTCCTCCGATGGAGGAAGCATTTCACAGACCGAGCCGTATTATTGTTCCTTCATCCACTGCAAATCAGACTGCCTCAGTCATGACAACGAATCGAGGTCGTGGAGGACATCATCTGTCCCGTGGTCGTGGACCTCAGGGTAGAGGGGGTCATATTCGGCCATCATGCACTTTTTGCCACCGTTCTGGGCATATTGAAGATACGTGCTACTCCAAACATGGATTTCCTGCTTCGCACGAGTAGCTGAACATATTGATCCTCCATCTGTTTCATCTTTAGATCAACGCTTTGATGACCTTGTAGCCCGTCTGAGGAGCATTATTCCTCCATCTGGCCCAGTTGCATCAGTACCTGCTTCTGATAGTTAGCCCGATGTTGCTGCTTCTTTATCCACCAGTACCTCATATAACACTTATGCATTCACTACTAGCAGTGGATCAGATACGCCAGAGTATATTATGGACTCTGGTGCCACACACTATTTGTGTGGTGATCAAGGCCTACTCACAACTTACCGATTGGGCGTGGCTATGAGCAAGGCGGCCTATATCGTCTCAGTCGGACCCCTTATGCCGGAGCCTCCTCTCTACCTGTTGGATCTATCTCCCCATTACTGTGGCACTTGCGCTTTGGACATCTACCGCTTCAAAAACGGTCGTGTGTCACCCCAGGTTTCACCTCACATGTCCATACAATGTGAGGCTTGTCAGTTGGGAAAGCACCATCGGTCTACCTTTACCAATCGTCAGTGTCGGAGTAGTATCTTTTTTTTTGAAGCCAAGAAAAGGGGGATACACTCATTGGTGTTCACCCCAATATATTAAAAGGAAGGAGAGTCAGAGGTACAAACGAAAACAAAAAAGAACGACCCAGTAAAGGAGGCAAGAAACCTCCAGTTCTGGGCAAAAACACAAAAAACACAATATATCAAAAACTAAGTACAACTCCAGTCATCCACTAAACCACTCGCGCGACAGAGCACATTCTCCAAGTAGAAGCGTTGCACAGAGAAAATGGCCTCGTTGCGACTAAGCTAAATCGACCATAATCTTGCCACCGGTGCCAAGAGACACCTTCTATCCATATGCCTATTCACGAAGAGAGAGTCACAGAAGGTCTCCACATCACAAGCACGCACCCAAGCCACAAGCGGGTCTTCCCAAAGCCCCCGGACCATAGGGCAAGCAAAGAGGATATGATCCAGGGATTCCACATTCGATTCACACAGGACGCATAGATTGGAAACCGAGAGCATCAACCTTGAGCATCGATCACGCGTCATAAGCCTCTTTCTGCGGACCAGCCATAAGAAGAAAACAATGCGCAAGGGCAGACCCAATCTCCAGAATAAACCACAATCTCTCACCAGGGAATCCGAGCGAGCAGGCAGAAGCTCAAGCAGTCCAGCATAGGCCTTCTGAGTCGAGAACCCACCATCCCTCCAAACCCTATGATCCAAGCCCACGGAAGGCGTATCCGCAACAACAAGGACATCAGAGCAAGAAAGTCTGAGAACCTCTGATCCGAGAAATTTCCCCCAAAGCTAGGAGACCAACACACATTCTCCCAGCAGCAAGTCACGGAGGCATCCTTGTTCTCTGCCATCGCAAAGAGCCGCGAGAAGCGGACAGAAAATGGATCCCCCCCAACCAGCTGTCCTTCCAAAAGGAGAAGGCACGGCCGTCCCCCAGGACAGGCATAAATCTCGCTCTGTTCTTCAAGAAGACATCCTGAACACCACGCCAGAACGGAGACCACGCACGCACCACCCCCAAGCTAACCTCCCCAGCCTACTCCCTCAGGATATCAATAAAGAAGTTTCCACCTCTTCCCCACACCCTGCTCGCCCACTTAAGAAAGAACACATCATTGACCAACTTGAGGCGTCATATCTAATAGCATCTATTGTGTCTTTTGATCGCGTAACTGGAGTTTCAGGAGCTTTGTCATTGCACTATCGGCGGTGGACATTCCACGGAATTACTAAGATGCGTTGAAGGATAGTCGATGGCGTTTAGCCATGGAAGAAGAAATGGTCGCTTTTCCGTCAAGAGGTACCTGGAGCCTTGTTACTGCACCTATTGATGTGTCTACAGTGAGCTGCAAGTGGGTATTTACAGTTAAGCAAAATGTAGATGGCAGCATTGACAGATACAAGGCACGCCTGGTTGCTCGTGGATTTATACAGGCATATGGGGTGGATTATCTTGAAACATTCTCGCCGGTTGCTCGCCATTCCACCCTACGGATCCTCCTCTTTGTTGTGGTTACTCGTGATTGGCCACTATACCAATTAGATGTCAAGAATGCATTCTTATATGGTGACTTGTAGGAGGAAGTCTACATGCAACAACCATCTGGTTTTACTGTTGAGGGGGGGTGTTCTAAGGTGTGTAGACTTCATAAGGCTATCTATGGCCTTAAGCAGAGCCTCAAAGCTTGGTTCCAGAAGCTCTCAGACCTGTTTGAAAAACAGGGGTACAGACGTTCCAATGCAGATCATTCCTTGTTTGTACAGAAGACACCCAGAGGTATCATTGCAATTATGGTGTATGTAGATGATATATTGATTACATGTGATGATGATCAGGGATTTCAGAGGGCGAAGGAAATGCTAGGTCGTGAATTTGTCACCAAGGATCTTTGAGTTCTTAGATATTTTCTGGGACTGGAATTCGCCTGAAATCATCATGGGCTAGTAATGACCCAGAGGAAATATGTCACTGACCTGTTGAGTGAAACGGGAATGCTTGGTTGCCGACCTGCCACTACACCCATGGATCCCAGTATGAAATTATATGATGACGACACTGATGAGGTGGATAGGAGAAGATACAGAGAACTGGTGGGCAAGCTTCTCTATGTTACTATTACTAGACCCGATATCTCCTTTGCTGTGAGCCGAGTGAACCAATTCATTGAGCAACCACGTCAGGTACATATGGATGTTATACATATGATACTCAGGTACCTTAAGTCTTCTCCATGTGCAGGTCTACTGTTTAAGAAAGACAAGGAGATTACTATCTCAGCATGTGCATATGCAGATTATGCAGGATGTCCTAATGATAGGAAGTCCACCACTGGATTTGCTGTGTATGTCGGAGACTCTCTGATCTCATGGAGAAGCAAGAAGCAAACAATTGTAGCAAGATCCAGTTTTGAGTCTGAATATAGGGCTATGACCCAGGTCAGTATAGAAATGATGTGGGTGAAGGCCGTGCTTACAGATTTATATATAAAAGTCCCTCTTCCTATGGCTCTGGAATGTGACAATCAAGCTGCTCTATTCATTGCAAATAATCCAGCATTTCATGAACGAACCAAGCACATTGAGGTTGATTGTCACTTCATACGAGATATGATTCAGAAGGGGTTTATTTCTACATCCCATGTTAGCTCATGGGACCAAACTGCAGACATCTTTACCAAGACGTTACTTCGAGGGCCGTTCCAGGAGTGTTCATCCAAGCTGAGCATGATTGACATCTATGCTCCACCTTGAGGGGGAGTGTAGAGATATATGTTATTCTCTTTTGTACCTTTTCGTATTTTCTTTTTACTGTTGGACTCTTTATGTATTTTACCCATAGGCTACTCTCCTATATAAGAGAGCTTAGGGTGTATGGAATAAACAAGTCTCTCATTATTTCCCAACACATGTAATTGATCCGAGCCCTGAAGATGATAGACCACTTTGATTTAGAGAATGGGTTTTTTCAATCAAACGCTGCATGAAGCCCACTTTGATAGATCAAGCGTCACCAAGTGATCAGTCATAGCAACGATAAAAGTGGCAATTTTTAGTCTGATGCCATATTCGGGTTCCTTAGGCTATTTACTACATGATGATGCCATTTTCGAACGAGTGTGGAACACCCTTTCTTCACATGTGAGATGGTTCAAAAAAGTTGGCAGGAGAAATAGCACATGTGGTTTGATACCAAGTGTGGCTGGATTTTGGTCAAGTTGGCCGATGCTTCATATAGATCTAGAAGTGAGAAGTAGAGTCCATCTGCGTTCTTTTGGATTCTGTGGCTGCTGAAATGTTTTATTTTCCATGGAGACTGCTTTTATGTTGGCATTTTATAGACCGTGCAAAGTTCTATTATAAGTCATGGTTCTGAAACAACTTTTTGCACATAGTGAAATAAAGCTTTTACTAATGAATGCCTACCTAGGGTGTTCACCTCCTTTTCCTTTGGCAAAAAGTTCCGTGTTCAATTAAGTTGGAAATCATTATAGTTATGAGGCCTCTCACTAGTATATTTATGTATTGAATCTACATGTATTGAGTCTATATGGCTTTTTTACTTTGTGTTTGGTTGTTGGATCAGTTATGTGACTTCAAACACCAACTATTTTTAATGAAATAGTAAAGCATATCATGTCTCATTCTACACAAAAATAATCAGTCATCTAAACTTATTTATTTAATCATAGTTCTGATATTAACTTGAAGACGTAGCATTGTTTTGATGACAGTTTCTCTCTTAGGTTTCTCAAATTATCCGCTATTGCAATACCAAACATTTGGCAGTGGTTCCACAAGGGGGAAACACTGGACTTGTGGGAGGCAGCGTGCCTGTGTTCGATGAGGTATCAGTTCTGAATGTTTTGAATATTGTTTGTTTTGCTGTCCGAATTATCAGTTAAAATCAGTTAAAATCTACCGAGACTCTCTTTCTGCTTGCATTCATAATTCTTTTATGTATTGGGCTTACATGTATCTTTAATACGTGGTATATGACCTTTATATCATTATTGCAGTTCAGAGCCTTGTCAGAATAATGGTTTTCTTTTAATGAACATCGATTTAAATTTATTTTGCATGTTTAAGAAAGTGTTTTGACCTAGGTATAGAGTTTTTTTGATAAAGAAAAAGGCGGAACTCCGAGATGGAACCCACCATACAAAATTGTATTATATAAAGCAACATTACAAAATTTAGATGCAGGGCCATGATGAGACAGTGGCCCTATGTCGACCCAGTACATTTGCTACACAGAAATGTTGATCATGGAAAATGCACTCATTTCTAGCACTCCATATAACCCAGATCAAGGCATAAGCCGACACAATATCATCATCGTGAGAGTTGCCCCCCACCGTACACATTGCACCTTAGAAAGATGGGAAGTCATTGGTTCTAATCCAGGGAATGTTCATCTCCACGATCTGAGTTATATGCAATCAACCCCAAATCTTTTACATTCTATGTATGAAATCCGTAACTTATTAGTGTTTGAAATTGGATCTTAGTTGCATATTAATCACTGCCAAATCTCAAAATTTCAAGGCATTAACAACAACATATAATGATCTGAAACTAGATCTTACATGCATGTTAATCTCCCCTAATTCTACCAGTTTTGCTCATGAAATCCAAATATAACAATGGACTAATTTTAGCACAAAAATGCACGCAAATAACCCAAATTTCTTTCATTTTTCAATCATGTAATTAGTGCATAATAATGGACTGATTTTAGCACAAAATGCATGCAAATAACCCAAATTTCTTTCAATTTTTCTTCATGTAACTAGTGCATGACAGTGGACTGTTTTTAGCACAAAAATCATGCAAATATCCCAACTTTCTTTCATTTTTCATTGATGTAATTAGTGTATAACAGTGGACTGTTTTTAACACAAAAATGCATGCAAAGAACCCAAATTTCTTTTATTTTTCAATCATGTAATTAGTGCATAAAAGTGGACTGTTTTTAGCACAAAATGCATGCAATTCTCCCCCAAATTCCATCTTTTAAAATACAAATTCTCATCTTTTTAAGCATGAAAACCATAGAAATATTGGTATGAAATTAAGTCTAACTACATGATAAAGCACCTCCAAATCTTTAATTTTTAAGATATAAATTTAGGAGATGAACTGTGATATGAAAATTGGGTAATACTTGCATGCAAATCACCCCAATTTATTTCAATTTTAACATAAAAATGAATGTCTAAATAAGGGTCTTGGATTGTATCTAAAAAAACATAGTTGACATCAAGAATGGGGAGGAGATTGTACCTTTAATCTCCAAGAATTGGAGATCAATCTGCATGCTGCTGCTCCAAGAATTCCTTGGATTTGTAGCAACTAGGGCTTCAAATGGAAATGGTAGGAGTTAGCTGCAGCTTTAGCAGCAGCTCAATCGGGAGCATTAGATGGAGTGCAACAACTTGCAATTGAAGCAAAGGGGGGCTTCAGCACCTTTGATTGGAAACAGCATCCATCAGAGCTGATGGACAACAACAGCTTGTAGCTGCTGGAAGTAATTAGCTACCAATCAACGGCAGTAGCAGGTAGCAGCGATTGGAGGGAAGGTTACATCAGCACCATCGGTTGGAAAAGAACATTTGAGAGAAAAAGAAAAAGAAAGAGGGGAAGAGTCCCTTATGTTGGGGAGAAATAGAGAAGAAAGAGGGAAAGAAAGTGTTGATATAATTAAGAGAGAGTGGTGCTTTTGATTTTGACAAGTGGGAGAAGTAGAGGCCAAGTGGAGGGGTTTTTTGGGGCCAAGCGTGCTGTTCTGTACAGTTGCTAGAATTTATGAACTTAAATTAAATTTATTTTTTAAAATCATTATCTCTCTCTTATTTGAATACCAAGGTCACCCGTATTTCTACCTCGTATTTCCAATTCTGATGTACAATATCTCGTTTCAACCGTCTATGCATGATGATCATATTCGATATAAATTTCATACTTTTCTGATCTAAGATGGATACATAAATTGATAAATCCGGTCTTGATTTTTTTATCAAATTTGTGATTTTAAATTATCAAACGACCTCTGATTGACGAACAATCAATTTTGTTGGTCTTATTTCGTCGATTCGGATTTCATGGTAATCTCAGTTTGTTTTGCCGTTTGGATTTTGCGTCGTGGCTTTTCCGATGGCAGCTTTACGATGCAATCAATTTTTGATCGATTGATCCCGAGCAAATTTTGATTTACGATCTTTGGATCGATTCAAATCATTTAATATTGGTCGATAATTTTATCGGATCAAATGGACCATAATCGGGTCGGGTTTGGATTTTTCGGATCCGGATGTCACATTGACCTAAGATAGATCTGAATGGAGGCAAAGAATCCATGTAGCCGACCCTACTTAATTGTGATAAAGGCTTTGTTGTTGTTTCATATCTTCTCCAACTTTGTCGATGTCATTGTTTTCCGACAAGTATGGTAGAAAGGGGGAGCATTGTGTAGAGTTCTATGGCTCATATTCATAATCTCCGGTCCTGATGCCGTGCCAGTCGTCAGACTCTACAGTTCAGATTTAGACTCGACGTTCAGGTTGGTTCAGAGTCTTCAGGCGCACAGGTGTGTGTTCATCAATTGGGAGGTCCCCATCTTCTGTTTGGTCGGCTTATGGTTTTCATGTGATCTATATGGACTTCAGATTAGAGATCCTATTCTCTATGCCATTGTGGGCTAGGGTTTTCATGTGGTTTCATAGGGGCTCGAGAGTAGAGATCCTATTCTTTGAGCCTGAATGGGAGAGACCTAGTTCTCCGACGAGGAGACTTCTAGACTTCATTCTCCAGCGATCATGGACTCCGACGTGGATGTTTTCACGGCTTTTTTCAATTTGGCCCTGTAGAGAGACGGAGCAGTTGCGGGCCAGAATTTTCCAAGTGGAGACTCATTTCAGTTTTAGTGACTCTGACAGATGCAATACAGAGCACATGTTCTCCGACGAGGAGACCCCGTTCAAATCACACTCGAGCCCTTTACTTCCTCCTCACCCGCACGACATGAGAAGCAACATCTCCGACAACAACCGACAATAGAGTATGCGTTGAGTTGATATTGTCTGTAGTGCCTTGCGTTGGGAGTTTGAGATTTCTTTCTACATGTCCAAGCTGAGCATTACATGCTCCAGCTTCAGAGGTAGTGTTGGAGTATATGCGTCATGTGTAGATGGATAATTGGATCCTGTAGGTCCAATTACCACATCCAGTGGTTTAGTCCCACATCTACTATTTGTATGATTTTGAGAGTCAGTGAGGGCTATATAAGAAGCCCCACGCCTATTGTATCAAATGAGAAAGTTGAATACAACATCATCCCTTTGAGACGTTCTTCTATGATTTCATCCCGTTGCTTAGGGAGCAAGGGTTTAAATATCGATCTTGGATATTGTATTAATACCCTGTAGATACGAAATTCGTCGAAATTTCGACGATATTTCGCCCATATCGACCACCATTTGTGATGAAATGACCCGAAACTGCCCTCATATCGCCATTTCGCTTGAGATTTCGGTGCCATGTCGAAACCGAAATTTCGTCGAAATTTTGCCAAAATTTTGCGAAATTTGAAACTATGTTAGGGAGTAGGGTTCCACTTAAAATCTCGGTGTTCTCCATGTTTATTCTTTATCTATGATATTACGCTTCCACATTTTCGATTTCTAACAAATATATTTTGTGGGCAGAAACCACCATGAGTGTTTCCCCTTTTTTGATTTAAAAATATATTGTAGTGTTTTAAACAATAATATCGAGCTCTCTCTACCTTGACTTTTACCATAACTATATATATATAATCGTGCAAATGCACTTGACGCTTTTAATTCACAAAAACGAAATATAAGCATAAAGAAGAAATTTCTAATATAAACATATACCATTTTCATATACTTTTTAATAGAGTTGTGCAGTCTTTCACAAATGTATAGCCTTATTTCTTTCTTTAAGTTTCTCAATCAAATAGCTAGGCCCATCATACCTCTTTGAGAAGATGCAGGTCAAATACATCACCTTCTACTGAGTAATATTGTTGATCACTGGCCTAAACCACCGTTATATGAGATTCGAGCGTTGTTTACTACACCTCCTACAATGCTCGATCATGTTGGTGTTCCCTCTCTTTGTTTTAGTAGCCCTTGATCGCTACCACCATGTAGTATCCCTTTTCACCTCTACAATCTATTGCTATTGCTTCTGTCTATGTTTAATTTTCATCTGAAACTAAAGATGGCTTCCACCTGGTTCAACCTATAAACCTCTGAGTTGTAATGACTCAAAACCAAGATACCGTGCCTTAGAACCCAATTAAACCCGATCACTACATTTCACAGCCAACCATTCTCGAAATATATGTTATATCCACCAAGATTTATTAAATTGAAAGTTCGACGAAAGTCGCAACTCCTTGCCTAAATTCCAAAAAAGATGTTTGAGTAGACATGCTTCTTAAGAAACCTTGAGATTAATAGAATAAATGCAACCTATTAGTAGAAATAAGGTACCTATCTTGGCGAGAGTGTAAAGACAAATGTTGCTACATGAAATGTGGATTCCCAATGTCAATGATCTAAGCTGCAACTCACTAAGGTTCAGAATTACTCAATCAATACCACTAGATCTATCTGTCCCCGGGAACATGCGATTAAAATCACGATCCACCGAATAAGGTCAGTGCAGAAAACAAAATTGTGTTTCCTTAACTCTAACTGTAAAATTTCCCATGCCTATGCCATTGTTGGCTCATAAGCCAAGGACATCACCAAATAGAAATTATCGACAAGCCTCTTGCCTTCACTTCTATGAACAAGAGCAATTATATCTAAGGACCGCTTAGAAAAGATTACGGAAAGTGCTAAAAGCAATGGAACCACACTAGCTAGATTGTTTTCCCGGGCATGGGTAAGAGGACAAATCGTGGTTTGCAGTATGTGTCGACCTTCCAATTTGTTAGTTTACAAGAAATAGATCACATTAACTCTAGGTAATATGGGCAAGCAAATACTTTACTCAACCTTTCCTTTCCAATGATATGAGAATTTCCACCTCATCTTATACAAGACTGTGGTTTTCGATCTCATTCTGGATTTCTTTAATATCCTTGAGCTCTCGAGTAGCTCCCTTTCTATTCAAGAGATGAAATATACAATTATTTCTCTCTCTCTCTCTCTCTCTTCTGGAATAAGATGAAGGAGTTTCTTGCAGTTGTTTTTCAAATTCGATTATGTTTTTCCTCTAGAGAAGTGCAAAAAGAACAAGAACTATGAAGAATTTTAGTTGTTCCAAAAACATACTAGAAGCGGAAAATTATACATCAGTAATAGTTTTATGGAAAGGATTGAAATGAAAGATGTTAAGAAAATAAAGACGCGGAAGCGAACATGGAAAAATGATAAAGAACACGAAGAACGCGGGATTTAACGTGGAACCCTACTCCGTGAGGAGCGGGATGAAACCACGGGAGAAGCCCTCAAAGGGGCATGCTATGCATTGCACTTTCTCAATGGATATAGGAGGTCTGGGGCTCCTTTTATAGCCTCTCCAGAGCCTCCAAGTCCCACCACTGGACAATGTGGGACTAAACACCGGATGGGGTAAATGGATCTTCTACATGATCCATTTACACTGCTACAACTCAATGGGCGCACATAACATATACTCCAACACTCCCCCTCAAGCTGGAGCATGCAATGCTCAGCTTGGACAAACATATTGAAACTCAACCCACGCTACATGACACTACGGATAATATCAACCCAACGCGCACAACTGCTGCTGTCGAGGATGTTGCTTCTCATGCCGTGCAGGTGAGGAGGACGAATGGGCTGGAGTGTGAGTCTGCTGAATCTCCTCGTCGGAAAGCATGCACTCTGAACTGCGCCTGTCAGAGTCGCTGCATCTGGAAATGAGTCTCCTCGTCGGAGTACTCTGGCCCGCCACAATAATGTGGACAACTGCTCCATCTCTGAAAAGGGTCGAACTGAAAAGGGTCGTGGCTGTGCAATCCCCATCAGAGTCCATGGTCGCTGGAGAATGGAGTCTGAAAAGTCTCCTTGTCGGAAAACTGGGTCTCTCCCATCTGGCTTAGAGAATGGCGCACTACTCTGGTGTACCTATGATACCACATGAAAACCCTTGCCAACATGGCATAGGGAATGGTCCTCTACTCTGGAGTCTGTATGGCTCACATGAAAACTCTGGCCGCACAACAACAAGAAAAGATGGGGACCATGACAAAAGATGGCATACATGTGCTCATCTGAAAAGACCGCAAACTTGTGCGTGTCTGAAAATAGAGTCTCTTTGGAGAACACGAAAATGGGCCTCAACATGGAGTGCCTCGAACTTGGACTCTGACCAATCTGTCGAGTCTGAACAACTGCGCCTCTCACATGTGGACTCGGAATCTGAACGTCGAGTCTGAATCTCGCGCATGGAGAATCTTCATTTGAAAAACTGTAGAGTCTGAACAACCTGTCTGTCCTTTGACGAATCTGAATCTGGAATATAGACCTGTGACTCTACATATACTCCCCCTTTTTCCCATACTTGTCAGAAGATGACATCGACAAAGTTGGGAGAAGACAAGATAAAATAGGGGTAATAATATGTGCATTCTCAAAAATTTTCGAGGCTTTTCATTTTTTATAAGCCGTTTCAACCATTTTTTTCTGGCTTTTCTTGCATTTTTTTGGAAATTAATATGCGTACGGTTTCTCATTTTGTACGCGCCTTCTTCTTTTTTCTTTTATTTTTTTTAAATACTTGACCCACTTGTGCCCAAAAAACATGCATCAGCCCAACAGGGCTTTCTTTCTCTCTTCCCATCTTTTCTTTTCTTCCTTTTTTTCAGCCTCTTTTCTATTTTTTCCATCCCAACAGTGGGCTTCTTTCATTTACCTCTTTTTTTTAATACATGGCCAAAGTGGGCCTTACACTCTCAACTGTAGCCGTGCCCCCTCAAAAATTTTTTTAATACACGACCTGACCCAACCTTACAATGTCTCTCTTTTATTTTTTTTATAAACTCGGCTATAGGGCCCGTTCGGGATCCTTGTAGAATCTGTGCATAGTAGGGTTCAAGTAAACCCTAATCTCTTCGATGCCGCCGCTGGAGGATGTGGCAGGAGTGTCGTGATGGCAGCAAGGGCCCGTCGCCAATGGAGACTGGGAGGAGGAGCGCCGACCTGGAGCTCGCACGGTGGGCGCCAGGTGATTGCGATACAGCCGCCAGGTGCGAGCGCCGCCGCCTGACAAGAATCGGGGCTGCCTGCTGAGTTCGTGCAGGTGTGCGCGATGTTGGAACGATGGGTCGAACGGGTGCGCGCGGGTGTTCGCGCGAGAGAGGAAGGAGCTCGAGCGGCCTTGCGTCGCCTGGGATGTGGAGGAGGGCGCAAAGATCTGCTTCTGAGGTTGTACGTTCACCTTGGCACATCTGCGTCGTTGCCTTCAACCCCTGCCCGGAGTTACATGAGGTCTGGAGGAGCGCCATGCTTATGTTGAAGATGAAACGACGCACGATTTGAAGGTGCGTCACCGATCGACTGGGCTTCGTTGATGGAGAGGAGATGCCATGCGGCCACCTGCACACGGTTGTTGGAGATGCGCAGGTTCGGGGATTGCCGTCTTGATGCTTTCGTCATTCAAAGGATGCGTGCAGGGGCTTCCACATTTGTACGTGTATGCGAGCGGAGAGGAGATGCAGCGCGTGCGACCTGGGCGCCTGGAGATATGGCGCTTGATCTTCTGCAGAATGCATGCGGCTTGGAAATAGCCGTGATCACACAACAGATCTAAGGATGAGGATGGATCTAGGGTTGTAGAGAACCCTAAAAACAAAAACTCTGGAACAGAACATGAACTTGAACAGAACAATGGTCTTCACGAAATCTTTAAGAACATGAACTCCAAAAGCGAATCTTGAATAAAGAACATAAAAAAATCCTCGAGAATCGATCCGCTCTGATACCATGTTAAGAAAATAAAGATGCGGAAGCGAACATGGAAAAATGATAAAGAACACGAAGAACACAAGATTTAACGTGGAACCCTACTCCGTGAGGAGCGGGATGAAACTATGGGAGAAGCCCTCAAAGGGGCATGTTATGCATTGCACTTTTCTCAATGGATACAGGAGGTCTGGGGATCCTTATATAGCCTCTCCAGAGCCTCCAAGTCCCACCACCGGACAATGTGGGACTAAACACTGGATGGGGTAAATGGATCTTCTCCAGGATCCATTTACCCTGCTACAACTCAATGGGCACACATAACAAATACTCCAACAAAAGAGTTGCATTTACTGAAGCCCTAGAGCTCTCTTATATATGAGAAAATCTCTAAGGGGAATTTACATAAAGAGACAAAGGAAATAGAAAACTACAAGATAACAATAAAGAGATAAAAATATCTCAACACCCCCCTCAAGCTGGAGCATATCTATCTATCATGCTCAGCTTGGGACAACAACAATGAAAAGTCCCCTTTGTAAGAGCTTTGGTAAACATGTCGGCAATCTGATCGCTGCTATTTTCATACTGACTAATCGTAAATCATAACATAGCAGCTTTTCTATGAGGAGATTGTAGCTCCCACTCGCGGGTCACTCCGGTTAATCTTAGCTCGATTCTTTCTCTCTCTGCGGATGGTAGAGCTAACCTCAGGCTGAGCTTGAGAAGTTTTGACCTACAATGTCTCCTTAGTGAAAGAAAACTTTATTGATCACATAAAGATCATGGTGATTGTGATATCTTCCATCCAAGAACAAACTTTGAAATTCAAGTGTGTTTAACTTAATCAGAACACTTCATGAGTCTCAAGAAAAAAAATCCTTGAATTTATCTAATTGATCCCATGTTCGAATAGAAAAATAGATAGCGGAACATAAAAAATAAGAATAAACATGGATTTATATGGTTCGAGATAGTCATGAGGTATTGCCCTAATCCATAGGAGAAGATCCTAAACCCTAAGGGTTGGATCTTGATATTAGCTTTTACAAAAAAATGCACAAGTGCGTGGCTCTTTATTCAGCCCCATTAACACACCCACGCCCGACCATGAGACATTGTAGAACCAAATACGTGAGAGGTGTGTAATTAAATCTTGGGTTGATCCAATTACCAAATTGACTCAACTTTTTACTACTATCAACATATAATCTTTTAGGTGAAACTCTTTACTATTTTTAATAGATGCCAAATTTTGAGTCGAGTCAACTCTTTTTTTAAGGCCAAAAGAACAACCGCTCTACGGTGTCCATCTTATTTTCTATTTTAATAAAAGGAGAAAGGAAAAAAAATAAAATGTTACCTTACAAGCGCCATGACTCGAGGAGAATCTTAGAGTGAATAGTTACATTCTCGAAGTAAAAATGACTATTAGCTAAGATCACACCATTTCTTGCTAACCAAGGTGCCCAAAGAGTCGGTAACGGGAGAAGAAGCTCATTAGGAGAGCGCTGTTTCTCATTGTAAGTCAAGCCCCAAAAAGCCTCCCAACTATCGGTAGTTACCTAATCAAATATTCAGCTCTTGTCATACAAAATTTATCTTCTCACACGTAAAGAACAAATGATCTATAGGCTCCACCATCCCATCACAAATTGTACATGTATCAGATCCTCCCATAAAGAATCTAGAGCATCGACCTCTTGTCATAATTTACCCTGTTGGGAATATCCACCAAAAAATAATGATGCGAAGAGGAAACTCGCAATCACGGATAAGAAGTTCATGCATCATTACTATTGGCTTGTCCATTGCTTTATAAGCATGTCTAATAGAAAACTCACTATCTCTTTGAATCCAGTGGTCTCTTCCAACCGTTGAACCATCCATATGGATAATAGAATAAAAAAGCTCTGATAGTTCCTCCATCCATTGGCTTGAGAATTTTGCAACAAAAGAAGGCATCCACGGTCCATCATCCCAACAGTCTGCAATCGATGCCTCGCAATTAACATCCAATGCAAATAGATGGGGGAAGTGTGATGCAAGCATACCATTACCAGTCCAGTTATCTGTCCAAAAAGCAAAAAAATATCCATCCCCAAGGACCAGACGAAACAACTCGAAGAACTGCGGCATCAAAGAGCAAATGTCCTTCCAGAAAGTGAAAGGGAAGAAGGGTGTTGCGTCGGATGGTCATGAGCTTGGACTCCATAAATTATTCTAATGAGTTTACAACATAAATTCTCATGGCAACATAAATTACGACTAGCTAGAAATGGTATACTTTTTGCCTCTCAATGCTTTTATGTCAATAATGTAATTTCTCATGCGAAGATTCTCATTGAGTCTTGGCTCCCATAAGTATTTCTGTTCCCATTTTTTAATATATTTTGGGAGGACACCGTAGCATGTTTCCCCATTTTTGACTCAAGAAATTATGTTCTCTACAATGCCCTAGATATAGCAATCCATTTTCGTAGGAGGGCTTTGTTCATAGTTTCTGGACAAGAAAGCCCAAGACAACCCTCCTCTTTAGGGAGTCTGACAGTATCCCAAGCAATCAATTGCACTCTAGTGCGAGTATGGTTAGAATTACCCCAGAAAAATATTCACATAATCATTTTGAGATGATGTCGAACTCCAACAGGCAGAAGCCGCGCCTCCATGAAAAAGACATGTACAACTGCAAAGACTACCTTCACGAGGACCAGACACTCACCTCGTGAAAGCGGGGGGGGGGGGGGCTTTTCATCCAGCCAGCTTTTTCTTCACTCAATGATTAATAGCCAATCCACAGTTCGAAGTCTACCACTGGTCGAGGGAAGACCGAGATAGCCAATTGGAAGGGAATCACGAGATGTCTCCAAAGCTACATCACATGCTAATGCATCCTCCTTTGACAAGCCAAGTTGAATCACACTAGATTTTCTTTTATTCATATAACATAGAAAGCTTGTGAAAAATATTTAGAATAGTAGTCATTCACATTGCCTCTTCCTTTCCTCCTTCAATAAAGAATATAGTATCGTCGGCATATTGTAATAGAGGGATCGAGATGCCACCTAGAGAAGAGCATGTAGTAATGCTTTGTCTGGTTGCTTGCTCGACCATACAAGCCAGTACATCAGCATGTATAACAAGCATGGGCAATCAATTCTTTACTATTCTCAACTCTTTTTACCTCGTTATTAGAACACACCTATTTAAGTTACATCTTAGACTTAACCATGAGTCCAATCGACTCTGCACAAAGATTTGGGTCAGAGTCATAAATTATTTGGTAAATTAATCCCAAATCCAAGGAAACTTGATTTCTATTGTTTTAGCCTATTTTATAAGTCGTATTTTGCATTTTAGATATCCTATAGAATAAGTTAATCTGTTTTTTTGAAAAATGCTGCATTAAACTGGTACCTCTTCAAGACCTTTCTCATCGTTCTCATCCTCTTATGAATTTGACACCAAAGTTACCATCAGAAGCTCAAATATAACTGTATCAAGGTGGATTGCTTGCTTCCTCACCTATGGTCATGAGGCCTACACATGCAACCTCTTTTTAATCGAGTTGCTTTTTGAATTGCTTGTTTGATCAAAGTTCTTTGAATGAGAGAGATCCTAATCCTTTTTATATAATGGCGATCTCTATAAAAACACAGGACTATCAAATTAAATAAAAATGCCAAGGAAATCAAGAAGTAACTAGAGTATAAAAACAACCAAGGAAATATAATATCTCAGCATACACCTGTGTGCATATTGAAGTTAAAAATATAGAAATCATGCAATATGGAGGCATGTTACTTCTATTTGCCTAGATAGGGATGCATAATGCATGTGCCTGTGTAACTGTATATCAGGAGCCACACATTGTATTTTTCATGTTTGTTGGTTTCACAATGTTACCTTTGTTGATATTTATCACCAAAACTACATGATGCAGGCACCTAGCAACCAGTGGCAGAGGAACATAATTAGTAGTTGCCTATCCTTTGACTCTACAACAAAAAATAATCCTTGGATAAGGGTGTTCCATTTATTGTCTACTGATTATATTTTTTTAATTTATATAAATATTTTTTTATATGTTACAAGATTGAACAATACTTTTATTGTATTTGAAGGCTAAAGTGCCAGTGATTAGCGCGGGAAATCGGGTATCTGAAGGAGATTGAAAAAAGAACTTATAAGTCTTAGGAGCTTATGTAGTATAAAGCATATCATTGCTGATGAGGTTTCTCTAAACCACCATTATGATATTATACTCTACCTGAATTGCTGATTGAGGCTGTTTTGTAGGTGATCGTCAATGTTGGTTCATTGAACAGAATAATTTCCTTTGACAAGGTAAGCATGTGTATTCTCTATTCAAGGAAATGTGAGCTCAGCTAAAAAGCTCTACCTGTTTCAAAGCTGGATGTGTTTTACATTGGGTGCTCGTATAATATATGTAGAGGTTGTTCATCAAGAAACATTCACCAATTTTACATATTATGGTACTGACTTGCTAATGTTAAAGTAGTTGCATTTTTTAGTTGGGTGGTAACTAGATTTGATGAATTAATACTGCTACAATTGTACACATGGATGCACATAATGGATTTTTTACATGGATTTTTAGGGATGCCTTCTCACTTGGACACTGAATCCCACAAATTAAACCATATAGCTAGTGTTTCTTCATTACATGTTTTTCTAAAGATTTTTATGGATTTATGCTTAGGTATATGTGATGGCACATGGAGAGAAGCAATATTGAATTATCAAAGGAAATTGTTGAGAAGAGTGAAGGGCTGAGTCACCTAAGTAATTGGATTTCTCTAAGACTTGATTATACCCCGCGTGTTATGGTCCCAAAATTTTGTAGTGGGACTTGGATGTATTGGTGGGGCTGTATAAAGAGTCCCGCACCTCTTTTATCCCGTGATAATTTTAATATGAATATATGATATATAGTCTCTTCTTTTATGGAGTCACCATGATCGTCCTAAACTGCATAAATCTTATTTACTCTTGTTTGTTCTTGAGGATGTGCATACTGTAATTAGACCCTCTGTATGAGAACATATTATTTTGACTCAACCATAGACTATTATATATTAAAGGGGCTAGGGTTAGAAGGATGCACATGGAATACAAAAAATACAAAGCTACCTCATTAGATTTATAACCCTCGTACACAATACACTCCACAAACTGGAGCATGGATATTTAACATGCTAAGCTTGTGGTAACGTCGCTCAAAAGAGGTTCTTGAGTTCCTTGATAAACATATATTTTGTTTAGTCAATATAAAGAACAAAGGGAGTTCCAGAAGTCTTCATTAGATCCATGTTCATGGTGAAATGGCTATCAACTTCTACATGTTTTGTTCTCTCATCAAACATGGGATTGTTTGCTATATGCTATATTTGGTTTAGTCCATATAAAGAATAAAGGAAGTCATCAAACTTCTTTCTTAATGTGCTGCGGGAGCTTCTGGGGGATGGGTTGATGGGCTTCACTCGGGGGGATGCTTATGGGCACCTCTCTCCGTTTTGGCGTGGTGTCCTGGATGTTTTTACTAGAAATCTCTCCCTCTTTAAGCCGGTGTTGGGGAAGGGGGATTCATTTCGTTTTTGGACCGATGATTGGTCGGGAAGGGTTCCTTCAAGGACCGCTTTCCCCGTTTATTTGCTTTGGCGGATGATAAAGAGGCCTCGGTGGCCACGTGCTGGGTTGACGAATGCTGGTTTCCGCGGTTTATGGAGAATTTCTTGGAGCAGTGTATGGATGACTTTCTCTCGCTGATGAGCTTCCTTGCTGACGTTGCTCAACCTAATGATGGCTGGGATCACTGGTCTTGGAGGGACGGTATTTTTTCCATGCGGAAGGCTTATCTCGCTCTTGCTCCTAGTCCTCAGGTGGGGGACCTTACTCTCTTGTGTGATTGCCGGTTACTCTGGGGGATGAAGCTTCCTGCGCTCATTGGTGTCTTCCTATGGCTTCTTCGCAGGGGGAGGCTGCTTATGCGTGACCGTTGCGCCGATTTTTTCCGAACGTAGGTCCGAATTGCGGGCTTTGTGATGAGGAGCTGGAAACCATAGACCACCTGTTCTTCGGCTGCAGCTTGGTTAGGGGCCTTTGGGCTGATTTGGAGTGGATTAACTCGGAGAGCTTGGTTGCTTTTTGCGACAGCTTGCAGGACTTCAGAGGCAGGGAAAGGAGGGATTTCTTGGCTCCGATTGCAAGGTTGTGGGGCATCTGGCTGGGGAGGAATGAGGCCCTCTTCGCGGGCCAGCGGTTCTACAGGGAAAACGTGATTATCCTTGCCTCGCGCTATCTGGAAGACTGGTGTTTAGGGTAGCCCTTCGGTTGCTTTTTGAGGGTGATCTTTGCTTTTGGCGCTTTTGTGTACCGTAGGGTCTTGCGCTTGCTTGGTTTTTGTAATTCTCTTGTAACCTTCTTTGTCTTTTTTCTTTTTAATAAATTGGGGTGAACACCGCCGAGTGTCTCCCCCTTTTTTGAGCCTAAAAAAAGAATAAAGGAAGTCCCAGAAGTCTTCACTAGATCATGTTCATGCTGAAATGTCTATCAACTTCTACATGTTTTGTTCTCTCATCAAATATGGGATTGTTTGCTATATGCATGGTAGCGATGTTGTTGCTCAACTCCATTATGTGTATGGTGGAATATGAAGGTCAATATGAACATCATGAATCCACTGCATCTCTGCTGTTATATGGGCCATAGCTTTGTAATTGCAATGTAGACTCGATCGAGATACCATTGCTTGTTTTTTACTCCATGTGATGAGGTAGTCTCCAAGGTAAGTGTAGAATTCAATAGTAACTTTCTATCTGCAAGGCATTTTGCATAATTTGCATTACAATATGATGCAAATCTTCCGTCAAGAACAATCCCTTCTTGGAGGCAACCTTAATGCAACTCAAGATTGTCATGGTTGCATCCTAGTGTGTCTACTCATTCCTTCTAATAAATTAAGTTTCTCTACTGCAAATGAGATGTCGATATAGAGAGTCTTTGTCACCAATCAATGATGCTGAAATCATCTTCAAGCTTGTCTTAATAGAAATGAATCTTTAGTCTTGGTTGATTTGGTGCATAACATATTGATCACATGCAAAAGATCAACAACATATTTCCTCTTCGAAAGCCAATCTTATGAGCTAGAGGCTGCCTATATAACCCAAGGAAAGAACTCAAAAATCCCAATTAGTATTACTCTAATCCCTATTCATGATCACTAGTCCGGACTACGTTATGCACTTAATTTAACATAATTTCAATGCTTCTAGCTTTTCTTCTCGGTTAGAAGTAAGTGATATGAGGGTGATCAAGCAAAGTCCTTGCTCTCACCACTCTTGAGGGATTCTGGATTCACATCTTAAAATTTTATGTGAGAACATTGTTGAAATCTGAGAAGCAGAAGCGGAATCGATAAAATAAGAAAACTAAACATGAAGAACAAAGATTTAACGTGGAACCCTACTCCCTAAGGGGTGGGATGAAACCACGGGAGAAACCTTCAAATAGCAGGATATTCTATTAGAATTCTCATTGAGTACAGGAGGTGAGGGGCTCTTTTTATAGCCCCTTAAACATACCGGAGTCCCACCTCTCATCATGTGAGACTAAACATGAGTGGGGTAATTGGATCTTATTGAGATCCAATTACCCACCTATTACATTCTCTAACACTCCCCCTCAAGCTGGAGCTGAGAAAGCTGCAACTTGCAACAAAAAGAAAGTATACACCACATCTTCACACGATACATGACAAGAACACATATCCGCTGCTTGTAGAAGACCTTGCACGGGGACGAGTTTGCGGCTTTCAGAACATCGTAATGTATCTCTGTCATGCCTGTAGGACCACTGCGATATCAAGTCACTGTAACATATCTCTGTCATGCCTGGAGAAGAATCGCTGCAGAAGAAGTCCAACGCGGGGAACTGATCATGTCGTAAAAGAAGTATACGCCCTTATAAAGAATTTGATGCTTGGTGAAGGTGTTTGATCAACGAAATCTGGAGTGCCGGTCTGTCAGTCGTGTTCAGGCAGTAGAAGTTGTGAAGGATACATCTCCGACTCCCCCTTTCTCCCATACTTTATATAATAAAGAGTAGATAACATCAAGTTGGGAGAAATAAATGAAAAACATGCATTTTTTATCATTCATTTTCATTTTTTATGCCTCCTTTTTTTGTAAATACATTTTTTCCGGCTATTTCCTCCCCTTTTTTATAGCCGAATCATTCATTTTTTTGCATACGATTTTTTTATTTACGTAGCCTTTTTTTTCTCTTTTTTTAAGTATATACCACAACCCTAACATTGGCCTCTTTTTTTTAAAGTTTTTCGTCCCACTTGGGGCCCTTGAATGCAGCCTGTTGGATTAATAAGAGGAGCCATCGGCCCCCTTCTGCTGAAGCTGAAGAGAATAGGGTTCCTACCATGGGAACCCTTCCGCTGAATCTTGGAGAAGCGCCTCCTAGAAGGACTTTGAGAAGGAGGCCACCATTAGAGGTGATCGTCACGACAGAGCGCCGCCTGGCGCGATACGCGATGGAGAAGCCTACACCGCCTTGAGGTTGCACGCACGAGGTGCGCTGGAGAAGATGCATTGGAGTAGATGCACTGTTGTGCATAGGCAATGTTGGGCGGAGCGCCTGGAACTTAGGGGATCACCTGGAGGCATCGAGGGTCTGGCGACGTGAGGTCTGGCTGCTCGAGGGACATCGCCTGTGGGGGACTTTGTCTGGCGGCGATTTTGGTGCTATGAGGGGGCCGTCGCTTGGGTATCATGAAGATGATGCGCAACATCTTTGGGATAGAAATCTGATGGGGTTCTCACGCTTTCAATGATGCCCTTGCTTAATTGTTTCAGCGGCTGGAACCTTGCAAGAGACAACACCACCATGGAAGACCATGCTGCATCGCCCGAAGGCACCAAATGCGAGGAGATAGTCTACATCTGGAGATAGGAAATAAGTGTTGGAGGCGGGTGTGCTTCGCTTGGAGAACTGGAAGTCGGCTGCCTAGACTCAGCGATGTTTGTTTTATAATAATCCCAAGATTGAGCCTGCTCTGATACCATGTTGAAATTCGAGAAGCGGAAGCAGAATCTATAAACAAGAAAGATAAACATGAAGAACACAAATTTAATGTGGAACCCTACTCCCTAAGGAGCGGGATGAAACCACGGGAGAAGCCCTCAAAGGGTCTGGATATTCTATTAGAATTCTTAATGAGTATAGGGGATGAAGGGCTCTTTATATAGCCCTTCAGACAGACCGGAGTCCCACCGCTCATCCATGTGGGACTAAACATGAGCAGGGCAATTGGATCTTGCTGAGATCTAATTGCCCACCTATTACATTCTTTAACAGACATAAATGGCCTTCTTTGGATTCAATCATCTAACAATCTCCCTGAAACTCAAATAATAGTGGTTGTTGCATATAGATGAACTCAAGATCTCCATAGAGGAACATATTTTTCATCTCTAATTAATGTAAAGACCATTGACATAGAATAATCCTAAGTATCAAAAGTTTATTTAAAATTGTGGAGATAAAAGATGAATTGCATTACTGATAGGCCCTTCGGTTCTCTTATATAGGAGAGAAACCAGTTGGGTAAATTACATGAAGAAGACAAACGAAGAAGAAAATACATAAACAATACAAATGATAAGTAATATCTCAACACTCCCTCTCAAGTTGGAGTGTAGATCAATCAGACTCAGCTTGAAACTGTTAGAAAATAGGAGTACAGAAGTGAAATGATAAACAGAGCATGAACTAGAAAGATAAAAATGAAGAACAAGATTTTTACATGTAACCCTACTCCCTAAGGAGCGGGATGAAACTACTGGAGAAGGCCTCAAAGGGCCATATGCTTCATTGCGTTTTCTCAATGGATATAGTAGGTTTGGGGCTCCTTATATAGCCTCCACAAAGCCTCCAAGTCCCACCACTGGTAGATGTGGGACTAAACACATGGATGGGGTAAATGGATCCTGGATATATTCATTTACCCATCTACAACTTAAGAGGCACACAACCAAATACTCCAACACTCCTCCTCAAGTTGGAACATGCAATGCTCTGCTTGGACGAATAGAAAGAAACTCAACTCACGCTACGTTACACTGCAGACAATATCAACTCAATGCGTACAACTGCCGGTTGTTGTCGAGGACATTGCTTCTCATGTCGTGCAGGTGAGGAGGACGAACGAGATGGAGTATGAGTCAATTGAATCTCCTCGTCGGAGAGCATGTGCTCTGTACTGCGTCTGTCAGAGTTACTGCAACTGAAATGAGTCTCCTCGTCGGAGTACTTTGGCCCACCACAATAATGTGGACAACTACTCCGTCTTTGAAAAGGGTCGAATTGAAAAGATCGTGGAGTGCAATCCTTGTCGGAGTCCACGGTCGCTGGAGAATGGAGTCTGAAAGTCTCCTCGTCAGAGAACTGGATCTCTCCCATCTGGCACAGAGAATGGTACTCTAGTCTGGAGTCCCTTCGAAACCACATGAAAACCCTAGCCGACCAGAAAAGATGGGGACCACGAAACTGAAGATCGCACACTCGTGCGTCTTGAGCTACAGACTCGAAACCTGAGGTCAAGTTTGAATATCTGACAACTGTAGAGTCTGAACAGTTCGGCTGATCGGAAGAATATGAAATTTGAAATCTGGAGAAGACCCATGACTCTACATATACTCCTCCTTTCTCCCATACTGGTCGGAATGACAAACATCGACCAAGTTGGGAGAAGGCAATAACATGGGGGTAAACATCACATAAGCCGATTACATTATTCAATTTTTTCAGCCCATCTTCTAAAAAAAATATCAAATCATTTTTTAATCATTTTTTCTTGGCTATTTCATTTTTATAACAACCGTCAAAATTGTTTTTTAAATAAGCCGTCGACACAGTTTTATTATGGATTCCCCCTTTTTTAAAATTCTTGTGTACATCCTTTTCTTGTACACACTTCTTTCTTTTCCTTTTTTTCAAATCTTTTGCGTATAACTTTTTATTGTACATGCCTTTTTTTTCTTCGAAAAACAGATTTGGTAGACATGCCATCTTCCCTCTTTTTTTAATGGACTTTCTCTCCCCTTTTTTTTCATTCACATTTTTTAAAATAAAAGCCAACTACCCACTTAGGGCCTTACAATGACTTTTTTTTTAAAACACAACATCCCTCGGCTTTATTTTGAGTTCCAACTGGAACCCTTTTTCTCTTCAATCCCGCTGCCATCGAGTAGAAGAAGAGGATCGGCCGCTGCCTGGGCGTCAAGTATAGTCATCACACGATGCCATAAAAGTTGACCTACAGGAGACACCTGCGCCTAGAGGCGATGAAGGGATGGAGTAGTTGCGAGGAGCGGCGTGACTGGAGAGGTCATGATGGCTGGAAGACTCTGTTCTCCAGCCTAAGGGGAATGCGTGTGCTGCCTGGATGGGCTTCCGCCTCTAATGGCGCTGCCAAATCCCGGATACGGGAGTTGGGACTCTCGCCTGGAGTCGACTGAAGAGAAGCAGCGGGAGGGCAGTTGGATTCCAGGCATCGATAAAGTTCGCTGGGGAGCCGCCTTCTGGACCCAAGCACATCGAGGCGTCACCTCTGCAGTAGAGCGTCGTCAGGCGCCATATGTGTATTTCGCCACCACCTAGAAGATGTTTGCAGACTACGTCGTGGACTACAACTAGAGCGAGGGGCTGCAGGGTTACGTTCCAAGCTTTAACTCCGTCGCGGACGATTGCTCCGCATATTTTGAAAGCATCTGCGAGAGAACAAAGAACAAAATGAAGCAGAGGTTTCTTCGCGATGAGTCCATGGGTGGAGCCATGGCTCTTCTAGTCCACAGGAAGAGTCCCGATTGCTGGAACGATGCTGTCCTGGTGGCCCCCATGTGCAAGATGTCTGAAGAGCAAGGATATAATCGATAGCGCCTTCAAGGAGATGGAGCCGGTACTTGACCCATCGCCTGGAATTTTGGAAGAGCAGGGGGGTTGGAACATGGATGATCTGCATGTAATTTGAAGACTCTTCTTGCACAAAAACTCTGATTACGATTTTGATTTACGCATGAATGTGAAGCAAGCCGGCATCGTATGAAGAATCGAATTGATTATTGAACATATTTCAAATCGAATCTCGAATAATAATCCACATAAAATCTTCGAGAAATGAACCCGCTCTGATACCATGTTAGAAAATAGGAATACAGAAGCAAAATGATAAACAGGGCATGAACTAGAAAGATAAAAATGAAGAACAAGATTTTTACGTGGAACCTTACTCCCTAAGAAGCGGGATGAAACCACAGGAGAATGCCTCAAAGGGCCATATGTTAGCCATCTGAGCCTGAAGCGAGCCATTCCTACAATAAATGTTACTGTAATATATGTTTTATCAATAAGAGTTATGAATTGTTTTACTCCCTTTCTGAGATTAAATGAATGAATGCACTATAGGATCCCTCTGTACAATTAGGGTTATGTAGCATGGCCGTCTTAATAATCATATAGCTGTTGATTCATTGATTGATTCATAGAGGCTGGTGATTGGATGGATATCTAAGGAGTTAGATTGAGGATTCATCAAGCACCGTCAAATGATTATTAAGAGATGATCGACAACATGAGTAGGAGATGACAATCCTTTCTCGTTTGGCTGATATCTAACCAAACTCTTGATGCATGTCCTCTGCATGGGAATAATGATTCAGAGGTGTCAGATTAGTTAGGTCAAAGAGTTGACTTAACGAGATCGAGATAACCTAAGACCTATGTTGAATACTGTCACAATATAGGCACACATCCTCTGACTAGAGACAGATGTGTTACTATATGTTTGAGTGTGTACATTTGGCAGACCAACAGGTTGATGACCTAACAAAGGTCTATACACCGGCGAGCTGGTGTGCATGTAAGGGAATACGAGTAACATGATCTCTCAAAGGGATCATACAGGTTCACTTGTGAACCGAAAGACATGAACTCACTCATGAGGTATTGGGACCGATCAAATTCCATGCATGGTCATCGTGCTTTGGAAGCAGAACAAGAATTTGAAGGTATGATATGTTCTTTGGGAAAGCACGTGATTCATACCGATTCCCAATGACCAAGATTGAGAAACTTGATGATAAAACCCTACTTAGATGACAGTGTGAAATTGATCTATATCTTTGGTTTTATCATAGGTCTTCCAGTATGCAGGATGTACAGGTATTAGGAATACCTGAGGGTGATGTGATCATAAACGATTATAAACCATGACGCTTCCATTCCGAGGGAGTGATGAAATAGGTTTAGATTCTAGTGACTCCTCTCAATAGAGAGGTAATCTGATCTTGCTCCAAGTGTTGGACACTGATCTGAATGAGATTCAGATGCAATGAGAAGATTAGATTTACGATCTTGATTTAATCAAGCATCTATGAGAGGTCCATGAGATCTGGATTTGAGATGTGATCTCAATATCCAAGTCACTATATGTGGAACATAAATCATCATGTCCTTATCTCCAAATATCTGTGGAGAAAGCGCATTATTCTTGAAAGGATTCAAGAATAATTCCAAAGTTGAATTATATCTAAGCATTGAAAAATGGATAATTAAATGTGATTTAATTGTCTTGAATGATGTGAATTTGATTCACATTATTGGGATGCATGAGAATGATGATCCAATATAATAAATGAGATTTAATTATTTTGGATGGGAATAATGTGGATAGCTATATCCAATTATTCATAATATGTTATAAATGTGATTTATAATGTATTAGAGAGAGCTTATTTTGATTTATTAGAGAGAAGACCAGAGGGGTCATCGACCTGCAACTGGGAGATGTGGGAAATGAGGGGAAGGGAATCCCCCGTAGCCTTGACATCGACTTGTGAATTCCAGAGGGAAACAACTATATCGCGGCTAGGGTATATGATAAAGATGTTGCACAAATTCCATGCACTATCAATGACACGTCCAAATGGCATGCAGTGTTGAAGTAAAAGAAACATTTTGCACTATTTAAAGAATTAAGTTATCGGCGACATTACTAAGGAATTTCCCTCTCAACTTGACACCTGAGGAGTACTTTTGAATTCCATTAGTGCTTTTGGATTAAATAGTTCAAAACTTTTTTAATGGTTAAAGTGGTGCATACATAGGGAAATGAAAAGCTCATCTTTGAGTTTTTTATGACCTAATAATAACAATAATTATTATTTTATGTCATGTGAAAGATATACAGGATGATCTCATGTTGAAAACAGCTTGATCCCAGTGATATTTTTTTTATCACATTCTAGCTAATATTATAATCTAGAAAAAGGATAAATAAGAAACAAATAACACATTTTTCTTTCCCTAATGAATACAAATTAATTTCAACTTGGATGCTTTAACATGGTATTGGAACAAGATAATCAGATCTGATGGCTACAATTACCTTCTGTCGATTTCTCCTGGTATTCAAGACATATATGGTTACGTTTGAAGAGGCAACATTGTGACAAAGTCTGATATGGGCGTCTTGGTCTTGAGCTGGATTCTCTGTCACATATCTCCTGTGCTACTTGTTGAACTACGTGTTTCTGTTGTAGCGTGCTTATTTCTTTTTTTTGAGGTTCATATTATAAGATTATCAATCTTGAAAACTTTTTTTTTGAAGCCAAGAATCTTGAAAACTTATTTATGTATTTTGTTTGTATTCAGGCGAGTGGTATACTTGTTTGCGAAGCAGGATGCATACTAGAAAACTTGGACTCTTACCTGGCTACAGAGGGGTGAGATTTTTTAGTTTTATCTTCTCCTTTATTTTTTTGTGTGGTGAAGAATCTTGAATGTGGAAGTTGTCCAAATATGATGCCTTGTTTTCATGCATCTAGAAATGAATTTTCTAAAAATTTTTGTGACTGTTTATTTCTATACATTCCATGTTGAAAAGATCTGGATTGTATTTGTTTCGCTTAAGGTAGTTTGGCCATTTGCAAAGGAGGTTGGTTGATGCGTGAGTTAAGAGAAGCGAGTGTTGGGATGTTGTGCCGGCTAAGAGAGGGTGAGGATAGCCCAATAAGTGTTGGAATGATACTATCCGAAGGGATCTAAGTTTTTTGGATTTAAGCCCGAGAATGACCCAAGATAGATTTGCATGGAGGCAAAGAATCCATGTAGTCGACCATACTTGATGTGGGGAAAGGCTTTGTTTCTGTTTATTTCTATATAATGCATCACATACTCACATTTATAGATAAATCAGGGTTTTAATTCTATTAAAAGACTAGCACTCATGGCAAAAGAGAAGGGAGTGATAACTTTATGTATCCTTAACACACACAATCAAGCCTTATCTGATCAATGGCATGATGTACATGGTTTCCAGGCTGAGATCTCTCAAGTGGTTTTTTATTGAGGTTAAATGGAGGCTGAAAGAGAAGGGGAATCAACCTAAAATTTATGCTCTTAGTAAGATTGTCATATTTGATTGCCTTGAGGATGTTCTTTCTCACTTTTAGAATGAACTTAGATGATTAATTATCTCTCTCCAAGATCTAACTACATTAGTCATATTGAGTCTTCAAGGGTCTTGACAAGGTATGCCGTTCTTCTTTGGTTGCGAGAGAGATATAAATGGAGAAATGGGGATGGGAGAGGGCTCCCTATGCGAGGTATGGAGCGCGCTGCGTCCGTATATGCATTCCCCTCCAGCAGAAGGTTTATTTATAGGGTGTGATGTGCCCCTCGCATAGTCCGCCCCTCTCCAACCACGCCCGACTTGCGCGCGTTTCACGCGTGTGACTCGGCCTCCACGCAACTGCCGGCTTGCGTAACCGCCGCCGGCGAGTTGAGCGCGAGGTCATCTTGATATTTCTCACATCTCCCACTCGATCGAAGCGATCAAAAAAATTCTATACTCCCACTATTCGTGTAGTATACACATGGAGATGTCTTTAGTGAGGCTCATTGTTCATGAAATACCTCTTCCCTGACTCATGCATTTCTGAGTCCCATTAAACCAACATGTTTAATGTATGTTCCTGCTGCTATTCCCTTGGTTAGAGAATCAACCAACATATCACTGGTAGGTATGTAGGTTACCGTGATTTCTTGTATATAATGATATTGGATCTCAATGTGTTTTCCTTTAGAACTATTAGCCCCACTATTGATCAAGCTTATCACAACTTGATTGTCACAATACATTTCAATTGGCCCTTTAACCAATTCGAGGCTTAAGTTCTCTAGAAAACGCCCGATCCACACAGCATGAGTGGTGGCCATGCTACATGCAATGTATTCAACCTCCTGTGTATGTCGAGATACACATCCTTGTTTCTTGCTACCCCAAGAAACTGTTGCACCACCAAACAAGAACAGGTAACCTGATGTGGATTTTCTATCATCTACATCCCCTCCGAAGTCGGCATCGGAGTAGCCTACCACTTCAAGCGATTCTGCTTGATACACAAGTTTCAGATGTACTGTTCCTTTCAGATATCGAAGAATCCTCTTTACAGCTTCCCAATGTGCTGGACCAGGATTGCTTTGATATCTACTGACTAAGCTTACTGGATAAGCTAAATCAGGTTGAGTACACATCATTGCATACATTAAACTTCCTACCGCTTGTGCATATGGTACATCTAAAGATTTCTGCCCCTTTCCGGGACACTGACTCTTGCTGAGTCTCTTTCCCATCACAAGTGGTGTTGGAGCTGGAGTGCTATTCTGCTTTCCAAATCTCCTTAATACAGCATGCAAATATCTTTCCTGACTAAGGCTCAATGTCCTTGAGTCCCTGTCTCTTGTTATTTGAATTCCAAGAATATAGGATGCTTCACCCATGTCCTTCATCTCAAATTCATTGCTCAATTTCTGTTTGATTTCATTGAGCATTTGTATGTCATTATCTGCAAGCAGAATGTCATCTACATACAATGACATGATTGCAAACCTGCTCCCACCCTTCATGACATACGCACAGTTATCCAATTTATTTGAAACAAATCCAAATTGAATAACTTTCTCATGAAATTTGAGATACCACTGTCGTGAAGACTGCTTTAAGCCATATAATGACCTTTTTAACTTGTAAACCTTTTTCTCCTGACCTTCAACCTGAGATCCATCAGGTTGTCGCATATAAATCTTCTCCTTTAATTCTCCATTAAGGAATGCCGTCTTCACATCCATTTGGAATAATTCCAAATCCATATATGCTACTATGGCTAAGATCATCCGAATCGATGCAAACTTAGCCACTGGAGAGTAGGTTTCCTGGAAATCTATTCCAGCTTGCTGAATATAACCCTTGGCAACTAATCTGGCTTTGTATTTGTCAACAGTACCGTCAACTCGGTACTTTTTCTTGAATACCCACTTACAACCTATGGATTGCCTACCTTCTGGCAAATCACATAATTCCCAAACATCGTTTCGCTCGATTGAGTCCAACTCATCTCTCATGGCGGTCGACCATGATTCCGACTCAGATGAAGCCATAGCTTCATCAAAGGATATGAGATTGTACAATCCGCGACATCCTCATCCACGGTGTAGCACGACGCCTCGCATCCATAGAAATGATAATTTTCCATCCATGTGGGCTGTGTTCTGGGTCTCTTGTTGCCGATTATACTCGTGGGTTGTGTGGGTCCACCCACTTCCTCTAAAGGATCATCATGTTCCATAAGTTCATTCTCTATATTTGGATGATCGATATCATCCTCAAGTTCTTGTCTAATGCTCAAGTCATCTTCATTGTCCTGTAAGACAATCAGAGGATCTGATTTCTCTACTTCATGCTCCTTTTCTTGATGAATTTTAAGGAAAGTAGCATCACGACTTTCGATCAGACCTTTAGTTTCATGGAAGAACCTATATCCTTTAGAATTCTCACTATACCCAATAAACTTGCACTTTAATGTTCTGAAGTTTAGCTTGTCTCTAAGCTGACTCGGTACCAGAACATGTGCTACACATCCCCATTTCCGGAGATGGTCCAACTCGGGCTTTCTTCCATTCCATATTTCATATGGCGTTGATTCTACGGACTTGGTGGGAATCCTATTCTGTATATAGTTCGCAGTCAACACTGCTTCTCCCCAGAATTTCTTGGAGAGTCCTGAGTGTGAAAGCATACACCTTACTGCATTCATCAAAGTTCGATTCTTTCTTTCTGCTACACCATTCTGTTGTGGTGTATATGGCATTGTAGTCTGCCTACGAATGCCTGCTTGAATGCAATAATCCTCAAATTCCTTTGAGGTATATTCCCCCCTCTATCTGTCCTAAGAGTCTTGATTGATTTTCCTAATCTTATCTCCACTTTCGTCTTATATCTCTTAAATGTTTCAAGTGCTTCCGACTTTCTTCCTAAGAGATAGACATATGAGAACTTTGAGTAGTCATCAATGAATGTTATAAAATATTCCTTATTTCTATGTGTGCTGATGCTCAGTGGTCCATATATGTCTGAATGGATCAAACCTAATAACTCTGTTGACCGAATTCCGGTTGAGAAGGGTTTTCTCGTCATTTTACCGGTCAGACAGTGTTCGCAGGGCAATATCCTTGCACCCGTGATCTTAGGCAACAGATTTACCTTAATCATTTGATCCATCTTAGAATTTCCTGGATGACCTAGTCGCATGTGCCACAAGTCATAGTCAGACAAACAACACAAGGAATAATCAAAAGCGACATTCATTGATTCACTAGAATTTATTACAGGAAGACAGAACAGGTCATGCTTGGGCACAAACTTTCCCATCGCATAGACCTTCTTATTCTTGCCTATAGACACACGCTTAGTATAAAACCTAACTTCAAAGTCTTTCTTGAGCAACACTGGGACATATATCAGATTCCGAGGTATCCCTGGGGCATATAATATATCATTCAGTACCATAATGCTATCTCCCAGGTCAAGTCTGTATGTCCCAACACCTTCCACGTTCAGATAGGTGTTGTTCCCCATGAAGATCCTCTGTTCGCCTTTGCTCAGCTCCTTGAAGTCCACCAGGCCTTCCTTCGTCTTGACGATGTGTCTGGTTGCTCCAGAGTCGATCCACCATCCATCACTGTCCGTGATGACAGAGTTGCATTCCACGACAGCCACGAATTCCATTTTCTTCTTGCCTTTATTTTCAGACATTTTAGAATTTCCCGGCTTCTTCTTGTTGGGGCAATTGACCTTGAAATGACCATATTTGCTACAACTGTAGCAAGAGCCACGTGGGTATTTCCCACTCTTTCCCTTGAAATTCGCCTTGGAGGGACCTAGTGTTTTCTTCGCGTGCACGACATTTGCTTCTTCTTCTTCCTCGACCTCAAAGATCTCAGCTTTCGATCTTTGTTTAGAGAGGTCTTGTTCGATTGCCAGCTGTGCAGGTAGGTCCGTCACGGACTTAATGTTGCCATTCATCCGCAGAGATGTGGCAACCATGTCGAATGACGGAGGGAGACTTCCTAGTATGGTTGCGATCTGCATCCTTTCCGGAATTGCACAATCAACAACCGCAAGATCTTTGGCCATCACGATCATCTTGTTCACGTGTTCGAGGACGCTTTAAGATTCCTTCATTCTACACGAGTTGTACTTGTGTAGAAGAAGCTGGATGCTCACTTCGGATTTGGAGTGATATTTCTCCTTAACCGCGGTCAGAGCTCGTAAGCTGATTCATAGGTCTCGAAGACCCGAATCAGGTTCAGATCCATGTGGGTCAGCATAAAGCTTCTAGCCCTATTATCCGTTTTCTCCCACTGTTCGCGGGACCTAATTTCCTCCATAGTCGGATTTTCAGATAAAGTTGGGTCGGGTTTGTCTATGATGGTGTGTATGCTATCGTGCAACAGGCCATAGTAGATCTTTCTACTCCACAACTCATAATTAGTACTATTGAGGTACTCTATTTTCCCTACCTCAGTGACAATAGTCTTGCTTGTCATTTTGAATCTCGAGAACCCGTGCTAGGGTTTGTTGTCTTTCGGTGGTTGCGGCAAGCAGTGATAGACCCGACGTCGCTTGCCTCCCTCAGCTGCCGGTGTTGGACAACGACGACGATGAATGGGGTTCGGATCGGGAACAAACCTGGCTCTGATACCAGTCAAGGTTCTTGACAAGGTATGCCGTTCTTCTTTGGTTGCGAGAGAGATATAGATGGAGAAATGGGGATGGGAGAGGGCTCCCTATGCGAGGTATGGAGCGCGCTGCGTCCGTATATGCATTCCCCTCCAGCAGGAGGTTTATTTATAGGGCGTGATGTGCCCCTCGCATAGTCCGCCCCTCTCCAACCACGCCCGACTTGCGCACGTTTCACGCGTGTGACTCGGCCTCCGCGCAACTGCCGGCTTGCGTAACCGCCGCCGGCGAGTTGAGCGCGAGGTCGTCTTGATATTTCTCACAAGTCTGAGATCCTTTAGTGGGAGGATTTATGTGTGTTGGCTGGACTATATAATGAGTCTCACACCTTTTGTATTTTTTTGAAAATATTGCATGGATATATGACCTAGTGGGTCCCTTTTCTGTGTAGGACAGTCACCGTGACTATCAAGAACCATGTAAATCATGTTTGTTCTTACTTGTTTTTGATGGTTCACATTCTATTTTATATTTCCTCACTTCAAAGGAGTCAGATCTTAAAGCCACAGAAAGAGCTAGCACTTGAGGCAAATTTGGCTGAAAAAGGATGATGTGAACTGCTGATTCTTCCATTTCTACACAATAAATAGGAAGAGAAAAAACAGAATTAAGAAGCTTATAATTGGTACAATGTAATTAAGGAAATGATATCATTGTGGTTGCTCCGGCCAATCACTTTAGGCATCTTACATTTATCAAGGCCATGGGTGCTTAGGGTTTGACGGGGTTGGATTACCTCATTGTTGGACATTCTAGTTACCGAGTTACTTGTGAGAAACACCACCATCGAGGAGATCACCATCTTGTTGAACTCCCCTAAGTAGGAAAGGCCCTCGGCTCAGAACATGTTCTCAGTTTCCTTCTCTAGGGAGTTTCGGAAACTTTTGGGAAGATGTAGTTGCTGTGGTGGTCTGAGATCAACTAATTATTATTATTATTATTCTATTGGAGATGGTGACAACAAATCAAATTGGGTATTTTAGGTCTTCGACATGTATCCAAGTTGAGTTATCTCATTATAGATAAATTGTTGGCTATTCGTTTGAGTATTGTCCATGTTGAGGTGGTTTCACTAGTCTACAGTGCATTTATTCATAGAGATCAATTATGGAAAGTAATGTATTGGCATCCGAAGTTATAAATGTCGGAGAGGCATAAAACTTCTGATGATCCTTGAATGTTGTTTTTTCTAAGGTCTATGAAACACTATGTTGGCCATTTATATAAAAGGCTTTAGTGGAGGCATAGTTTGTCAAACTTATGGATTGCTTGGATGATATTTTATGTCACAAGGACTTCCTTTTTTGTTAGTGAATAGGCGACTACTATGTGGATGGATCCAACCAATAAGGGGTCTGATAGGGATGCCTACTAACTTCCAAGATTATATGCTTGTCGCTGATGCCTTGGCAATGGCGATTATATGTATTTGTTAGAAGGATTTACATATTGGGTTTCCATGGGTCAAGGAAATATGAACATTTTCCTGTTTCCAATAAATATTAGTAGCGTTGTTTTCTTTGTTGAGGGCAGTTGCATTGACACACGGGCAACAATAACACTATTTTTTTTAAACATAATAAGGCGTGAGCTTGAGGTGAATCACACCCAAATATGCATTACATTTTCCCCTTCCTAAAAATCACCCCATTACAAAATAGACATATTAATCAAACACCAACAAAGGGACACAAACACCCCTCTCGAGAGACTAAACATGCGAAGTGCTTTGGGATCGAAAGTCCTCAGTTGACTGAATGATCCAACCATGTGAAGCCAAGTCTACGTCAGAACTCCCTCGAATAGTGGCCCTGGAAGAATAAATGGTCAATGCTCACATCTTTGACATGCCAAATAATTCATTTGTTGATTTTCCTTGATTATAACCATATGTTCTTCCTAATCATATATTCTACTTAACACAGTTGAAGAACCATTTTTTTGTATCATTCACAAGAAGGATGGGCGAAGACCACCATAATGGAAGGGTCTCCCTAGGAGTACTTGGATCCGTTTGTAGAAACTCCCCAAGGTAATTGGATCCATTTGTCTTTGGTATCCGTTTCTACTAGGAAAACTATATAAACTTCCCAGGTTAGGGTTTTCTGTATCCTATGTATTCTCCTTTCACCACTTATAGTAAAACCGATTACCGCCCATTAAGGGTGAAACTCTTAAATACATGTGCATGTGCGTTTATTTGTTTTCTCTGCTACCCACAACATCATTCATGAACATTTGGCTCTAAAATCCTTTGTCATGAGGAGACCCTTTATCAGCTACTATATAAAGATCTTTACATATGTAGGTTTAGGAGCTTGCCATATTAATATGTAATCGTGAGCCCTCAACCTCTCTTCTTGAGGTCACATCGGATGTGAGACTTCTATACAATTCACATAGTATATCTCATATACCTAGATTTAGCAGTTGTGACCCCTTTAAAGGACCCTTTAAATATGCTAACTCATGCATAAATCCAAGTATTCATGCAATTGATGGATCAATAAGCCCAAGAAAAATGACGGGAACCATATCCCCTTTTCCCTATACACCATGCCATATGCATCTTTATCTGAATCCCACACAATACCCCTTGGAATTTGATTAACGTGCTTACCACCCCAGAACACTTGTTCGTCTAAAATTGAATCCAATCACCTTTGCCCGACCTCGGCTTCATTAACAGTCTCGCCAACGGAACCATCGAGCACATCCCTAACCAAATATGAATGGGTTGGGACCATCCCTTACATCAAGATTCGTGTTTGCAAATGTTGAGATAGATGTTTTTGTTTCTTCTTTATTTATATTTACTTATTCTTCTAACTACTTTATGTAATTTTTCCTTAGGGTTTTTCTCCTATATAAGAGAGTCCTAGTTTAATGGAATACAATTGAATGCTTCCTTTTTACATGATATTAGAGCGACAATCCTAGATCAGGGCTTGTGCCATAGCCGCCCCCTTCCTCACCTAAGCCTTAGGGGACATCTCCCCTCTCAACGACAGTAGCCGTAGGTCGTCATCGCTTCTGCAGCTACCGCTACTGAACAACGGAAGCAATAACAACCATTTGCACCGCCGCCAACACGGTAGCACCAGCTGTAACGACCATTAGCCGTTGCCGTTGCACCTCCTTGCTTCTTCTTGTTTAGAGGCGACTCTCCGCCATCCCTCGGTGTTATCGTCAATTCCCGAGGGCACCACAAGAGTTCATTGAGGCTTAGAAATCACTGCCAAGAGCGATTTGATTCATTGTTCAATCTGATTTTTGAGGTTTTTAGGATGATTTTGATCGTCTAAACCACCCCAGCTACCCAGAGAAAATTCTAATGGATGGAAGAGGATGTGGTATGGGTTTCCACCCACAACCATCTTCTTGTATGTCTATGTAGGCACGTTCATGCTTGTCTAGAGCCCAAGTCTTTGTAGCGGTCGTCATCATGTAAGACAACATGGCCGACTTCATGGTCGACGTCTCATCCTTGGGTGCCTTCAAAAGTCCATCAACCATTGTCAAGATGGATGCGATTAATTACGAGTTATGATCTATGCAATTCATGACCCTAATGTAGTGTACTTTTAAGAAGCACATTTTGATGTAGGACGAACCAATCGACAAGATTGGGATTAATGCCTTGTAGGGGATAGATGACGCTTATAAACATGTCTGGCTGTGTAGGACAATGTCCATGGAGATAACCAATGATATTCTGAGTCATCCCACTGCAAAGGCAATGCAGGACATTCTTACTTCGACTTACTCAAAGGCAAAGAATGAACCAAAGATACCGCAACTACAACATGATATCTTCATATCAAAGCAGAATAGACATCCTCTTCATACCCTTTACACGTCTCTCAGGGGCATGTTTGAGAAGCTTAATGGTTTCATTCCCTTGACTGTTTCACCAGAACAACTCAAGACTTACAGAGAGTCAGTGATGACCAGAGATTTTCTAGCAACCCTTGATCCTGAATATTATGCAGCTCGGTCATAGATTCTTACGAATGCCACTATACCTTCAATGGAGGAGGCATACCACAGATTGAGTAGGCTTTCTATATACTTATTCGGCTATGGCCGCATCTCGTGGTAGATGGGATTCTACAGAGTTCAGAGGGTGCAGTATCCATGGCAGGGGAGAGGGTAGTCGACCCCATCATCCATGCTCATACTGCCAAAGACCAGGTCATTCTGAGGATACATTCTACTCTAAGCATTGTTCTCCTATTTCAGCTTGTGTTGCAGAACAAATCAACCATCTGGTGTTCCTCCTGCAGAATACGATCGGAGGTTCGATGAGTTAGTTGCAAGACTGAGAGAGATCATGTGACACCCTTGTATCCGGACATCCATTTACGCCGCATTCACGGTGTTATATTCTCTTAAGATTGCATTAAACAATGGAATTTGAGGGGATTTTTTTTGTATTGACATTTGCATTCAATGTAACAACCACAAACCAACAACAACAGTATACACCCCCAATATTTCATTTCATTAAATTTCCATATTTTATACATCATGTAACAAAAGAGATGACAATGTATACATTTATCCCAAAATATATACATAAGAGAAGAAAAGCATTTATAACTGAACTAAAACCGACAAAAGTTAATGTACCATCTAGTATATACTCATGTGCCAGGAATCATCCACCAGCTACTGAGATGCAAGTTGTTTGCCTGCCACCCATGTAAGGAAGAAAATGATGTCACAAATGTTAGCAAGTAATTTAAAATAATAGCAAGTAATTTAATATGTTCAAAAGAAGGAAGTAGAAATGCATTTATGAATTTAAAATCTACCACTACCTGCGTAGAAAAAGGGTTTCAAATTATTCTGTATGCATTTCCCTCCGTGATTACTCAATATCCCAATATTTCTCATTTATAACATTTTTCAATAGTAATTGATGCTAGTGAGTATATATTGTTTTTTTGTCGATCACGTTATGGATCTTGATAAGGAGTTTGTGAGGTGATGCTTTATTTAACTCTTAGTTTGTTGATGATGGATAACGTAATATTCTAATATGGTTCTCAATTCTATCTATCTTTTCAAGTCTTGTGGATATTCTGTGGTCTTGGTCTTTGTATGATCTCACACTATGACTCTAAGACGTGAATAATGTCTTAGGGTTGGGGTGCCTTTGTAAGCATGCTGTGTTGTGTAATGCATCCTATCTAAGTTCCCAACACATCCACTAATTTAATTATAATCAACTCTAACCAACACAACTTATAATTGGCTTCATCTCTTAGACAAGATCCATAATGCTTCGTTCCGAGTTCAACTGTTACTTCCCTAAATGTAACCCTAGATGATTCAGATGTAGCATCACCAAGCCTACTAGCGGAAAGTAACCGAAACTCAAGCGGTGATGTAGTCTCCTAAGGAGACTCTTCCATCTCGCCCTCTAATTGAAAGTGTAGTCCAATAGAGGGATATGTCTACTTCAAAACTACGCCACAGAGACAGGTGATAGAGACTCTCCGAAAAAGTCACTCTAGAAACTGACTAGACTAGTATGGGCTAACGAGCTCGTACGGAAAAACTAAAACCGAGGATCCTCCGCATGGATATCCTAAACAGAGGGTCAACGGAGCTGGTCAAAAGTCGGTATCCCAACGAGGCGTAAAAACACTATGAGCTTGCGTAAAAGCCGTGAAAAAGACTGTGATCCTAGATCCGCGCACTTGACGGCCATTGCCCTAATTGGGCTTCCTATCTCCCGTCCAGTTGAGAGTTACCGCTCCCTCGCACAGTCTGGTGTGAGAGTCACCTAGACCGGCATGATTAAATGACATCACTAATTAGGCATTTAACTTTTCTTTCTTGACTACTTATTTTTGTATTATCTACTTATTTTTGTATTATATACTTTTGTGGGTGACTGTATGGTTCTAGATTTTTTCCAATGATTTTATTGGTATCACTATTCTATAGAGGCACCTGCTTATAGATTAAAATATATTTACTCATATGGTAACATGTTATGTTAGGTATTAGTCCAACTATACCCATGTAATACTTTTGTGTGCTCAAATATTTCATGCGTGTAACAATTTTTTATTATTAATATATACTGCGAGTAAAATGTAAGTGGACATCATATGTTATGCTATAATGCTCAAATATCCCAAATTCCATATTCTCTACAGATTACCCTCTCAGGTGTTGTTCAAAAGTCTATGGGGGATTTCATGAATTAAATAAAATTTATGCTTTAGTTTTCAATTTGTTAAATATTGAGTATCGAGACATTATTTGAAGCCATTTAGGTGCAATAATATCATTTAATATGCCCATTTTTGCAGGCATTGAAGTGTACATATTAATTCTGTAATATATAATGAAAACTTAGATGTACCAATGTCAGAATTGCGATAGAAGATCAGTTTTCAAATAAACTTCAGCCGATGATAAAAAAATGCAAATATGTTATTGGAGACAACTTTAAACTGTCTAACAATAAGAACCAAAGAGTTAAGATAACTAAGAACTTAACTAGTGGCCCCGCATTCGTTGAACTTAAAACGTGATATTTTGTGTTGACTTCGAGGCTGAGCAACACACGTTTATGAGTATATCTTATTTATGCATGTTATTGTATATATAAAAATATTCTTTTATCTTTTTTTAAATCATGGTGTAAACAAGTATATATGCAAATAACAATTTACTGTAAAAGAATTGAACACAAGATTTCTTTATTTTTTGTTGAATTATAATAAAACAATTATATATAGCAGTATTCAATGAATCGAATTCCATAAAAAAGTTCTTTTATCTTTTAATTTGAGTTTTCTTGTGAGGAACCTTTTTTATATAGCTATCCAACAGAGAACCCCAAAATTTTTATCCAATTCAGGAATCAACCGACAGTTTTAAGTGAAGAAACTAAAATTCAATGTCTGATGATATCTAATATCTTTAATCAAGCTCTGTATAGAATAGAGATTAAACTAAACTCAGTAGATCTCTCCATTATATATATGTATATATGTAGCAGACAACAAAGAATCTAATTCAGATTTTATATTTATTTTTTTAGAAGCTTATTGCATGATATAAGGTCCAAAAAAATCCCAATAAAAGGGAAATCCACTGTGAGAACACATGCAATGGTTGCAAGAGAAATGCAGAGATTGTACCTTTTTTTGAAGATTACAAGTAGGCTAATCAAGCATGTAGCAGTTGCTGCATGGAGGAAGGCTGCAGCAGAACCTCCAGTTGCTTGGACAACAACTGAATTAAAAGGCACAAGGTCTGGAGGTGTTGAAGGAGCTTCAGCCGAAGGTTTGCAGGAGAAAGACTCCTTTGGTTGGGAAGAAAAGATGGAGAATGGAAGAAAAGGGAGAGGAGATTGCCGTTGAAATTAAAGTAGAGAAAGAGGGAAATTGAGTAGAATATCAAGGGAGGGCTCTCTCGTTGGAGAAAGAAATAAGGGAGGGGGAGGTTCCTTCCAGGAACCTTCCTCTACAATTGGATTTTTTTTCACCCATATATGACATCCTCACAATGACGTCACTAATGATATTTATAATGACATCCATGATGTCATTATTACTCTTACATTGTATATTTATTCTGATTATTTTTTTACAATATATATATTAAAGATACTTATATGAAAAATAAATTTTTATTTTATTTTTCAAAACTCCGTTTATTTGTCATTCTTAAAGTGGAACTTATTTGCATTTCAATTCTCCGATTTCGACACACAATATCTCGATTTGATCATCTCTGAACGACTATCAATATGAGTATAATGTTGACATAGTTTTAATCAGATTTGAGTCCTCGAAATTCTCAAGATACGGTTTCGGTTTATTGTTAAATTTCACGGATTTAAAATATCAAACGATTTTCGATTGACGAACGATCAATTTCGTTAGTGTTATTTCATCGAATCAGATTTTCAGGTGGCCTTGGTTTGTTTCGTGATTTCAAAACTTACGTCGCGGCTTTTCCATGCACGCATTATGATGCGATCGACTTTTGGTCGATTGCGACCGAATGATTTTCAATTTACAATCAATTGATCGATTTAGGTTATTTAATGCTGCATGATAACTTTATTGGGTTAAATAAACCCTAATTGGATCGGGTTTTGTTTTAATTGGAATCCAGATGTTACAAATATTCAAAGGGAGTTTCGTCCTCGAGACTCGAGTCAAGGTCATTAGGTGTCTTGTTAGATTTCATATGGCCATAAAACCCTCAAAGGATTTTGAACCCATAAAAACCTCAAAGGGAAAACACTCCATATACTTTTATTAGGTAAATCATTAAATATGCTTGTTTTAATGATTACCTGAGAAAAGCTGGGGGTATCGTGCCTGCATGTCGGCTTCGGTCTCCCACGTCGTCTCTTCGACGCCGTGTCGATGCCACAATACCTTGACCAATGGAATCTCTTTGTTGTGAAGTTTCTTTACAGCTCTATCTAGGATCTGCATTAGCCTCTTGTCATATGTCAAATCTGGCTCCAAATCGGTAGTCCACCTTCCCCACTCTAGCAAGGATCTCGAACGGTCCAACATATCATGGCGTCAGCTTGCCACGATCACCTAATCTCTGTATTCCCTTCATGGAAGATACTCGGAGAAATACCCAAAACTCTTATAATTTACTGGAATGTCATTAGCATGAGGTTAAATTAATTTGTTAAAGGAGTAAGAGAAGAGGATTGGATACCTGAAACTCCAAAACATTTCTTCGACAATCTGCATAACTCTTTTGGCGGATCTGCGCCGTCAGAAGCCTTTGTCTCACAAGATCAACGACTCTCGCAGTCTCTTCCAAGATATCCATGCAATAGAGAGCATGATCACCTATCTCACGCCAACTGAGAGGTGTAGGGCATCTCCGCCCGTAAAGGGCTTCGAATGGTGCCATACTGATACTGGAATGATAGTTGTTGTTGTACATGAATTCAACCAATGGCAGATGGTCTTTCCAGGACCCTTTCCACTCCAAAGTGCATCCGCAAATCAAATCTTCTAGTGTCTGAATGGTGCGCTCACTCTGCCCATCAGTCTGTGGATGATAAGCATAACTCATCTTTAGCTCTGTCTGTAGTGCTGACATGAACTGGTGTCGATAATGTGATGTAAACCTTGAGTCTCTGTAAGACACCACCTTACGTGGTATACCATGAACTCTTATGATATTCTGCACATATAGCCTGGTCAATCTGGATAGTGTATAGATTATGCTGACATGTATGAAATGGGCTGACTTGATCAACCTATCAACAACAACCCTAATAGAATCATGGCCACCTGGTGTCTTTGGCAAACCGGTGACAAAATCCATAGAGATACTCTGCTTTTTCCAATCGGGAATGGAGAGTCTACAGTAATCCTGGTGGTCTCCTATGCTCGGGCTTGACCATCTGACATGTTATGCATCTGCTAACATGTTGCGCCACATCGCGCTTCATTCCATCCCGCCAGAAATGTTGATGCAGATCACGATACATCTTGGTGCTACTCGGATGAATAAATAATCGTGAACTGTGTGCCTCATCAAGAATATCTCTATGCAACTGCTCGTCGTTGGGTACAATGATCCGACCTGCTTTCTAAAAAATAGACTCTGTCATAACAAAATCATCAATCTCATCCTTGACAGCACGCATGTATCTATCTCGAAATCCAAGGATCGAAAACTGACTGGTGCCTGTGGATAACATAGTACTCATGCACATACTCATCTGCAAAGTCAACATGATCCTGTTCCCTATCATTGTCTCCATCCTCAGCTGCAGATGCTGGCATCTCCTTATGTGGATCGTGTTCCAGAATGAGGCTGTTCTACCTCAACAGACTGGTATTGGTCCGATCGTGTTCCATCCCTAGATGGATGGTATGTGAAATCTAACAGCTCCTCAAATTTCATCTCCATGTCTGTCTATCTATCGACAATCTCAGTTTGCTGAGCTAGTATCTGGTCCTACTAACCTCGCATGGTAGCCTGCTATTGCTGGAGGTCGATGAGTGTGGTCATAATGCGCTCCAAACGATCAGTCATATCATGTGCAGCTCTGGACGTCATGGCTCTGCATGAGAACTATTATTAGTCATTTTCTTCACAGATACAACGATATATGCTTTTTCTCTTCTTGGGATATAATATGTAAATTAATGAAATCGGTGACATTTGTGGTAATGGAATTTGAATGTCATATTTCCTTCTCGGACTCGCGACAAGTCGGGAGACTGTCGTTATCTGAGAACTTGATGCGTTCGGAATCATAATAAATTAAATGTCCGTATCGAGGTACCACTGCTCTGATACCAGACTGTGAAATCCTCGGATCCGGGCACCCATTTAAGCAGCATTCACAGTGTTATATTCGCTAAAGATCCCATTAAACAATGAAATTTGTGGGGATTTTTTTTTATGTTGACATTCACATTCAATGTAACAACCACAAACCAACAACAATATGGGCCACCAACATTTCATTTCATTTAATTTCCATATTTTTATACATCATGTAACAAAAGAGATGACAATGTTTACATTTATCCCAAAATATATACATAAGAGAAGAAAATCATTTTATAACCGAACTAAAACAGTCAAAAGTAACTGTACCGTTTGATATATACCTGGGTGCCAGGAATCATCCACTGGTTACTGTGATGCAAGCTGCTTGCCTGCCACACTTGTAAGGAAGAAAAGGACGTCACTATTGTCAGTACAACCAACAATTTAAAATAATGGCAAGTAATTTAATATGTTTAAAAGAAAGTAATTAAAATAATAGCAAGTAATTTAATATGTTTAAAAGAAAGTAATTAGACATGCATTTATAAATTTAAAATCTACCACTACCTGCGTAGAAAAAGGGTTTCATATTATTCTATATGCATTTCCCTCCATGATTACTCAATATCACAATATTTCTCATTTATAACATTTTCCCATAGTAATTGATGCCAGTAAGTATATATTATTTTCTTGTCATTGAGATCAGGTTATGAATCTTGATAAGAAGTTGGTGGGGTAATGCTTTATTTAATTCTTAGTTTATTAATGGTGGAATAATATTCTAATCTCGTTCTCAATTCTATCTATCTTTTCAAGTCTTGTTGATAGTCCGTGGTCTTGGCCTTTGTATGACCTCACACTATGACTTTAAGGTGTGAATAATGCATTAGGGTTGGGGTACCTGGTGTTGTGTAATACATCCTAACTAAGTTCCCAACACGTCCACTAATTTTAATTATAATCAACTCTAGGCAACACAACTTATAATTGGCTTCATCTCTTAGGCAAGATCCATAATGCTTCATTCCGCGTTCAAATGTAATTCCCCAAATGTTACCCAGATGATTCAGATTTAACATCGTCAATCCTGTTGGCGGAAAGTAACCAAAACTCAAGCGGTGAGGTAGTCTCCTAAGGAGACTCTTCCGTCTTGCCCTCTAATTGGAAGTGCAGTCCAATAGAGGGATTGGTCTAACTCCAAAACTATGCTACAGAGACGTGTGAGAGTCTCTCCGAAAAAGTCACTCTAAAAATCGACCCGACTAGTATGGGCTAACGAGCTCGTAAAGAAAAACTAAAATCGAGGTTCCCCCGCATGAGTATCCTAAAACAGAGGGCAACGAAACTGGTCAAAAGTCGGGATCCCAATGAGGCGTAAAAATACTGCGAACTCACGTAAAAACTATGAAAAAGACGGAGATCCTAGACTCGCGCACTTGACGGCCACTGCCCTAATTGGGCTTCCTATCTCCCGCCCAGTTGAGAGTCACCGCGCCCTCGTACAGTCTGGTATGATAGTCACCAAAACCAACATGATTAAATGACATGACTAATTAAGCATTTAACTTTTCTTTCTTGACTACTTATTTCTGTCTTATATACTTTTGTGGTTGACCGTATGGTTCTAGTTTTTTTCAATGATTTTATTGGTATGACTATTCTATAGAGGCACTTGATTATATATTAAAATATGCTTACTCAAATGGTAACATGTTATGTTGGGTGTTAATCCAACTATACCCATGTAGTACTTTTATGTGCTCTAACATTTCATACGTCTAACAATTTTTTTTATTAATATATATTTACTTTCATTCAGAAAGCAACTTTAGTGAGTAAAATATGAGGGGACATCATATGTTATGCTATGCTATAATAGTCAAATAGCCCAAATTCCATGTTCTCTACATATTACCCTTACGGGGGATTTCATGAATTAAATAAAATTTATGATTTAGTTTTCAATTTGTTAAATATTGAGTAACGAGACATGATTTGAAGCCATTTAGGTGCAACAGTATTATTTAATATGCTCGTTTTTGCACACATTGAACTGTACATATTAATTCTTTAATATATAATGGAAACTTAGATGCACCAATGTCAGAATTGGTATAGAAGATCAGATTTCAAATAAACTCCATCCGATGATAACAAAATGCAAATATGTTATTGGAGACAGTTTTAAACTGTCTAACAATTTCCTGAGAAGAACCCAAGAGTTAAAATAACTAAGAACTTGGCTCCATATTTGTTGAACTTAAAACGTAATATTTGTGTTGACTTCAAGGCTGTGCAACACACTTTTATCAGTATATCGTATTTACGCATGTTATTGTATATATAAAAGTACTCTTTTATCTTTTGTTAAATCATGATATAAACAAGTATATATATATATAAATAACAATTTACTATATAACAACTTATACAACTAAATTCAGGAATCAGCAGTCTTAATTGAGGAAACTAAAATTCAATGTCTGATGATTTCTAATATCTTTAATCAAGCTCTTTATAGAATAGAGATTAAGCTAAAATCGGTGGATCTCTCCTTTATATATATGTTTAGATAGCAGACAACAAAGAATCTAATTCAGATTTTACATTTAATTTTTTAGAAGCTTATTGCATGATATAAGGTCCGAAAAATTCCAATGGCTGCAAGAGAAAGACAGATTGTACCTTTTTTTAAGGTCACAAGTGGGTTGATAAAGCATGCAGCAGTTGCTGCATGGAGGAAGGCTGCAGCAGAACCTCCAGTTGCTTGGACAACAACTGAACTAAAAGGCATAAGGGCTGGAGGTGTTGAAGGAGCTTCATCCGAAGGTTTGCAGGAGAAAGACTCCTTTGGTTGGGAAGAAAAGATGGAGAATGGAAAAAAGGGAAGGAGAGATTGTTGTTTAAATTAAAGTGGAGGGAAAGGGAAATTGAGTAGAATATCATGGGAGGGCTCTCATTGGAGAAAAAAAATGGGGGGGGGGGGAGGTTCCTTCCAGGAACCTTCCTCTTCAATTGGATTTTTTTTCACCCATATATGACATCATCACAATGATGTCATTAATGACACCATTTATAATGACATCATCCATGATATCATTATTACTCTTATATTGTATATTAATTTGATTTTTTTACAATATATATATATATTAAAGATACGGACTGTTTGTTATATAAAAATAAAGTTTTATTTTGTTTTTCATAACTCCCTTTAAATGTCATTCTTAAAGTGGACCGTATTCGCATTTCAAGTCTCTGATTTTGATGTGCAATATCTCGATTTAATCGTTTCTGAACGACGATCAATATGAGTATAATGTTGATATACTTTTAATCGGCTTTGAATCCTCGAAATTCTTGAGATACAGTTTCAATTTATTGCTAAATTTCGTAGTTTTAAAATATCAAACGATCTCCGATTGACGAACGGTCGATTCTGTTGGTCTTATTTCATCAAATCAGATTTTTAGGTGGTCTTGGCTTGTTTCATGATTTCCGAATTTGCGTCAAAGCTTTTCCATGCACACAGTACGATGCGATCGACTTTTGGTCGATTGTGACCGAACAATTTTTTATTTTTTGGATTATTTAATGCCGCATGATAACTTTATTGGGTTAAATAAACCCTATCTGATCGGGTTTGGTTTTCATTGGAACCTAGATGTTACAGATCATGCCTGCACTTGGGTCATCTACTGCTCCATCAGGATCTTCAAAGGTAGCTACGTCAGCATCCGCTACCACATCAGGTACTACATATCTCTACCACATCCGCTACCACATCAGGAAAACATAGTAGATCTGTTTATTCCTGGGAACCCTAAGCTCGCTTATATAGAGGAGAGACCTATGGGTAAATTACATAAGATAGACATAAAGAAATAAAATAACAGAAAAGGTACATAGAAACATAGAAATATCTCTACACTTTCCCTCAAGATGTAACTTAGATGTCAATAATGCTCAGCTTGAACGAACACTTCTGAAAGGACCCCCTGATCAATGCCTTGGTAAAGATATCTGTTATTCTCTCCTGAACTAACATGAGATGTCGAAATCAAACCCTTCTGAATCATATCTATAAGATAATGGAAGTCTATCTCAATATGTTTTGTTCTCTCATGGAATGGAGGGTTGTTTGCAATGAATAAGACAGCCTGATTATCACATTGTAACCGCATGGGTTGGGGAACATCTATATGCAAATCTGCTAACACTGCTCGAACCCACACCATTTCTGTACTTGCTTGTGCCATAGCCCTATGCTCAGATTCGACACTTGATCTTGCCACAATTGTTTGTTTCTTACTTTTCCAAGAAACAAGAGAACTGTCAACAAACACTGCAAAGCCCGAAGTAAACTTCCTATCTTTAGGATACCCTGTGTAGCCAGCATCATCACACACAGATACAGAGAGAGTTGCTCCCTTCCTGAAAAATAGTCCTGCACCTGGAGAAGATTTTAGATATCTCAATATCATGTATATAGCGTCCATATGTACTTGTCGAGGTTGTTACATGAACTGACTCACTTGACTCACTGCAAAAGAGATATCAGGTCTGGTAATAGTAATATAAAGAACCTTTCCCAACATCTCTCTATATCTCCACTTATCAACCTCATATGCATCATCATCGTATAACTTCATGCTAAGGTTCATAGGAATAGTAGAGGGTCGACACCGAATCATGCCCGTCTCAACAAGCATGTCTGTAACATATTTCCTTTGGATCATCACAAGACCCTGTGCATTCCTAACAAATTCCGACCTAAGAAATACCTTAGAGTGCCCAGATCCTTAGTAGCAAACTGATGGCCTAGAAACTCTTTTATCATCTTTATCCCCTGCATATATCATCTTCTGTAACAAGAATATCATCAACATAGACCATGGTGACAACTGTACCTCTAGGTGTCCTCTACATAAAGAGTGAATGGTATGCTTTTGACCTATGGAACCCTTCTCAATCAGATCCGAGAGCTTCTGAAATCATGCCCTTGGACTTTTCTTAAGGCCATATATCGCCATATGGAGTCTACAAATTTGCTGACACCCCCCCCCCCCAACAACAAACCCTAGAGGCTGCTTCATATAAACTTCCTCCTCTAGATCTTCATATAAAAATATATTTTTAACATCCAACTAAAACGAAGGCCAATCACGTACCACTGCTATCGAGAGTAGAAGACACAGTGTTGAGTAACGAGCCACTTGAGAAAACGTGTCCAAGTAATCCACACCGTAGGTCTGAGTATAGACTCATGCCGTTAATCTTGCCTTGTAGAGATCAAGGCTACCATTTGCATGATGTTTAACAGTAAACATCCATTTGCAACTGACCATAGATGTCCTAGGAGGAGCAGATACCAAAATCCAAGTACCACGTGACTGCAACGCAACCATTTCTTCCTCCATAACCAAGTGCTAAGAACTATCCCTTTATGCCTCCTGATAAGTCCGTGGAATTTCCACGACAGATAGAGCCTCTGCAAATCTCTGAAATTCCCCTGTTGGATGATGAAAGGAGACCTGAGAAGCAAGAGGGTAGAAAGCACAAGACCGCTTCTACTTCTGAACTGCATTAGGCATATCTAGGTCATTGGGAAACCTCTTGTATCTGTGGGCTATTTTCCTACAATGATTCCTGCACAGATATATCTCCTGGCCCATCGTTAGAAACCATGTTATCAAAACAAACCTGGGGCATACTGGATGATTTGCGATGACCATGAGCAGAAGCAGTCCGACGAGTATAGAATTTAGGTAATGGTGGAATAATAGGCACATGTGACTGAATAGGAGGGGGTGGAAGAGGTGGTGGTGGAGGAGGTGGAACCACAAGCACAGGAGGAGATGGTGAGTAACTCATAGGCGGAGGTTGTGACGCCCTTGGATTCGGGCACCCGTTTACGCTACATTCACGACATTACATTTGTTAAAGATCACATTGAACAGTGAAATTTGAGGGAAATTTTACGCGTTTGCTATTTGTATATGGCATTCAAATCAATATAACAACCACAGAATCAACGACAAGTGCCACCAATATTGCATTTCATTAATTTCTATATTTTTATACAACATGTACAAAAGAGTTGATGGTACATACATGCATCTCAAATTATATACAGAAGAGAAAGAAAGCATTAACATTATGAACTAAACAAAACTACAACAAAAGTAATTATATCATCTGATATAAACTCAAATGCCAAGAATCATCCACAGCTACTGAAATGTAGGCTGCTTGCCTGCCAGACATGAAAGGTAGAAGTGACGTCAGGGAGCGCTGGTACTTCCCAAAAACTTATTAAAATAAATAATCGAAAGTGGTTGCAAAAGAACAAGTAGTAAGGTATAACAATTTAAAATTTACAACTACTGTATAAAAAATTTAAAATTTACAACTACTTGCTACTCAGAATAGATGCCCCAAGTTTTACCCGTTACCTTTCATATGACATATTTTTATGACGTGGTTAATGACCCATATGTATGATTTCTCCATTGCCCTATAGCCTTAGAAAAGGTTATGGGGTAATGGAGAAATTATACATATGGGTCATTGACAACGTCATAAAAATATGGCATATGAAAGGTAACGGGTAAAGTTTGGAGCATCTCTTCTGAGTACCAAGTAGTTGTAAAATTTAAATTATTTATACCTTACTATTTGTTCTTTTGTAACCACTTTTAACGCTTATTTATTTTAGTACATTTTTGGGAAGTATTAGTGCTCGCTGACAATCGTCTACCTTTCATGTGTGGCGGTCCAGTTACTTTTATTGTAGTTTTGTTCAGTTCATAATGCAAATGCTTTATTTCTCTTCTGTATATATTTTGGGATGCATGTATGTACCATCAGCTCTTTTGTACATATTGTATAAAAATATGGAAATTAATGAAATGTAATATTGGTGGCACTTGTCGTTGATTTTGTGGTTGTTATATTGATTTGAATGTCATATGCAAATATCAAACGCAAAAAATTTCCCTCAAATTTCACTATTTAATGCAATCTTTAATAAATGTAATGCCGCAAATGTAGCGTAAACAGGTGCCCGGATGTGAAGGCGTCACAATTTGGTATCAGAGCCGTGGTACTCCGATACACACATTTGTAGTATTATGATTCCGATCGCATTAAGTTCTCGGATAACGACAATCTCCCGACTTGTCGAGAGTCCGAGAAGAAAAATATGACATTCAATCTCTATAACCATAAATGTCATCAATTTCATTAATTTTCATATTATATCCCAAGAAGAGAAAAACATATAAAATAATATCTGCAAATAATAATTTTTACACTAATAATGGTTATTATGCAGAGCCATGACGTCCAGAGCTACCAAGGATATGACTGACCATCTGGAGCGTATCATGACCGCTCTCACCGACCTCCAGCAATAGCAGGCTGCTATACGAGGTCAGTAGGATCAGATACTAACTTAGCAAACGTAGATTGTCGATAGACATACATATATCGATATAAGACATGAGGAGCTATTAGATTTCACATACCATCTATCTCAAGATGGAATACGACAAGAGCAACACCAGTTTGTTGAGGTAGAACGACATCATTCTGACGATCCACATGAGGAGATACCAGTACATGGACATGAGGATGGAGATTATGACAGGGAGCAGGATCCTGCAGACTTTGCAAATGAGGATGTACATGAGTACTCAACTCTTCACAGGCACCTGTCAGTGTTCACTTCCTACCAACTGGCCAAGGTGCCCATGTTTGAGGGCACAATGACGTCAGATGTGGCAGAGCAGTGTCTCAAGACGGTTATGAGGGTTTTGAGGATGATTCGCGCGCCACGAGACACGTGGCTATCTTTCATGGAGTATTCAGTGACAGATTTCGCAGAGAGATGGTGTGATGCAGTAGCTTCTGAGTTTGTCCGTAAGCCTACATGGGACGATTTTGAAACACGATTCAGATTCTACTTCTTTTTCTGCGAAGTGGAAGGAGTCCCAGTGCCAACTATTCGCAAAGCTTTGTCTGGGACGGATGACAACTAGAGACTACTTCATCAGATACACCGAGTTGTCGTTACACACTCTAGCAGCCACCATATTTCCAGATGAGAATCTAGAAAAGTTCGTCAGAGGTATGCGAGTGGAGGTACATGAGAAGGAAGCTGGTCGGATTACACATCACTTCCAACTCCGAGATTACTGATGCAGCGAAGAAGTTTGAGGACATCAGAGAAAGACGCTTTGGGAGCTCGTTTAGAGCGGCACCTAGAACACAATGATCATTTGGGCCGATACCTCAACCATTTTAGCAGCACAGGTCAACCAGGTAGTTCCGAACTACAGGTTCGTTGTTCTTTATACAGTTCTTGCTCATCTCCATCGACTACCTTAGGAGGAGCGCTTGCCGGATGTGGCACCGATTCAGCACGACCATCCGGACCGCATCGAGCGGCTAGACTCCCAACAGGTTTGACTCGGAGCACATACACAACCACTACATCTCCCTGGCCAGTCCGATGTTACTTGTGCCGTGAGTTGGGACATTAACAGCATCAGTTTCCCGGAGATCTGGTGTGCCTCGCCCACAACCATAGTCGTCATGGCCACCGACACATCTTACCGGGAGTTCCCATGGCAGGAATTCCATCCTCAGGAGGCAACAACAAAGACAGACACAAAGTGTGACAGTTCTAGTACCGCACCAGCCATGCAGGGTCAGCTACACGCAGTGACCAAGGAGAAGGCTCGTTCTACAGCTACTGTAGTGAAAGGTATGGTGTTAGTCTTAGGCTGACCTTTCCATGTTTTGTTTGATTCTGGAGCGACACATTCCTTCCTTGCATCGAGATTGCTAGCTTCATTAGGAAGAGTTGCAGCGACTCTATCGTCTCCATAATCCGTGAGCCAGGTGGTCAGTTATTCGTCATTTCATTGATAGTCAAAGACTTGCCAGTATTGATCGGCGGTCACGAGATGATAGCAGGTTGTCTACTATTACAACTTGATGAGTTTGACTTGATTCTAGGCATGTATTGACTATCAACTAATCATGCTATTGTTGATTGCTTTAGGAAGATAGTTGTCTTCATGATTCCAGATTTACTTGAGTTCACTTTTGAGGGTACATTACACGACACCAAAATGAAGTATATTTCAGTATTGAGAGCTTAGAGACTTGTTGATGAGGGATGTGATTCCTATCTAGCATTTGTCAGAGAGAGATCCGATCATGAGCCAATGACAAAAAACATCAGAGTAGTATCAGAATATATAAATGCTTTTCCTGAGGAGTTACCTGAATTACCTCTTGAGAGAGAGATCGAGTTCGAGATCACATTGCTACCAGATACACAACCGATCTCGATGCCATCATCGTATGACACCAGCTGTGTTGAGAGAGCTGAAAGTGTAGTTACAAGAGTTACTTGACTTGGGTTTTGTGAGATCGACGACTTCACCTTAGGGTGCTCCAGTTCTATTTGTCAAGAAGAAGGATGGATTCATGAGATTATGCATAGATTACCGGAAGCTGAACAAAAGAACGGTGAAGAAGTGTTATCCTTTACCGCGTATCGATGACTTGTTCGATCATCTTCATGGATCTTTGGTGTTCTCGAAGATCGAACTTCGTTCAAGCTATCATCAGTTGAGGATTCGACTTTGAGAGTCCGATATTCGGAGGACTGCTTTTAGGACTCATTATGGACACTACGAGTTTGTGTGATGCCATTTGGGCTCACCAATGCACCTGCAACATTCATGGATGAACAGGATTTTCATCCATACTTGGACAAGTTTATGGTTGTTATATTGATTTGAATATCATGGCAGAAAAAAATTCCCCTAAATTTCAACAACTTAATGCGATCACTTGTGATTGTAACACCGCAAATACCATGTAAACGGGTGTCGGGATTCGAAGGCATTATGGATGTGGCATGTAAGCCTCATCATCTGAGTCTGATAAAGCCAACTTGTCACCTGTAAGAGAGAAATACATCACAGACTCAAAAAATATGACATCAGCACAACAACAACAAAGCCTTTTCCCACAATTAAGTAGGGTCGGCTACATGGCTTATTTGCCTCCATTCCGATCTATCTTAGATCAATCTTAGGCTTTTATTCACAAAACTAAGATCCCTTTGTATGGTCTCTTTTCAACACTTCTTGGACTGTCCTCGCCCTCTCTTAGCCGAATCAACGTCCCAACATTCACATCTCCTAACTGGTGCATCAGCTGATCTTCTTTGCAAATGACCAAACCATGTTAAGCGGTCTTCTCGCATCTTATCCTCGATCGGAGCTACACCAACTTTCTTTCTGATTGCATCATTGCAAATCCGATCTTTACATGTGTCCACACATTCACCTTAGCATTTTCATTTATGCTACAACTATTTTCTGCACATGTCTATGATTCACAGGCCAACATTCAGATTCATACAACATAGTAGGTCTCACGACTGCTTTGTAAAACATTCCTTTATTGTTAAAGGAATTTTCTTATCACAGAGAACAACAGAGGCTCCTCTCCACTTTAACCAGGCTGCATTTAGTCTATTAGTAACATCTCCATCAATTTTCCCATCATGTTGCAAAGTAGATCCTAGATATATAAAAGAATCTCTCTTCCAAATGTTATCGTCACCAATCTTCACCTCGATTCCTTCACCATTGCTTCCATCAAAGGTGCACTCCATATATTCCATCCTAGCTTTACTTATACAAAATCCTTTACTCTCCGAATCATGTCTCTAGACCTCAAGCTTCTCATTTCTTCCATCTCTAATCTCGTCAATCAACACAATATCATCAGCAAATCACATATAACAAGGTAACTCATCGTGAAAGTGACTTGTCAACTCATCCATAATCAAAGTAAAAAGAAATGGACTCAAAGATGAACCTTGATGTAAATCAATATTGATATCAAAATAGCTAGTCTTCCCAGACGGGGTCCTTACACAAGATAAAACCCTATCATACATGTCCTTTATGAGGTTAATGTATAGGCCACGTACTTGTCTCTTCTTCAAAATTCTCCACAATATCTCTCGTGGGACGGAAACATAAGCCTTCTCCAAATAAGTAATGATCATATGGAGGTTTTTCCTTTTAGCTCTATAAATCTCCATTGTTCTCCTCAGCAAATGGATGGCTTCAACAGTGGAGCGACCTTGCATGAATTCGAATTGTTTTTCTTTTACGTTAGAAACTTGCCTCGACCTTCTTTCGATCATACGTTCCCAAATTTTCATAGTGCAACTCATCAGCTTGATACCTCTGTATTTTGATCAATTTTGAATGTCTTCTTTATTCTTACAAAGAGGCACCGCGATACTCCTCCTCCAATCTTCAGGCATTTTCTTGCGTCACCAAATAACATTGAATAGATTTGTAAGCCAAGTTAAACTGCGCTCACCTAAACTCTCCCACTTCTACAGGGATATCATCCGGTCCTACACCTTTCGCAGGTCTCATAACCTTCAAAGCCTCCTTTACTTCCTTTCTCTGTACTCGTCTATAGCTTGCACAATTCAAGTAACTTTCACTCATGGAAGGCCGTATCCCGATATATCGACGATATATCGGCGATATATTGGTATCGATAGGTCACCGATATATCGCCGATATGTCCGATATCGGGTATCGACATGCAAAAAAGGCATGCTGAATCCCGATGTCGGCGATATGGCATCGATATATCGCCGATATATCGGTGATATATCGGTATCGACATGATATCGATATCGATACCGATATCGATATGTCCTTCCATGCTTTCACTCCTAGCTAGATCAACCAAAGTGATCTCTTTATTTCCTTCCGCAATTAATAGTTTATGGAAGTAGTGCTCCCATCTAGTCTCTATATCCTTCTGGGTAACAAGCACGTGACCTTCCTCGTCCTTAATGCATCTCACTTGAGAAAGGTCTTTGGTCTTTCTTTATCTTGCTTTGGCCAACCTGAATATATCCTTCTAACCCTCCTTAGAGTCGAGATTTTTATACAAAACTTCATAAGATTTTGACTTAGCTTTGCTTACAACCTTCTTTGCTTCCTTCTTCACTATTTTGTAGTTTGTGACAGTTTCCTCTGTTATATCCTTTGACATAGCTTTAGAGCATGCTCTTTTAATTGTTAGCTTCTCGTGCAGCCTTGCACTCCACCACCAAGTGTCCTTTTGACCTGGAGCTCCTCCTCCCTTTGATTCTCCTAGCATCTCTTTGGCTACCTTTTGGATACAAGATACTACTGCCTCCCATATCTCGTTTGCACTTCCGCTACAATCCCATGATAAGTCTTCTAAAACCTTCTCCCTGAAGCTCAATTGCTTCAGTGGAAGATTCCACTATCTAGTTCTATTGATCTTAGAACACTCCTTTTTTTTACCTGCCCTTTTATTTGTACATCCAAGACTAACAAGCGATGTTGGGTTGTCAAACTCTCTCCTGGGATTACTTTGCAGTCTTTACAAAACAACTGTTAGAGTATTTAGTAGTGCACCCATTAAGTTGTAGCATGGTAAATGGATCCTGGAGAAGATCCATTTACCCCATTCTGTGTTTAGTCCCACATCGTCCAGTGGTGGGACTTGGAGGCTCTGGAGAGGCTATATAAGGAGCCCTAGGCCTCCTGTATCCATTGAGAAAGTGTAATGCATAACACACCCCTTTGAGGGCTTCTCCCGTGGTTTCATCCCGCTCCTCACGGAGTAGGGTTCCACGTAAAATTCATGATGTTCCCATGTTCTATCTTTCTTGTTCTTTAGCTCTGTTTATCATTCCGCTTCCGCATTCTTCATATTTTATAACATGGTATCAGAGCAGGTTCTATTCTCGAAGAATCATGTTATATTTTTTTCGATTGTCGATTTTAAGTTATTGTTTTGAAGATCATATATGGTTCGAAGTTTTGAGTTCATATGGGGTTTTCAAAACCCTAGATCATCTAGATGTGTGGCTTCTCTCTGCACAGCCCAGGCGGGGCTTGTGCTACAGGCATCTGCAGCGCCCCTCTCGTCAGATCTAGCCTCCTGGCGTCCTCGAGCAAGTGGAGCCTCCTGGCTTCTATACATCCAGATCTGTGCATCGCAGATCGTGCACAGCCTGCAGGCGGCTGCAAGGTGGCGCCAACACGCGCCGGCATCACTCGCACATAGCCCAGGCGCACATCACGCGCACATAGCCCGGGGTAAATCTTTGGTGCAGTGAACCCTAGCCGCATATGGTGGCATCGAGGCCAACAGCCCCCTCCCGAGGCAATGACTCCAACAGCAACGATTGCAACAACAGGTCGCGCTGGCGATCTGCAACATCTCCAGGAGACCTTCACCTTCGCGCAAACACCCAACGATTCCCAGGCGGAGCCGCACATCGTCCGCACCTCCGCCCCTTGCGCGGCTTCACGCTCCTACGCGTAGCCCCTCGCGCGCGTCATCATCCAATCGGCGGCGATTCTCCTGCCTGATTGCGCATCACACGCCTCACGCGGGAGTCCCAGCCTCTGTCCAAACTGATCGCGTTCCCCAGCCACTCGTGCACTCGTGCAGGGCTCGCACAGGTGCATCCCCAATCGCCCCGCCCTCGCACCATGTTGCGCCCTCCTCTCCAGATCGCCTTCGCAAGCGATGAGCTCCAGAGCCTCCTCTTCATGGTCTCGGCGGCGACGGCGCTGCACAAGAAAAAAAGCATCGGGGGCGGCGTCATTGGTTTCCACGTTGGGAAACCCTAAGGGGGCTCGATGGCCCTTCTTATTTAAAAAAAATATTCTGGGGTTATTTATTCAAAGAGCCCAGGGGGCTGGTTTGCCTTTAAAAAAACGGAAAGGTGAGAGGGGTTTATTGATGTAAAGGTCCAAAGTGGGCCGTCGGGATTTTTTAAAAAAAAAGAAAGAAAGAAAGAAAAAAAGGCGCGTACAAAAAAAAGAGAAAAAACCATACGCAAAAATTTCAAAAAAAAGAAAAAGAAAAGAAAAGAAAAGCCAGAAAAAATTGGTGAAACGGCTTAAAAAAATTGATGAATGTTTTGAAAAGCCGACGAATGTGTGATCGGCTTATTTTCATGTCTCCCCATTATGTTGTCTTCTCCCAACTTTGTCGATTTCTCTGTTTTCCGACAAGTATGGGAGAAAGGGGGAGTATATATGTAGAGTCACATGTCTTGTGTTCATGATCCAGATTCACATGCAGATTTCCAGACCATTCAGATTCCAGACTGTACAGCTGTTCAGACTCGACGATTGATGTTCCGAGTCCTCAGTTTCAGACACGCACGAGTTTGCGGTCATTTTCAGATGAGCATATGTTGCCATCATTAGTTCGAGGTCCCCATCATTCTTGTTATTGTTTGGTCAGAGTTTTCATGTGAGCCATAGGGACTCCAGAGTATAGGACCATTCCCTATGCCATGTTAGCAAGGGTTTTCATGTGGTATCATAGGTACACCAGTGTAGTGCACCATTCTCTGAGCCAGATGGGAGAGACTCAGTTATCCAAAGAGGGGACTTTTCAGACTCCATTCTCCAGCGACCATGGACTCCAACGAGGATTGCACAGCCACAGCCTTTTCAGTTCGGGCCTTTTTCAGAGATGGAGCAGTTGTCCACATTATTGTGGCGGGCCAGAGTACTCTGACGAGGAGCCTCATTTCCAGTTGCAGCGACTCTGACAGGCGCAGTTCAGAGCGCATGCTCTCCGACGAGGAGATTCAGAAGACTCACACTCCAGCCCGTTCATCCTCCTCACCTGCACGGCATGAGAAGCAACGTCCTCGACTGCAACAATGTACGCGTTGGGTTGATATTGTCTGTAGTGTCCTGTAGCGTTGAGTTGAGTTTCTTTCTGTTTGTCCAAGCTGAGCATTGCATGCTCCAGCTTGAGGGGGAGTGTTAGAGTATTTAGTAGTGCACCCATTAAGTTGTAGCAGGGTAAATGGATCCTGGAGAAGATCCATTTACCCCATTCTATGTTTAGTCCCACATCGTCCAGTGGTGGGACTTGGAGGCTCTGGAGAGGCTATATAAGGAGCCCCAGGCCTCCTGTATACATTGAGAAAGTGCAATGCATAACACGCCCCTTTGAGGGCTTCTCCCGTGGTTTCATCCCGCTCCTCACGGAGTAGGGTTCCACGTAAAATCATGGTGTTCCCATGCTCTATCTTTCTTGTTCTTTAGCTCTGTTTATCATTCCGCTTCCGCATTCTTCATATTTTATAACAACAACAGATCTCTTCTCCTCAACGCAAAGTAATCTATCTGTGTTCTAGTTGGCCCACTCTTATAAGTAATTAAATGCTCCTCCCTCTTCTTGAAGAGAGTGTTTGCTATGAAAAGATCATATGCCGTTACAAAATCCAGAATGGCTTTTCCCTCTTCATTTCTATCCCAAAACCACGTTCTCTATAAACACTAGCATATCCTGAATCATCTTTTCCCACATGTCCATTAAGGTCTCCCCCTACGTAGATCATTTCTCTTTGTGGGATTCCTTGTAAAATCTTATACAGATCCTCTCAAAAATCTTGTTTAGTCCTTTCATCTAAACCAATTTACGGTGCATAAACTGAGATGATATTCAAAATTTCTTCTTCAAGCAATAATTTTAGCAAAATAATCCGATCCCCGAATCTTTGCACATCAACCACAGAATCCTTCAAATTCTTATGAATAATCACTCCAACACCGTTTCTACCCTCATTTTTACATGAATACCAAAGTTTAAAGCTTGTCTTCTCGATCTCCATTGCTTTCTTTCCAACCCATTTAGTATCTTGAAGACATAGTAGATGAATCTTCCTACTTTCCATCGTCTACTATCTTCATCAATTTTCCAATTAAAGTGCCAATATTCCAACTACCAATCCGCAACTGATATTTTTTTTTGCGTAAATGATCATAACATTGGCATTCCTTCTGGGCCTTGGAGTACCTAACAAACACACATTTGACATTTGTAGGAGAGAGCTTGTCAAGGCCTGGAATCAACCGATGAACAAATGCAACAGAGTCGAACGCACGATGCGTGAGTGAGAATAACTCCTTCTCAAGGAAAGCTATAGAGAAAGGAATTTTCTTAGCCAAGACAAATAAAGGCATGCGATTCACCAAATAGCATGCTGTAAGAATTGCATCACCCTAAAACGATTGTGGGGCACGACTCTGAATGGGAAGAGTCTGAGTGACATCAAGTAGATGATGATGCTTTCTCTCAACAACACCATTCTGGTGAGAAGTGTAAGCACAAGAAGTTTGGTAAGTAATCCCACTAGATAAAAGAAAATTGGATAGAGCATGAGTACAAAGTTCCAAAGCATTATCAGTCCACACAAATTTCATAGAGGTAGAAAAAACATTCTGGACTTCATTAATAAAAGTTTTGATCACATCCCCTATTTCAGACTTATTTTTTTCAGAAGAAATACCCACGACAATGAGAAAAATCATCCACAATCACAAGATCAAACCTTTGTCCCTGGTGATCAGGAACATGACTCGGACCCCAAAGACAACATGAAATAACTCAAAAAATGAGCTACTGCTCCGACTTTGACGACTAGGAAAAGCAACCCGATGATGCTTTCCAAACTGACATGCCTCACACTGGAAGGAAGAACCCGGAGTAATCTGTGGCAACATGTCACACATGAAGAGGTAAATGGCCGAGCCGAAGTTGCCTAGTGAACGGAGAGAATGGTCCAGACGAATAAGAGGATACGCCAGCATAGGGAGTCTAAACTAAACGATAAAGGCCACCCTGCTCACGCCACAACCAATCACTCTTCCCGTAAGAATGTCCTGAAAAACAAGAGACGATAGATCAAAAATAGCTCAGCAGTGCAAATCCTTTGTAATCTGACTAGTAAATAGCAAATTCATAGAGAAATTAGGAACATGTAGCACCTTTTGCAAACGCATCGAGGGCGTCAAAGCGATCTCCCCCTGTCCTATCATTGGGGAATAAGTCCCATCAGTTATTACAACTGTCCTCCCTTGGGAAACCTATCTATAGGATGCAAGTTGCTGTCTGTCTTCACATAAATGATGTGTCACCCCGGAGTCCATAATCCACTCTATAATCTCAGATCCATACCAAGATGTGAAAGCATAAATACTACCTGAGGTGCTAGTTGTAGCAGAGATACTGGAAGAAGTAGAAGATGTCAAATCTGAATGGCCTCTTGGAGATGGTGAAGCAGAAGGCATAATATTCCTCACTCTGGCAACGAAATCATCAAACTGATGATCTGAGGTAGGGACTACTGGAGTCTCAACCTGTTCCGCTACACGGGACTTTGGAGGAAAACCATGCTTGGAATAACATGTATCCTTTGAATGGCCAGGACGATGACAAAACGTGCAAGACCGACAAACTCGACTCCCTCTATCAGGGGGTCCACGACCACGAAAGTAGATGGCCTCCTCTGTCTCGGGAGGCTGCCATCGTCGAAGAAGTCTGGTTACTAGTGGTGGACAGAACAATGATCCTGTTAAGTCTGTGGGAAGCTTCCTCTATGGGAGGAATTGTAGCATCTGTGAGGATTTGGGAGTGAGCAACATTATATTCATGATCAAGAGCAGTTAGGTATACACCAACAGTGGTAGCATTCCTATATGTCTTCTACTATTCAGGGGTGCTTGTGAGAGGCATAAAGTTGTGTTGCTTCTCAAATATCCCTCTCAAGGATGTATACAGCGAATGCAGGGGCCATCCATTCTGCTTGACAGGGAATATATCATGCTGGAGTTGGAGGATCTTTGTCTCATTCCTAGTCTGAGAATATGTTGCTGCGAGGATATCCCACGTAGCTTTAGCAGTAGGCTGATGTAATATATCATTGGCGATCTCAATCATCAATGTACCAGACAACCAAACTTTGGCATATGCATCATCCGCCTCCCACGAGGCATTTACCCCAGTCTTCTCTACCGTCTCCTCCTTGATAAGAATATATTTCTTACCATTTGACTTCATAAGGCTCATGAACTACATAGCCCAGAGCTCATAATTTGCCCCGTCCATTTCGACTATAAGCACGAGAACTCTGAAAGTGCCCGTGGCCGGTTCATCAACTTTGTTCTCAGGTATATCGTCGGAGGTAGAAGACTAGGGCTGTGGATACCAAAGAGTGAATGTCTACGCAAACATATGTGGATTTGAATGCATATGAAGACTTATGCACCCAATTCCATCAACCAAATGAATGGTCCGATGCTGGCGCTTGGGGAACGGCACGCGTGCAAGTGATGCGCAGTGGCAGAGCGCGGGGAAGACACGCGGTACGCGGGGGTGGCATGCAACACGTGAGGGCAGTGCACAACACACAGGGGCGACGCACAACACATACGGGCTTGGGCGACATGTAAGAGGGTGCGCGTGGGCGGGTTGGCGGTGCGTTGCACGGGGGTGCAACGGCTTGCGACACGCAACGATAAGGAGAGGGGGTGGAAGGTAGGGTTAGGATTTTGGATACCTGAGCTTCGGTCTAGAACCGTCTCTCTGATACCATGTTCGGAAAAATTATAGATCTGTTTATTCCTGGGAACCCTATGCTCTCTTATATAGAGGAGAGTCCTATGGTAAATTACATAAGATTGACATAAAAAAATAAAATAACAGAAAAGGTACATAGAAATATAGAAATATCTCTACTGGGTATATTGCCTTTGGTCAACATACGTCTTCTGGCCATGACAATCTCTCTTTTAGAGCTGTCTAGTATGTTTTTGTGGGGTATTCCAGAACTCAAAAGGGGTACCGTTGTTTTGATCCTGTTCAAGGAAAATATTATGTTAGTATGGATGCCATTTTCCTTGAGTTATTATCTTTTTCTCTCCTACATGAGATAAATTATGTCTTGATTCTGAGAAGAGGTATACATGCCTTTACCTCCGGTTTCTTCCACCACACCTACGACTAGCACGCCTCCCACTCCATCCTCAATTCCATCTATCCCTTCATCTCCAACACTTTTACTATCATCACCACCACCACCACCAGCACCTCCACCAGCCGCTTCCATCTCCATCTTTTTCAACAAGTCTACACTCACCGACCTCATGCTCATTGGCCTCCTCCATCATTCAACATGCCCCAAGTATGTTCTGAGCATTTGGTTTCCACTGATGGCATGATTTGTATTTTCCATAGGATGAGTATGTGGCTACAGATGTTCTTGCCTCGATCAATGTGGAGGCAGAGGCATACATGTGTTTTATGCTCTCTTACTTCCAATGTTTCTCTTGCACACATCTTAAAGGAGTTTCAGAGGTTTGTTGTTGGATTATCTACCATGGACATACTACATATATATCAGGAGGCATCACAGATTAATCAATGACACCTTGCTATGGAGGAGGAGATGGCTGCGTTATAGTCTCGTAGCACATGGAGTGTTGTTCCTACTCCACTGGTATATCTGTTGTTGGGAGCAAGTGAGTATTTACAGTGAAATACCGTGCAGATGGTATTGTGGATCGATACAAGACCAGGCTTGTTTCTCATGGGTTTACCCAGACCTATGGGGTGTACTATCAGGAAATGTTATCCTATTACCTGTCATTCTACATTGAGGATTCTTCTTTCTATTACGGTGATACGTAATTGGCCTCTCTTTTGCTGGATGTCAAGAATTCTTTCTTGTACGATGACTTGTACGAGGAAGTTTACATGCTGCAGCCACCAAGTTTTGCTGCTGAGGGGGAGTTTCATATGATTTGTGGACTTCGCAAGGTTATTGATGGCCTTGAGTAGAGTTCGAGGTCTTTGTTTTAGAAGCTCTCTGAGTTGATCAAGCAGTATGGTTTTGTCAGATCTACTACAGATCACTCACTTTTTGTTCATTGAACCCAGATTGGTATTGTTTTCATTTTGATTTATGTGGATGACAATATTGTTACATGAGATGATTAACAATGTATTCATGTAACTAAGAATTTCCTTGGACAACAGTTTGTGAGCAAGGACCTTGGCAATCTTTTTTACTTTCTTGGCCTCATATTTGTAAGGAACCATCATGGCATGGTGCTGACAAAACGGAAATAGGTTACTGATCTCCTAGCTGAGACGGGCATGACATGATGTAGTCCTGTTACTACTCCTATAGATCCGAGTGAGAAACTCTACGGTGATGGCATTGAGGAGGTTGATAAAAGACGATATAGAGAGATTGTGGTAAAGCTTTTATGTGTCACCATTACTAGGCCAGATATGTACTTTGCAGTAAGCATAGTTAGTCAGTTTATGGAGCAACCCATGCAGCCATGCATGCACATATGGATGCATTTCACATGATTTTGAGATATTTGAAGTCTTCTCCAGGCGCAAGACTCTTGTTTAGTAGAGATACCAATACAAGGATGCCATAAGTATGAATAGACTGATCTAGTAAGATGCCACAATGAAGAGGAAAGTTGCCAAAATAAAGATGCCACAAGTATGGATAGACTGATCTAGTAAGACCAGTAAAGTTACCAATACAAGGAGACCAGACTAGTCTGTAGAGCTCCTGCTATTCACGGCCACAACCAATCACCATACCCATGAGTATGTCTTGAAACATAAGAGAAGAGGGGTAAAAAATGCATGACAATGCTAATACTTAGTGATCCGACTAATATAAGATAAATTCATATGAAAATCAGGTATGTATTGCATATTCTGCAGGCTCATGGATGACATCAAATGAACATCCCCCTGTCCCATAATAGGTAAATGAACCATATTCGCAATGACGATTGATCTGCCAACGGGTATAGAGATGTATGAACTGAACTGCGCTCTGTCTCCACACAAATGGTGGGAAGCACCTGAGTCCATGATCCACTCTATCATATCTGCCTTGCTGCAACTGGTAAAAACATATCCTATACCTGAGGAGTTCGAAGAAGCTCTCTTAGAGGCTGCAACATCTGGGAAGACCTGTAGCGGTGCCGGCAATGTTAGTCCTTATCTCCCTCAGACGGGAGACAATGTCATCAAGACACGAAACTGTATGAGGAGCCAAAGTGTTTAGAGACTCAATCTGCTCGACCATATAAGCAGATGTGAGGTATCCATACTTCTGATAGCATGTATCCTCAAAATGACCCGGATAATGATGATAGGTGCAAGGGCCACATTGATGCCTACATCTTCTGTCACAAGGTTCATGTCTTCTAAACTGAGTAGAACCTCCCCTAACGTGAGATGCGACCATAACTAAGGAGGTATGTGTGGTGGTTAGAGGTGAGACAGTAATCCTTCCGAGGCTATTCTACACTTCCTTCATGGGAGATATGGCTACACCTGTAAGAACTTGTGCACATGCTTTCTCGTAGTCAAGATCAAAGTAGCTAAGAAAATTCCAACAGTCATGGAGTTCCTATTGGAGTATTTGGTTATGCGTCACTTGAGTTGTAGATGGGTAAATGGAACACTCCAGAATCCATTTACCTCATCTAGAGTATAGTCCCACATCTATCGTCTGTGGGTTGTGGATATCCAGTGGGGGTAATATATAGACCCCCCATCCATTATATTTGGTGAGAAAAGCAATAGACTATCAATCCTTTGAGGCGTTCTCCCGTAATTTCATCCTGCTCCTAAAGGAGTAGAATTCCACGTTAAATCCTATTGTCCATATTTGTATTTTATTTCTGATACGCTTCTGCATTCCTGTTTTTCTAACATGGTATCAGAGTGGGTCGATTCTTGAGGTTTTTTATGTTCGTTCTTTATTCGAGATTCAATTTTTTGTTCTTGAATATGTACTTTTGAAGATTAGTATCGTGTATGATTCAAGTTAAGATTTAGAGTTTCTTTTTGAAACTCTAATCCTGCAACCTGGTTATGTTCGATGCTCTCCAGTTCCAGACTGCCAGCACCAGGCACCTTGCGCATCTTCAGGCTAGTAGCGGTGCTGCATCTTCATCCTCTCTCCTGTTGGTGATGCCTCCTTCCAGCTCTCACGGAACCCCCGAGCGGCACGATTTTTCCCAAGCGTCATCGATGAGATAACCTCCAAATGGTTTGCAACGATATCCAATGCACCATCGGAAAAAAATTGGCACGCACAAGTGGCATACATTCATTCACCACATCCCTCCTCCGGTAGCTTCAGGAGGCAATGGTGCTATACCCTCACGACAGAGCCTACTATCTTAGTGTGGTTCCAGGAGATTCTTGGTATGCCGCACCTCCTTCCCTTCCAAGCTGCGGCGGCTATCAAGGAGCATCAGCCTCGGCGCAGGCGCAAGTAGCGCCCTGCCCTACCTTGCGAGTCATAGGAGGTGGCGATTCCAGGTGCGAGGCGGCGTGATGACTCCCGTTCTCCCTCGCGACATACTGATCGACTCCAAGGCCGTGTGTGCTCCTTCGCGCAATGGGGCCTTGAAACCCATCCCACTCCTTATCGCAGTCCCAAACATTGCATGTGGCAATGGCCGACTTCTACCTTATCCAGATTGATGCCGCTTCAAGTACACCGTCACAACAGGTCGCACCTCCTTTCCCTCCTCTCAACACCCCAAACGATCATCTCCAGCTCGCACATCTCCATGCCTCCCTTCACGCCTCCAGGCAGAGCTGCCTCTTCGAGCGACACAACAAAAGCACGAGATACCCTCGAGCTCCATCTCTCCCTGCGCAAAATCCTCCAGGGCGCAACCTTCCCCTTGAATCTTTGGCGGCGGTATGAGAAGCATGCCCCCATCAGGGGCAAGACTTAGAGAAAGGATTCCCAGTTCGGAACCTTAAATAAAGAAAAAGCAAGGGGCCCACATTCGGTCGTAGGTTTAAAAAAGAAAATAAAATAAAAATTGCACATTTTGGGCCCAATTATATGGGTCGTCTTGGAAGAAATTGGAGGATGTATTAAAAAAAAAGAGGGAAATCTCTTTTGAAAAAGGCACGTACAAAAGAAATACCGTACGTAGGAGTTTTTGTAAAAAAAATGAAAAGAAGTGAGTTGTCTGTTTTTTTTAAAAAAGGAAAATAGCCAAAATGATTAGAAAAAAATTGATTAAAAAAAAGAGGAAAAACAAAAAGAAGCCATAATTTTTTTTTTGAGATCGGCATGTGCATTTCTCCCCATTTCTCTTGTCTTCTCTCAAATTGGTCGACGTCTTCATTCCGACCAGTATTGGAGAAAGGGGGAGTATTGTGTAGAGCCACAGACTACAGATCCAGATTGTCCAGTCTATAAGACAACAAGATTTTCCAGACTCTACAGTTCAGATGATTCAGACTTGACGTCAGATGTGTCCGAGTCCTTAGTTTCAGATACGTACATGTATGCGTTCTTTTCAGGTATGCACATGTTTGACATCATTGTTTGTGGTCTGCATCTTTTGTGTTTTAACCAGGGTTTTCATGTGTTTCATAGGTACTCTTGAGTATAGATACCATTTCCTATGCCATGTGGGCTAAGGTTTTCATGTGGTTGCATAGGGACTCCAGAGTAGAGTACCATTCTTTGTGCCAGATGGGAGAGACCCGATTCTTCGATGAGGAGACTTCTTCTGACTCCATTCTCAAGTGTAAACTCCAATACGAGATCCTTCCGAGGTTCTTATTAGAGAGAACCCACTTTGAGGTCCCTATGAGAGTGACCCATCATCAGAGATCTACGCATGGATAATTAGCGATGCTCTTTTCGATCCTTTTCAGAGATGAAGTAGTTGTCCACAATACGTGTTGTTTCAAGATAGAGATCTCCAAGTGGAGACTCATTTTCATTTGCAGTGACTCTAACAGGCGCAGTACAAAGCACATGCTCTCCGACGAGGAGATTCATTTTGACTCGCACTCTGGCTCGTTTATCCTCCTCACTTGCACAGCATGAGAAGCAACGTCCTGGACAACAACTGACAATTGTGCGTTGAGCTGATATTGTCTGTAGTGTCATTTAGCGTGAGTTGAGATTTCTCTCTGTTTGTCCAAGGTGAGCATTGCATACTCTTGCGTGAGGGGGAGTGTTGGAGTATTTGGCCCTTGAGTTGTAGATGGATAAATGGATCACTCCAGGATCCATGTTCCTCATCCCGAGTTTAGTCCCACATCTACTGTCTGTGGGATGTGGAGACTCAGTGGGGGCTATATATAGACCCCCACACCCATTGTATCCGGTGAGAAAAGCAATAGAGTACTAGCCCTTTGAGGCGTTCTCCCGTGGTTTCATTCCGCTCCTCAGGGAGTATGGTTCCACGTTAAATCCCGTTGTTCATATTTCTATTTTCTTTATTTCTGATACGCTTCCGCAGTCCTATTTTTCTAACAGTTGCTGTACATCATTTGATGCTCAGTAGATGTGGTCACGTGCATGAAGATGTAAATCTTCCTAACAAGCCACAAAACGAAGAATAGAAAATATGCAGAGGATGACCCATTCTGCTTGGTCGTGTAGATATTGAGATGTAGCTGAAGAATCTCGACCACATTCTTCGCTTGGCCATATGTGGCTGCTACGATGTCCCACATCGCTCTGACGGTGGGCTGGTTGACAATGTTGTTGGCGATCTCTTTGGTAAGAGTAATGGAGCTAAATACGCACGTACGTTTCATCTTGCTTCTACAAAGCATTCTCCCCAATCGTATTCATCGGCTTCGATTGTGTCAGAATGTGCTTGTTATTGCACTGCATGAGGGTCAAGAACTGTATGGACCACACATCATAGTTGGTCCCATCCATCTTCACGATGGGTGCTAGTCCCTTGAAGGCACCCGACGAAGGGAAGACGTCACCCTTGCTCTCTGACATGATGGGAAAAGGAGGCTGAAATGGAATTCGAATGGAGTAGTAGACCGATCTGAGCGAGTGTGCACGATCATATAGAGGATTAGTTGTACGTGTAGACTCATAAATCCATTCTCGTCAATCCTTGATATGCACTGGGTTAGAAAAAAGTGATCTATTGGTTTAAAATCACCTTACATTCCTCGTTTAAAAAAATTTGGATTGGTAATGCCGTTTCTCTAACCAACAAAATATGGCTCTAACTTGTGGCACACATGCTTACGGTTATGACTTCTGTGATTAGAACGTATGGTTTTTTGGAGCGATGCATAATTCATATTGTTTAAAACAGTTCTTGTAAGGTCGTACCTCAAACTTTGAGCCGATGCATTTTTGTGGAGTTGTGCATATTGTTCATAACAAATGTTATTGTAAAGCTGTACCTCACGCTTTGGGGCCATCAATATAAAACTAAGATATCTGAACCTCAACAATTTCTTCTTTAGATTCATGATGCCACTTGACCTGGGTGCAAAAGGAAGTTGCCAAATTGGTGGAAATATATCTACTAATGCTGGAGGTATACGGTTTATTCGGTATGGGTCCCTTCATGGTAGCATTCTTGGTAAGTATGGAAATTTGATTTATATTTTTCGTTGATTTATCAAATTATCATCTAGATTCTCTTGAGAGAAGCCAATTGCTTATCCCAGTTGATCCTTGTTACACGGAGATGTTTAAATTAACGAACATTCTTACATGGAACTCCAGTTTGTTAACTATTCTGAAAGTAAACCTCTCTTAGTAGATAAGAAAGACGCCAATTATTATTATTTTCTGTGAATTCATTTCCCAACTGAAATAAAAGAGCAAAGAGAACATTGGACCGATCAGTGTAAGTTTTTTTTTTCAATTTATATTCAAGACAAATTGATGTAAGAGTTGAAGTCCTTTGACCACATAAAACAACAGTACACATGTAAGGTTGAAACTGTTTAGAACTTGAGAGGAAGAACCTTGGAGGAAGACCATATAAATGTGCTAGAGGATTTTTTTTTCAAATTTCTATTTAGTTTGAACTTCGTTTATTACATGCAGTCTGCCTATAGAGGACACATGGGATTTCTTATTATTAATACAGAAGTTTACTTTATTTTTCGACATGGTAATAGAGTGAGGGAGGCCGCCGAGTGTGTATACTGCAACTTCCCCCTCCTTTACACTCATCCCCAGCTTGTGAGTTCTTCCCCAGATAGTTTTACAAAATGCATACTTCTCTCTTGTGCATCGGACTTATGTGTGAAGGATAGAAGCTCTCATTTAAATACAACTAGGATGTAACCTGCGCTTTGCGACGGAGAATAAATTGGTTATATAATGTAAATTTAAATATAAAATTATAATGTTTAAACCAAAATTAATAATGAATAAAATGAAAAAAGAGAAAAGAGAATAAATATGATGTACGAAATTAGGTAGATTTTTTAATATATAAATTCCATCTAAAAAAACTGTAGATTTATAATAAAGATAAGGAAGAGTGCGTAGTTTTATAAAGAGATGGATCACATAGATAATGATCTCCTTGTATATTTGATTAACAATGTAATTCTTTTATTATGAATTAAATGAAATATGTAATGATTTTTCAAAATGTATCTTTTATGTGCACCCTTTCATATTATATGGCACACATTCACATATGTGCACCCAAATGTGCAAAATACAACTAACAAATAAACATTCAAATACATATATGTTGTCCTTAAATCCTGACCTCGAATACAAAATCTAAAATCAATGGACTTTGGATAAATGAAACAAAGTAATTAGTGAAATTTGTGAATGCAAGAGAGAGGAACCATCCCAAAGGTGTTGATATGTGCTGAATTATGCATATTTTTAAAAAATAAATGAAATTTTATGCCATTTATTTAATTGAAAATTATCTTAGAAATAGTTTGTAAAAAAGTCCCACATCTAAAGAAATGAAGGTGCAATTTTTTATGGTTATTAACTAATAGAAATCTTGTATAGATTTTTAACATGAAATATTATAATGATTTGAGTTGTTATTCTAACACATTATCTTATATTAGAAAATTTTAAATATATAAAATAACATTGGACCGAACCATTGTCAAAAGTATATATGAGCATCCATGCATTGCATATACATGTAATTTTCTTTTAAATGTCTTGTGTCGTTTAATATATTCGTATGTGATACCATGGATTGCAATATAAAAAAATGTGAAAGCGATGAAATATTAAAATTGATAACTCTTTTTTATTTCATTGTACTTATTTCATCCAGGGACACTTTACTCATGTTTTTTATTGTTTCCTTAACATACAACAATACATTAATTAGGAAGGATAAGAGAGATGAATTTATGAGTGAAATATAAAAAACACAACATCTATTTTTTTAACATATATTCCTTTTTTCAAATTTAACACAATAATTAGACTATAAATTGAATGTCAAGCGACATGAACATGAGAATATGTTATTTTAAGGGAATATGTAAGTATAAAAAAACTAATACGTTTTCAAATGTAGTGAAATATATGGGCATCAATGCAAATGTTGAATAGATTGGATTTAAAAAATCACTAAAATTGAATAGGACTCGATTAAGCCAAAATCTAATCCATTCAAAATCATGTGAACCCATGTTTATTATAATTCACATGAATGTTGCATGTTATTAGGGATCAATGATCAAAAGGTAGTGATATTTATAAATAATTACTCTTCCAAAATGGTGAAAAGTGGTGGCCATTGAGAGCTCCTTTCGTAAGGTCATGATCTCACTTCCTCAACTTATCAGTTTTAATTGTAATATTTAATACATAAACATGCAGATACGTAGTGCATATATATAGTGATAGTGCTTTGAGTACAATTTTTATTATATATTGCAACATGTATACTTCAAATATAAAAAAACACATGGATTAATTAAATATAGAATATTATTTGTATAACATATTATTTAACCTTATCGATTGATTATTATTGTTGTTATAGTGTATCTACGAAGTACTTATCAAAAAATACATTAATTTACATTATAGATGAAGGGGTAAAAGAGTTGTTTTCAAATATTTACATTTTATGTTTTAAAAATAGTATTTGTAGATAGAAAGATCTAATATACATTTTTCAAATATTGATACATCGGTATACAAACTCTAAACAAACATTAAAAAAATTCTAAATAATTAATTAGTGAATAAAATATGAATTAAAATATCAAATGAACAATATAAAGTCGGTATTTTAAAAAAACCCTTAACAATACTTTTCCTAAATAAGAAATCACAAAAATTAAAATAATAAACTAAGACTTTTTGATAAAAAATAAGTGAATAAAACATCTCTGGAATAAATTAATCAAGATCCAAAAGTCGTAACTTTACATAAAACAACTACTAATTGATGATTATAGCATTAAGCAATTTAAATGTATTGCACCCATCAATAAATTAAAAAGGTAACATATGTATATATTTTTAAGATTTACTAAAAAAGATCGTGTGCGTGAGAGAGAGGGAAAGAGAAAGGTGAATAGAGAGTAGTTGTTTGCATGTTTTATTCATAGAAAGACACATGGGGAGAGATGAGAGAGAGAGTGTACGTGGAAGCTAATCAGAGAGACGTATGGAGATTTTAAAAGGGGAAAGGGACAATGAAAGGAGAGAGGAGAGGCTATCCACGTGTTGAAAGCTTGGGTGAAAACCTATAGATTCTCTTATATGCACATGACCTACGTGTGTTCACATAAATTGCGTTTATGTAGACTTATCCTTGAAGAGCTTGTTGTGCATGCGTGCGTCCTCAATCAAACATGTATTGTAAGCTCACACATGGTGGCCCGTTCTCGAAGAACACGGTTTTGTGGAGATCATGTCACCTAGTGAATAGGATTTTGCCCTTGTCACTATGTGTGAACTCCTTCCGTAAATGTGCTATGTTCATGGACTTACACACCTTAGTGCTTAGAACGCCTTGCTCACTTTATGTGGTCTTACATTTTGGCACCCATAGTACTCCAATGTGTCTATAGAATTTTTCCCTTATCACTATGTGGGAACTCTTTCGATACATGACACATGCTCTATTTATGGACTTTGTGCCCCTTCTGATATTTAACCATTTTCTCAATCGTAGCATGTGCTTGGTCATATTGTTTATTTCCCATTATGGTGCATTCTCTTATTATCAAAAGTAAAGTTGTTCGTATTTTTCCAATATATAGGGGGATGCTGTGATCCTAATATTTGAGGTTTTTTAATTCAAACGAGGGGTAACATGCATAGGTGTCTGCCCTATATATCAATAAATAATGAATTACAAAAGCCAATACTTGATTAAAGTCCTAATATGGAAAAAGGCATTCCCTACATCACAACGCTCGTCTCGAAAAATTATGCCCTTGCATACAAATCGAAATTCCCAGATGCCCAGAGGATCTCCAATGGCATCAACGTTATGTTGGTGGGTATGAATCTTGCATTAACCAAAGATTCTAAAAAATGCTCAATGTCTGATAGCTCCACCCGCATAAGAACTGCCTTAGTCCAAACTTCTTTAGATCTTCCACAAAAAAAGAGATGATTCACTGACTTTATTTCTTCCTTGCACAATGTGTAGAAGCTATCATTGCTAGAAAAAACTTCTTGACCATCTTTTTTTATAAGCAATATCCCAAGCTGTAGAAGCCAAAGGAAAATCTTGACTCACAGTGGATCTTATATATCCCCGATAAACTTGTTGTCACATAGTAGCTCTCTAGAAGTGGAACTTATATTTGAATCCGACCCGATTAAGGGTCTTCATGACCAATTAGTGTTCAATTAATATTAAACAAATTCAGATCGATCAATTAATCACAAATCGAAATCCGTTCGGTCGCAATGGACCAAAAGATGATCGCATCGTAACCGTGCCATCGGAAAAGCTGTGATACAAATTCGAAAACAATAAAACAAACCGAGACCACCCAAAAATCTTATTCGAGGAAATATGACCAACAAAATCGATTGTTCATCAATTGGAGGTCGTTTGATATTTTAAAATTCCAAAACTTAGTCACGAACTAAAAATTATATCTCGAGAATTTCAGGGATTCATACACAATCCAAAATATAGGAATATTATACTTATTTTGAACGTCATCCATAGACGATCTAAACAAGCCATTATACGCCTACGAGTACGAATGACTTTGTGATTTGCAAGATATATAGATTAAAAAGTTATATATATATATATATGTCTATTTATATAAAATCATTAATGTGGCATCAACAAGCTGATATCAACTTGTTGATTTCATATAAAAAAATATTAATACAACGTTAAGTGCCCCTTTTCCCCTTTTCTTTCCTATTCTTCCCCATTCCAGCCAAGTGGGATTTTCTTCGTTTTATTTCTTGCTTCTTACGGTTTTGGTAACATAATACGATCCATTGCAAATCTATTATCGCGAATGTCGTGTAAATGGGTACGTGGATCTAAGGGCGTAACAGTTTTGGTATCAGAGTCATGTATCCCCGATACACACATTTGCAATATTGTAATTCCGATCGCATTACTTTCTCGGATAACAACAATCCTCTGACTTGTCGCGAGTCCGAGAGGGAAATATGACATTCAATTTCAATAACCACAGATGTCACCAATTTCATTTAATTTTCATATTGTAGTCCAAGAAGAGAAAAGCATAGATGAAAATATTAGCAAATGTCAACTACTATGATTGATGATATTGGTTCTCGTGTAGAACCATGACGTCCAGAACTGGTCAGGAGATGATAGATCTTTTAGAGTGCATCATGACCGCACTCACCGACCTCCAACAGTAGCAGGCTGTCATGGAAAGTCAACAAGACCAAATTTTGGCTCAGCAGACATCACTGACAGACAGATATTGAGATGAGGTTCAAGGAGATGTCGGATTTCATTTACCATCTATCTCAGGATGGAACACGACATGACCAACCTCAGTCGATTGAGGTACAACTTCACTTTGTTGATCCACATGAGGAGATGCCGGTATATGGAGCTGAGGATGGAGATTACGATAGGAAGCAGGATATTGCACTTTTTACAAATGAGGATACACACGAGCACTCTTCTATCCATAGGTATCGGTCAATTTTCACATCCTATCAGCGAGCCAATGTGTCCATGTTTAAGGGCACCGGGATGTCAAATGAGGTTGATCAGTGACTGAAGAGGGCGATGAAGGTACTACGGATTATACACGTACTATGAGACTCGTGGCTATCTTTCATAGAGTATCCATTGACTGCATTCACAGAGAGATGGTGGGAGGTGACGATTTCAAAGTTGGGATGCGAGCCACATGGGACAACTTCGAGACGAGGTTCAGATCCCACTTCTTTTATGGGAAGGGGAAAGAGTCCCAGCGTCACTTGTTTGCGATACATCGAGCTGTCTCACCATACACCAGCAGTCGCTGCATTTCCAAATGAGAATCTCGAAAAATTCATTAGAGGTATGAGAGAAGAGGTGCACGAGAAGCTAGTTGGATTACCTATCACTTTATCTCAGAGGCTACTGATGCAGCGGGGAAATTTGATGACATCAAAGAGAGGTGCTTTGGGAGCTCGCTTGGAGTGGCACCTACACCACAACGATCTTTTGGACCGATTCGACGATAGTTCCAACAACGAAGGTCAGTTAGGCAGTTTTGACCTACAGGTTCGACATTTCAGGTAGTGCTCGCTCATCTTTAGCGACTACTTTAGGAGGAGCACTCGTTGGACGTGGCACGAGTTCAGCTCGACCATCTGGGTCATAGCGAGCAGACAGACCCCCAGTAGGACCGACTCAGAGTACATTCACGACTATCACGCCTACACCATCTGTGAGATGCTACTTGTGCAATTAGTGGGGTCATTATCGATATCAGTGTCCACAGGCTTCTGTTGAGCCTCGACCGCGTTCATAGCCGCCACAAAACTCACAGCCGCAGGCACACTGTACTGGGAGTTTCCGTGGCAGGAACTCCAACTTCAGGGGGTTGCTGAGACAGACACAGAGCGTGGTAGGTTCGAGTATTGCATCATCTAGGCACGGTCAGTTACATGTAGTGACCAAGGAGTAGGCACGATCAACAACTATTGTGGTTAATGGTATGTTCTCAGTCTTGGGCCGACTTTTCCATATTTTATTTGATACTGGAGCGACACATTCTGTCATTGCATCGAGATTACTAGCTTCACTAGGTAGAGTTGCAGAGGCTCTATATCCTCCATATCACATTGGTGGGCCAGGTGGCCAACTATTCATCATTTTCTTGATAGTTAGAGGTTTGCCAACTTTGATTGATGGTCACAAGATGATTGCAGATTGTCCCTTACTTCTGCTTGATGAGTTTGACTTGATTTTGGACATGGATTCGTTATCTGCTTATCATACTCTTGTTGGTTGCTTTTACAAGACAATTGTCGTGAGGATTCCATATTTGCCTGAGTTCACCTCTGAGGGTACATTACATGACCAAAATGGATTACATTTCAGTGTTGCAAGCTCATAAACTTGTTGACCAGGGATGTGATTCATATCTAGTTTGTTCGAGAGACATCAGATCATACATCGATGACACAGGATATCAGAGTAGTGTCAGACTACCCAAATGTATTTCTTAATGAGTTACCGAGGTTACCTCCTAAGAGAGATTGAGTTCAAGATCACACTATTACCTGACACACAACCGATCTCGACGGCTCCGTATTGCATGGCACCAGCTGAGTTGAGAGAGATGAAGGTGCAGTTGCAGGAATTACTTGACTTAGGTTTCGTAAGGCCGAGTACTTCACCTTGGGGTGCTCCAATTCTTTATCAGGAAGAAGGATAGATCGATGAGATTATGCATTGATTACCGGCAACTGAACAAGAGAAGGTGAAGAATCGTTATCCTTTGCCGTGCATTGATGATTTGTTTGATCAATTAGAAGAATCTTCGGTGTTTTTGAAGATCGATCTTATATCAAGCTACCATCAGCTGAGGAATCGAGAGTCAGATGTTTCGAAGACCGCCTTCAAGACTCGATATGGACAGTATGAGTTTGAAGTGATGCCGTTTGGGCATATCGATGTCCCTGCATCATTTATAGGCATGATTAACAGGAGCTTTCGTCCATACTTGGACAACTTTGTGGTGTATTCATTGATGATGTGCTGATATATTCTCGGAATGAATGGGATCACGTGAATGATCTGAAGATTGTACTAGACACATTACGAGAGCACAATCTGTACGCCAAGCTGAGCAAGTGCGAATTCTGGTCATCCCAGGTCTCATTTCTTGGGCATGTCATTTCTGGAGCAGGTATCGCAATTGATCCTGCGAAGATTGAGGCAGTCATTTCTTGGGAGCATCCCAAGACAGTCACTCAGATTTGAAGCTTCGTTGGATTAACGAGCTACTACAAACGCTTTGTCAGTGGGTTTTCACGCGTTGTTCTTCTTTTGACACGATTGACACAGAAGGGCGTTCCTTTTATCTGAGATGATTCATGTTAGCAGGCCTTCAGGACACTAAAGGAAAGATTGGTGACAACACCTATTCTTGCTCTTCCTTCAGGCATTCAAGATTATGCAGTTATACATATGCTTGAGGAGAAGTTTAGGAGGTGTATTGATGCAACGAGGTCATGTGATTGCATACGCATCACGTCAGTTGATGTAACATCCGGATCCGATTAAACCCAAACCCGACCCAATTAAGGTCCGTATAATTCAGTAAAATTATCAATCAACATTAGATAAATCCTTAATTGATCAATTTATAGTATATCAAAAGTCATTCGACTGCGATCGACCAACAATCGATCGCATCGTAATGCATGCCACGGAAAAGCCGCGACGTAAATTGGAAACCGTAAAACGAACCGAGACCACTTAAAAATCCGATTCAACGAAATAACATCAACGGAATCGATCGTTCGTCTATCGGAGATCGATTGATATTTTAAAATCACAAAAATTTAATCACAAATAAAAATGTATCTCGAGAATTTGGGTATTCATATCCGATCTAAAATACGTGGATATTATATTCATATTGATCATCGTTCTGAGACGATCAAAAGGAGCTATTATTCATCAAAATCTGAGACTCGATGCGCAAGTACAGATGGCTTTAAGTTTTGCAAAAAGTATAAAAATAAAAGTTATATATACATCAACATGCTGACATCAACCTGCTGATGTCATCCCTAGTACAAATATCCTAAATATTTTCTTTCCCAACGTAAAGCCTCCTTCATATTTCTTTCCTCTACTATTATTCCCCAAATATCCCCAAAAAGTTCAAGCCGAAGGAGCAAAAGCCCATGTTGCTGGAGGTGCCTGGAATCCCTCCTATTCCTGTTGTAGGACAATTGCTCCCTCTTCTTCCTAAAGCTATTGCATGCAGCCACTGTAGATGTTGCTATTGCTTCCAATTGGAGCAGTTGCAGTTCCCCTTCCCTGCTATGATACTTGCTTCCAAAGAAGCTCTTGTTGTTGTCCGAGCAATCTTTTGCTACTAATGCATGCAAATTTATCCTTTAACCTTGTAAGATCAATATAAGGTACAATCTTAATACATATCTTTTTGCTGCCATGCATATGCAACTTTACCCTCTCTTTTGTTGCCATTTATGTGGTGTTTACTCACTTTATTTGTTTTTACTAATTTGAAAATTTCATGTTTGTACCACTTACAATAAAAAAATATCCAGAATTTATTTCTACTGCATGTCTTTACCAATGTGCAGATTTTTTAAATTAAAATAATCTCCAGATTTTAAGCTCTATTCATTGCAACTGCATGTCTGTATCGCTGTACGAATATTTTTAAATAAAAATCTCCAAATTTTTATTCTATTAATTTGCAATCTCGTGGAAATCTGAGGGAGAATATGACATAGCTTCTGCAAAGGAAGGTGATCAAAATGAAGGTGCCACAGTTATAGTGAGAGTGGTCCAGTAGGTATAGTAGAAACACCAACGTGAGGAGGTTGGACCTGTCTATAGAGACCCCGCTGCTCACGACCACATCCAATCACCCTGCCTCTGAGTATGTCCTGAAACACAAGAGACGAAGGGTTAAAGATGGCATGACAATGCAGTTCCTTGGTATTCTGACTAATAGAAAGTAAATTCATTTGAAAGTCAGGAGCATATAAAACATTCTAAAGACGCATGAATGGTCGCCATTGGCAATGACAACCCATCTTCCAGGTGGTATGGTCTTATAGGACCTCAATTGTGCTATATCTCCACAAAGATGACGGGAAGCACCAGAGTCCATAATCCACTCTGTCATATATGCACCATTACTACCAATGAAAGCATAAGCGATACCTGACGAGCTCAAAGAGGTTTTGTGTACCAAGGCGCTGGTTGTACTGTTTCGTATTTTTCTATATTCTTCTGGACTCTTGATGTAATTTACCCATAGGCTACTCTCCTATATAAGAGAGCCTAGGGCATACGGAATAAACAAGTTTCTTATTTTTTCCCAACATGGTATCAGAGCGACGGTCCTAGACCGGAGTTCTCAAACCAAACCCTAACAATAGCCCCCACCTTCCAACCCTCCACGCGTCGCCTCCCATGCCCTCGGCCTCGCGTTCACGCCGCCTAGGCCCTCGGCTCCCGATCCCGCGACCCAGGTCTCGCGTGCTTGCGACGTACAGTCCCGCGCGCTCCTCCGCGCCGTGCGCTCCTCCAGCGCCGTGTGCTCCTCCAGCGCGTTTGCGACATCCCTCAGCTCGCTCCTCCGCGCCGTGTGCTCCTCCAGCGCACCTCATCCCTTTGTGCGCCGTTACACGCCACCCTCTTAGGTCTTGCACACAGTCCCACATCCTAAGGTTCGGCCAACCCTAGGGTTCCTTTGTTATAAAGGAGACTCTTGCCCGCGTCTCCACGTTAATGGGTTCGGTTGCTTGAGTCTACACATGCAACTGAACCTGTGAATGTCAGTGTAGACAATCATATCTTCAGTCTACAACCCGTCTTCTATTTTCATCATGTCAGAAAGCAAGGCAAATATCCCATCTACATGCGCCTTCAGAGGTCCTGCGCCTATTGTGAAGATGGACGGGTCAAATTATGAACTGTGGGCATTGCATTTCATAAGTATGATGAAGTCAACCGGTAAGAAGCATATTCTTACTGGAGGAGAGCCTGCTGAGAAGACTGGGGTCAACGCCTCATGGGAGACAGATGATGCATATGCCAAGGTTTGGCTACCAGGAACATTAGCAATTGAGATTGCAAATGATATTCTCCATCAGCCCACTGCAAAAGTAATGTGGGATATTCTGGATGCTACCTATTCACAGGAAAAGAATGAGACGAAGATTCTGCAACTCCAGCATGACATCTTTACAAACAAGCAGAATGATCGACCTCTACACTCATTATACACGTCTTTACGTGGAATGTTTGAGAAGCTTTATAGCTTCATACCTCTCACAACCACTCCTGAGCTACAGAAAACCTACCAGAATACCACTATGGTTGATGTATTCCTGGCAGCCCTTGATCCAGAGTATGAGGCAATACGTTCCCAGATCTTGGCAGATTCTACTATTCCTCCGATGGAGGAAGCCTTTCTCAGACTGAGTCGTATTACTGTTCCTTCATCTACTGCCAATCAGACCGCCTCAACTATTGCAGCATCTCGATGTCGTGGGGGCCATCATCAGTTTCGTTGTCGTGGACCTCGAGGCAGAGGAGGTCGTGTTCGGCCATCATGCACCTTCTTCCATCATTCTAGACCTACCGAGGGCACATGCTATTCCAAACATGGATTTCCTGCTTCTGTACGTGCAGCTGAACAGATTGAACCTCCTTCTGCTTCCTCTTTGGATCAATGATTTGATGATCTTGTAGCTCGTCTGAGGGGTATTATTCCTCCATCTGGTCCTGTTGCATCAGCGCCTGCCTCTGAGAGTCATTCTCGCATTGCTGCTTCTGCATCCACCAGTACCTCAGGTAGTACTTACGCATTCACTAGCAGTAGCGGATCTGATACGTTAGAGTGGATTATGGACTCTGGTGCCACACATAATCTGTGAGGTGACCAAGGTCTACTTACATCCTACCGACAGGTTCCTCCAGGCCGTACTGTGATTATTGCTAATGGGACACACTCCCCGATTACTGGTCAGGGGGAGATTAGCCTAACATCATCTATGCACCTCAAGAATGCGTTGCACACACCTGATTTCTCTATGAATTTGTTATCCATTAGCCAAATTATAAAGGATTTACATTGCCAAGCAATTTTTGATCCATCTTCTCTCATTTTTCAGGACATCCTTACGGAGAACGTGATTGGGTGTGGCTATGAGCAGGGTGGTCTATATTGTCGGAATCTCCTCTCTTTCTGTTGGATCTGTCTCTCCATTCTTGGGGCACTTGCGCTTTGGCCATCTATCGCTTCTGAAATTGTGTCGTATTTTACCTCAGGTTTCACCTCACACATCCATCCAATGTGAGGCTTGTCAGTTGGGAAAGCATCATCGGTCTACCTTTCCCAGTCATCAGAGTCAGAGTAGTATTTTCAAGTTTGAGTTGTTTCACGTTGATATCTGGGGTGCTAGTCGTGTTCCTGATCATCAGGGACACATGTTTTATATGGTCATTGCGTATGATTTTTCTCGTGTATCTTGGGTATTTTTGTTAAAGAATAAATCTGAAGCTGAGAATATTATCATAAATTTCATAAATGAAGTTCATAATGTCTTTTCTGCTTTTGTAAAGATTGTGAGAAATGATAATGCCTTGGAAATTTGTACTCATACTCTCTCAAATTATTTTTCAACACAAGGGATTATCCACCAAACATCCTGTGCCTATACTTCCCAACAAAATGGAATTGCAGAAAGGAAACATCGTCATTTACTTGATGTCACCAGATCACTTTTCATACAGAGTCATGCTCATTCTTTCTGGGGCGATGCTGTCCTAACGGCATGTTATCTCATTAATCGCATGCCGTCATCTGTCTTAGGTGAGAAGATTCCTTTCTCCCTAATTTCCCTGAAAAAGAATTGTTCTCTCTTACTCCACGTGTGTTTGGCTCAGTTACCTTTGTCCACCAGTTGTCTCCAGGTATTGACAGGCTCTCTCCTAGGGCTGTCAAGTGTGTTTTCGTCGGGTACTACATGACACAAAAATGGTACATGTGTTATGATCCATTGTGCAGGAAATACTTTGCTAGTGCTGATGTTACCTTTTTTGAGTCTGTTATATACTTCTCCCCTACAGGTGATCAGTTTGTATCCTCATACACTGATGAAACAATATACATGTCACCACCATCACCACCTCCACCACTACCTACATCATCTGCACCTCCTGTTACAATTCCGGTTCCCCCATTGCCACTCCACGATACCCGTAGGCATGCTTCTGCCCATGGTCATCGCTCATCATCTAGCTCTCCTGAGGTATGTTCTGAAAATATAATCAATAATGATGGATCTAATGATTTACCTGAGCAGGCTGTGTTACAGAGGAAAGATGAGGATGCAAGTGATTTGGATCTACCTATTGCTTTTCGAGAACAGAAGCGTAGCTGCGTGTCGTATCCTATAGAATCTACGGTTTCTTTTAATCGTTTATCTGATGAATTCAGGAGGTTTGCCATTACACTATCTGCTGTGGATATTCCATAGAATTACCAAGATGCATTGAAGGACAATAGATGGCGTTTAGCTATGGTAGAAGAGATGATTGCTCTTCAATCAATAGGTATCTGGAGCCTTGTCCTTGCACCTACCGGTGTGTCTACAGTGAGCTATAAGTGGGTATTCACGGTTAAGCAGATTGCAAATGGCAACATTGATAGATACAAGGCACGCTTGGTTGGTCGTGGGTTTACACAGACATATGGAGTGGATTATGTTGATACATTCTCGCCGGTTGCTTGCCATTCTACCTTACGAATCCTTCTTTTTGTTGTGGTTACTCGTAATTGGCCATTATTCTAATTAGATGTTAAGAATGTTTTTTTTATATGGTGACTTGCAGGAAGAAGTCTACATGAAACAATCACCTGGTTTTGCTGTTGAGGGGGGGGGGTGTTCCAAGGTGTGTAGACTTCATAAGGCCATCTATGTCCTTAAGCAGCGCCCTAGAGCTTGGTCCCATAAGCTCTAAGTTTCTAATGCAAATCATTCAGTGTTTACACAGAAAACATCCAGAGGTATTACTGCAATTATGGTGTATGTAGATGATATTCTGATTACAGGTGATGATGGACAATGAATTTAGAGGGCGAAAGAAATGCTGGTTCGTGAATTTGTCACCTAGGATCTTGGAGTCCTTAGATATTTTCTAGGACTAGAGTTTGCCAGAAATCTACATGGACTTGTAATAACCCAAAGGAAATATGTCACTAACCTGCTGAATGAAACATGAATGCTTGGATGCCGACCAGCCACTACCCCTTTGGATCCGAGCATGAAATTATACGATGATGACACTAATGAGGTGGATAGGAGAAGATATAGAGATTTGGTGGGAAAACTTCTTTATGTTATTATTACCAGACCCGATATTGCTTTTGCTGTTAGTCTGGTGAGCCAGTTCATGGAGCAACCACGTCAGGTACATATGGATGCTATACATATGATATTCATGTACCTTAAATCATCTCCAGGTGCAGGTCTGTTGTTCAAGAAAGACAAGAATGCTATTCAACGTGTGCAGATGCAGATTACGCAGGATGTCCCAAGGATAGGAAGTCCACCACTGGATTTGTTGTATATGTTGGTAACTCTCTTGTCTCATGGAGAAGCAAGAAGCAAATTGTTGTAGTCAGATCCAACGCTGAGTCTGAATATAGGGCTATGGCCCAGGTTATTACAGAAATGATGTGGGTGAAAGCTGTTCTTATAGATCTATATATAGAAGTCCAACTTCCTATGGCTCTGGAATGTGACAATCAAGCTGCTATGTTTATTGACAATAATCCAGCATTTCATGAACGAACCAAGCACATAGAGATTGATTGTCACTTTATACGAGATATGATTCAGAAGGATTTTATTTCTACATCTCATGTTAGCTCAGGGGACCAAACTGCAGATATATTTACCAAGGCGTTACTTAGAGGGCCATTCTAGAAGTGCTCGTCCAAGCTGAGCATGATCGCCATCTATGCTCCATCTCGAGGGGGAGTGTACCAAGGCGTTAGTTGTATTGTTTCGTATTTTTCTATATTCTTCTGGACTCTTGATGTAATTTACCCATAGGCTACTCTCCTATATAAGACAGCCTAGGGCATATGGAATAAACAAGTATCTTATTTTTTCCCAACACTTTGGCTTTGGCTATGGTATCTGTAATAGTAGTTCCTGCAACAGGAGTCATCATCTTTCAAATACGGGAGACGATATTATCCAGGAAAGGATCCGCCTGGGGAGCAAGAGTATCCAAATGCTCAATCTGTTCTGCCATGTGACCAGAAACATGATATACATGCTTCAGGTAGCATGTATCCTCTGCATGTCCTGGTCGACGCCAAAATGTAGAAGGGCCACGCGGACGTCCACCACCTCTACTACGAGGGGTGCGTCCTCTAGAATGGGTCGTCACTCCTCGTCCACGAGACACGTCCATAGCTAACGAGGGTTGAGGAGTGGTCATATCATGCATGGTGATCCAACTGAGACGGCTATAGGCCTCCTCCATGGGAGGTATGGTAGCTCCAGTAAGAAGCTGAGTATGTGCTGCATTATACTCGGTATCAAGGCCGACCATGAAAAATCCAACCATCGTGGAGTTCCTATATGCGTTCTGTTGCTCGCGAGATGTCGTAATAGGAATAAAGTTATGAAGCTTCTCAAACATGCCATGGAGTGAACTGTAGTACACGTGTAGAGGACGACCATTCTGCTTGCCCCTGTAGATGTCAAACAGCAGATGAAAAATCTTGGCCTCATTCTTTGCCTGAGCAAAGGTGGAAGCTAAAGTATCCCACATCACCTTGGCGGTGGGCTGGCTCAGAATATCATTGGCTATCTCTGTGGTGAGCGTCCCACATAGCCAAACACGTGTATATACGTCATCGTGCTTCTAGGAAGCGTTTGCCCCAGTCTTATCCATTGGCTCTGGATCTGTCAAAATGTGCTCCTTGTTGTTGCACTGCATGAGGGTGAGAAACTACATGGACCATAACTCATAGTTGGTCCCATCCATCTTAGCGATGGTAGTCGGGCCCTTAAAGGCTCCGGATGAAAAAATGTCGCCCTTATTTTATGACATGATGGGAAAATGGGCGAACAACGAAATTCAATTGGGAAGTACGGAGGACGGTTGTATGTGTAGACTCATACAATCATCCCCATCTATCTTCGTTGCACACTTGGGCCAAAAAACGCGGTTTATGGATCTGAAATCACGTTTTCCAGCTGGCCTAGCAGCGGCCTGGGCAGCTGTCGATGGGTTGTACGTTAGCGGGAAGCCCAAGGTAGCTTGGGCGACGGTGGCCTGTTGCTTGGGGAGGACCTGGGCGACGACGGATGAGGTCGGGCAACGATGGTCGACGTCAGGAAATGAATTGATTGCATTAATGAGAGGCCCTTGGGTTCTCTTATATAGGAGAGGAACCTATTGGGCAAATCACATGAAGTAGACAAAATAAATACGTAACAGGAAAAACATTAAGAAAGATAGTAAATATCTTAACAAGGTTTCCCCAAGTGATCTCTCTATTTCCTTCCCCAATAAAAGGCTTATGGAAGTATTGCTTCCTTCGAGTCTTTATATCCTTATGAGTAACAAGCATGTGACCTTCCTCATATTTAATGCTTCTCACTTGAGAAAGGTCTTTGGTCTTTCTTTCTCTTGCTTTAGCCAACCTGAATATATCCTTCTGACTCTCCTTAGAATCGAGATTTTTGTACAAAACTTCATAAGTTTTTGACTTAGCTTTGCTTGCTGCCTTCTTTGTTTCCTTCTTAGCTATTTTGTAGTTTGTGACAATTTCATCTATTCTATCCTTAGACATAGCTTTAAAACAAGTTCTTTTAATTTTGAGCTTCTCTTGCACTCCTCCACTCCACTACTAAGCCTCCATTTAACTTGGAGCTCCTCCCTTTGACTCGCCTAACATCTCTTTGACTACCTTTCGGATACATGATGCTATGCCTCCCATATCTCATTAGCACTTCCATTACTATCCCAAGATAATTCTTCCAAAGCCTTCTCTGAAACTTGATTGCTTCAATTGAAGTTCTAGTGATCTTGGAAACCCCCCTTTTCTTTACTAACTTTTTAATTTGCGCATCCATAACTAACAAGCGATGTTGGGTGGTCAAACTCTCTCCTGGGATTACTTTGCAGTCTTTGCAACACAACCGATCTCTTCTTCTCAACGCAAAGAGTTTATCTGTGTTCTAGTCGAGCCACTTTGTTGAAATATTTCTACATTCCTATGTACCTTTCCAGTTATTTTATTTCTTTTTGTCTCCCTTATGTAATTTACCCATAGGTCTCTCCTATATATAAGAGAACCTAGGGTTTTAGGAATAAACAACTCTCTTATTTCCTCCAACATGGTATCAGAGCGACGGTCCTAGACCGGAGCTCTCGTATAAAAAAACCCTAACCCTACCTTACAGCCTCCGCATGCCGCCCCCAACCTTCTCGCTTGTAGAGTCTCCTGTGGGCCATGCCTGCTCGCGTGCAGCGCCGTTCGTGCACTGCAGTGCCCGAGCGGTGCGCTGCCCCAGCGCAGCCTGCGCATCCGCGCATCCCCTCACGTCCCAGTGCATCTGCGCGTCCCCTCGCGTCCCTATGCATCTGCACGTCCCTGCGTATCCGTGCATCCGCATCGTCCCTTCGCACGCGACCCCGTAATGTGTCGCGCCTACACGCGCCGGCGTTGGGCTCGTCGTTTGGTTTATGGATTTGGGTGCATAAGTCTACATATGCATTAAAATCCAAGTATGTTTGTGTAGACATTGACACTTTGATATACAAAACCCCAACCTTCTACATCCGACATTATGTCTGAGGACAAGGTTGATGTACCTGCCACAAGCACATTCAGAGCTCCAGCACCTATTGTCGAGATAGACGAGACAGATTATGAGCTCTGGGCTATGCAGTTCATGAGCCTGATGAATTCAAATGGTAAGAAACATATTCTTACCAAGGAGGAGCTGGTAGAGATGATTGGGATAAATAGCGCGTGGGAGGTAGACGACGCTTATGCCAAAGTGTGACTCTCTGGTACATTGACGATTGAGATCGCAATTATGTGTTACATCATCCTACTGCTAAGGCGATGTGGGATATCCTTGTAACAACATATTTTTAAGAAAGGAATGAGACGAAGTTCCTTCAACTTCAGCATGAAATATTCACAATTCTTGGAAAATATGATCGCATAAGCATATCAGAATAAAAGAATAAAAACTTTGAAGAACACATGGGATTTAAAGTGGAACCCTACTCCCTAAGGAGCGGGATAAAACTATGGGAGAAGACCTCAAAGGGCTTATGTGTTCATTGAGATTTCTCACTTGATACATGATGTCTGGGGATCCTTATATAGCCTACATAGTGCCTCCAAGTCCCACCACTGGTACATGTGCGACTAAACAGATTGATGGGGTAAATGGATCCTGGAGGGATCCATTTACCCTCCTATTACATAAGTGAGGCATGCTCCAAATAGTCTAACACTTCCCCTCAAGTTGGAGCATGTAATGCTCATCTTGGACAAACAGAAAGAAACTCAACTCACAATACATGACACTGCGATGCTGCTTCTCATAACGTGCATGTGAGGAGGACGAACGAGTTGGAGTGTGAGTCAATTGAATCTCCTCGTCGGAGAGCATGTGCTCTGTACTACGTCTGTCAGAGTCACTGCAACTAAAATGAGTCTCCTCGTCAGAGTACTCTGGCTCGCCACAACATGTGGGCAACTGTTCCATCTATGAAAAAGGGCCAATCTTAAAAGTCGTGGAGTGCAGTTCTCGTCGGAGTCTGCAGTCATTGGAGAGTGGAGTCTGAAGAACTCTCATCGTCGGAGAATTGGGTCTCTCTAATCTGGCACAGAAAATGGTACTCTACTCTGGAGTCCCTATGATACCACATGAAAACCCTTGCCCACATGGCATAGGGAATGGTCCTCTACATTGGAGTCCCTATGGCTCCCATGAAAACTTTGGCCGACAAAATAAGAATGATGGGGACCATAACAAATGATTGCATACATGTGCACATCGAACAAAACCGCATAGATGCGTGTGTCTGAAACCGAAAACTTGGGAATCTGACGTCAAGTCTGATCATCTGAATATCTATAGAGTCAAAAAACCGGCTGGTCTCTGGAATCTGAATATGGAATCTGGATAGTCTGACAATTTGACTTGTGACTCTGCACAATACTCCCCCTTTCTCCCGTACTGGTCGGAATGAAGACATCGACCAAGTTGGGAGAAGAAAAGATAGGTGGGGAGAAAAAAATCAAATAAGTCGTTTTTATATTTTTTTTCCCGCTTTTCTTGTAAATTTTTTTCTCTTGTCTATTTCCATTTTTTATAGCCGTCAATATTTTCTCCTTTTTTTAAATAAGCCGTTGACACATTTTTTCGGCTTTCCTTTTTTCCTTAAAAAATTCTTGCGTAAGGTTTTTTCCTTTTGTACGCACCTTCTCTCTTTCTCTCTTTTTTTTTTATTTTCTTCTTTTTTTAAACAAAGAACTTATGGTCCAATTGGACCGAAATATAATAGTCCATTAGGCTTTACAGAACTGAAATCTCTTTTCCCCTTTTGTTCCTTTTTTTTAATTAGACGACAATGACGCATGCCTTTCAATGAATATATATATTTTAATTTAAGCCGTTGGGTCCCCTGTTAGGGTTGCCATCGTGGGAACCCTCAACCACGCACGAAGCCCCCCCTTTTTCTTCTTGCACCGTCGCCCCCAAAGGGGGAGTGCTGGTTTCTCTCCTACGCGGGGGCCGCCCCTGCCGCTGGGAGTAGCGTTGTGATGGTGTGCGAGGGAAGCTCGCCTGTGATCAATGGTAGCATTGTCTGGGTTTGAGGGATGTGTTGCTTGCGAGGGATCTGATGGAGGCACGCCGTCGCTAGAGCGTATGTTGCTTGTGCACGATGGGTGACGCCTTGCACACTGCCTGGAGATGGAGGATACCATCGAGAGGAGGTGATGTGGAACCTTGCTGCCACCTAGGTATGGTCTTCGTGCCTCCTGCACGAGGGAGGATGGATGGGAGAAGTGCCTAGGGCGCCTGGATGTTGTGCCCAGGAGTTCGAGCGGCGCGTAGAAAGGAGTCACGGGTTGGAGTCCTGATGCGTGAGAGATGGAAAAGGGATAAGGGTATCTGATGCGCGCCATTGTGTTGCTGGATCGCTGCCAAGTCGTTGCCAGGATGGTTGCGCGGCAGGCGAGGTCATTAAAGATGCAATGCACTAGGGATCTGCCGCTTGGAGTTTGCAAATCAAGTCAGCCCTATGCGTAGCCACGTGCATGGCAAGGGCTTCTGGGCGATCGACCTGGACATGGTCAGGATCGCAGCGAGATGAGAGTCGGGGATGCCTTGACTTACGTGTCTGAAAGTGATCTTCAGTAATAGAGATATCTGGAAAAAATAATGAACCGAAATCTCGCTTTGAATATGATAATCGAATCTCGAACAGAACATGAAAATAAAACTTTCAAGTACAAATCTGTGAGAATCGAACCTGCTCTGATACCATGTTAGAAAATATGAATGCGGAAGCCTATCAGAATAAAATAATAAAAACTTTGAAGAACACACGGGATTTAATGTAGAACTCTACTCCCTAAGGAGCGGGATGAAACTACAGAAGAATGCCTCAAAGGGCTTATGCGTTCATTAAACTTTCTCACTGGATACAGGAGGTTTGGGGCTCCGTATATAGCTTCTACAGAGCCTCCAAGTCCCACCACTGGTATATGTGGGGCTAAACCGATGGATGGGATAAATGGATCCTGGAGGGATCCATTTACCCTCCTATTACATAAGTGATGCATGCTCCAAATACTCTTAACAATTACCAAGCAGAACAGACGCCCTCTGCATTCATTGTATACATCCTTGTGTGGGATGTTTGGGAAGCTCCACTGCTTCATGCCCCTAACGACGGCTCCAGAGCAGCAGAAGACATATAGGAATGCTACCATGGTCGGGGTATTCCTAGCATCCCTTGATCCTAAATATGATGTTGCTTGCTCCTAGATTCTAGTGGATGGTACTATTCTTTGCATGGAGGAAGAGTTTCGTAGGCTTAGCAGGATTACTATTCCATTCACAGCTACTAGCCAGACTTTCTCAGCTATGGCAGCTTCTCGAGGAAGGGGATGCTTTTCTACCTTCCGTTGGACGCGGACCTCGTGGTAGAGGAGGTCGCATTCTTCAGTCCTACACCTTTTGTCATCTCCCAGGTCATACCGAGGAGACATGCTACTCCAAGCATGGTTTCCCAGCATTATCCCACATAACAGAGCAGATTGAGTCTCCTATTGCTTCTACTTTAGATCAGAGGTTTGATTACCTCGTAGCCAGACTGAGGGATATTATACCTCCTCCTGCTTCATCATCTTCGGGAGGTCATTCAGATGTGGCAGTCTCAACTTTTGCTAGTACTTCTTTTATAGCTAGCCCCTTAGGTACTTATGCTTTTACATCCTGTCGTGGATCTGAGATTACATAGTGGATTATGGACTCCAGTGCAACGCATCATTTATGTGGATACATACAACAACTTACATCTTATAGACATATTCCACTAGGGAGAATAATTGTGATAGCTGATGGTACTCATTCCTCTATCACAGGATAGGGGGAGATCACTTAGACGCCTTCGATGCATTTGCAAAATGTGTAACATGCTCCTAATTTCTCTATGAATTTGCTTTCTATTAGTCAGATTACAAAGGATTTGCATTGTCGAGCTATTTTTGAACCATGGTCTCTTGTTTTTCAGGACATTCTTATGGACAAAGTGATTGGGTGAGGCCATGAGCTGGGTGGCTTTTCTCGCCTGGTTCAGACTCCCTATGCATGCATATCTTCTCATTTGTTTGGATCAGTCACTCTGTTCACTTGGCATCTTCGGTTTGGTCATCTCCCTCTTCAGAAGATGTGTCGCATGTTGCCACAGATTTTACCTGATTCTTCTTTTCAGTGTGAGGAGTGTCAGTTGGGAAAGCGTCATCGGTTTGCTTTTCCCAATCGTCAGATTCGGAGCAGTAGCTCCCTTTTTGAGTTAGTTCATGTTGACATTTGGGGTCTGAGTCGTGTTCCTGATCATTAGGGGTACATATTTTATCTTGTGGTTGTGGATGATTTTTCACAGTTGTCATGGGTATTTCTTCTGAAAAATAAATCTGAAGCAGGAGATGTTATCAAAAACCTTTATTAATGAAGTGCAGAATGTTTTCTCTACCTCTGTGAAGTTTGTGCGGACTTATAATGTTTTGGAATTCTGTACTCGTGCTCTATCTCATTTTCTTTCATCTCGAGGGATTATTCATGAAACATCTTCTGCTTACACCTCTCAACAAAATGGTGTTGCTGAGAAAAAGTATCGTCATCTTCTTGATGTTACTCGGACTGTACTCATTCAGAGTCATGCAACACATTCGTTTTGGGGTGATGCAGTTCCCACAACATGCTATTTGATAAATAGTATGCCATTGTCTGTCTTGGTTGAGAAAATTCCTTTCTCCATAGCTTTCCCTAAGGAGTTATTTTCACTCACTCGTGTGTTCGGATCTGTAGATTTTGTTCAACAGTTGATTCTAGGTCTTGACAAGCTCTCCCTTAAAGTTGTTAAATGTGTATTTTTTGGGTACTCCAAGACTCAGAAGGGATGTCGATGTTATGACCCTTTGTGCAAAAAATACTATATTAGTGCTGATGTCACATTTTTTTGTGTATGTAATGTACTTCTCTCCTACCTCCTCCTACAAGCTATTCACACCTTCTCCAGTGCATGTTGTCCCACTTCCGCCATCACCTCCACCAGTACCACCACCTCCTCCACCCCCTCCTACTACCTAGTCACATGTGCCTCTTGTTCCATCTTTACCTAAATTCTATACTCGTCGGACTACTTCTGCTCATGGTCATCTCCAATCATCTGATATGTCCCAGGTTTGTTTTAGTAACATAGATTCTAACGATGGGTCTGGAGATATATTTGTGCAGGAATCATTGTAGGAAAATAGCGCACAAATGGAGGACGTTCCCTCTGACATGGGTATTCTTATTGCAGTTCGGATGCAGAAGCGGTCTTGTGCTTCCTACCCCCTTGCTTCTCAGGTCTCCTTTCATTGTCTTACATGGGATTTTCATAGATTTATAATGGCTCTATATGCCGTAGAAATCCCACGGAATTATGAGGAGGCATTGAAAGATAGTTGCTGACGCTTGGCTATGGAGGAGGGCATGGCCGCCCTACAGTCATGTAGTACGTGGAGTCTTATTTCTTCTCTAGTTGATGCATCTGTTATGAGATGCAAATGGTGTTCATTGTGGAACACCATGCGGATGCCAGTGTAGATCGCTATAAGGTGAGACTTGTGGCACGTGGGTTCACCAAGACATATGGGGTGAACTATCATGATACTTTCTCTCCAGTTTGTCAGGTATTCTACTTTGTGTTTTCTCCTTTCCGTTGTTGTGACACGAGAGTGGCCCATATACGAGCTTGATGTGAAGAATGCCTTCCTCTATGGTGATCTATAGGAAGAGGTCTACATGCAGTAGCCACCTGGGTTTGCTGCTGAGGGGGAGTGTCAGAAGGTTTGCAGGCTACGCAAGGCTATATATGGCCTTAAGCAGAGTCTAAGAGCATGGTTCCAGAAGCTCTCAGACTTGATAGAGCAGCAAGGGTTTGTGCGATCGACTGCCGTTCATTCTTTATTTGTGCAGAAGACCCCGAGAGGTACTATTGTCATTCTTGTTTATTTTGATGACATTATTGTTATAGGGTATGACGAGCAGGGCATTCAGGGTTCCAAGAACTTCCTAGGTCAGCAGTTTGTGACAAAGGACCGTGGATATTTACATTACTTTCTTGGGCTAGAGTTTGCCAGGAATCAGCGAGGTCTTGTAATGAGCCATAAGAAGTATGTTACATATCTTCTTTCGGAGATAGGCATGGCAGATTGCAGACCTGCCACTACTCCTATTGACCCGAGCATGAAGCTATATGATGATGACACCGAGGAGGTCGACAAGAGGAGGTACAGGGAGCTTGTTGGCAAGCTACTATATGTGACTATTACCAGGCCTGACATATCCTTTATCGTGAGCAAAGTGAGTCAATTTATGGAGCAGCCCAGACATGCACATATGCATGCAGTCCATATGATTCTGAGACACCTGAAGACTTCATCTGGTATGTGACTTCTTTTTAGCAGGGGCATTTCTCTCTCAGTTACAGCATGCGCAGATGAAGATTAGGTTCGATGCCCAAAGGATAGAAAGTCTACCTACGGATTTGTTGTGTTTATAGCAAGGTTTTAAATCTCGATTTCGATTTCATTTCGAGATGCTGAAAAAACGAGACAATTTCGAAATTTCGACGAAATTTCGCCAATCTCGGCGTAGATTTGTGAAGGAAGGATACATATCGAGATTTTGATTTCGGTTTCGGTAAGGTGTCGAAATTTAAATTTCGTCGGAATTTCGCGAAATTTGAATCAATAGTTTATAGGGAATCCCCTGGTTTCATGAAAGAGCAAGAAGCTGACTATGGTTGCCAGATCGAGTACTGAGTCAGAATACAGGGCTATGATGCAGCTAGCATAGAGATGATGTGGGCCAGATCTGTTTTTACCGACCTAACTATAGAGGTGCCTCTTCCCACGCACCTCTTATGTGACAATAAGGTTGCTTTTCATTGCCAACAATCCCTCATTCCATGAGAGAACAAAACATATTGAGGTAGATTGCCATTATACGAGATATGACCCAGAAGGGTCTGATTTCTACATCTCATGTTATTTCAGGGGAGCAAACAACATATATCTTTATTAAGGCATTACTCAGAGGGCCATTTCAGAAGTGTTTGTCCAAGCTGAGCATGATTGACATCTATGCTCCATCTTGAGGGTAATGTTGAGATATTTCTACATTCCTATGTACCTTTCCAGTTATTTTATTTATTTTTGCGTCCCTTATGTAATTTACCCATAGGTCTCTCCTCTATATAAGTGATCGAAGGGTTTCAGGAACAAGTTTCTTATTTCCTCCAACACACTCTTATAAGTTATTAAATGCTCCTCACTCTTGTTGAAGAGAGTATTAGTAATGAAAAGATCATAAGCTGTTACAAAATCTAGGGAGACTTTTCCCTCTTCATTTCTATCCTCGAAGCCATGTCCTCAGTGAACACTGGCATACCCTGAAACATTCTTTCGCACATGCCCATTAAGATATCCACCTAGGCAAATCATCTCTCTTTGTGAGATTCCTTGCATAATCTTATCTAATTTCTCCCAAAAAGCTTGTTTAATCTTATCATCTAAACCAATTTGTGGTGCATAAATTCAGATGATATGTAGAGTTTCTTCTTCGAGCACCTTTTCTAGCAATATAATTCTATTCCTAGATCTTTACACCTCTATCACACAATCCTTCAAATCCTTAAAAACAACCACTCTAACACAATTTCTGCCCTTATCTTTACCTGAATACCAAAGTTAAAGCATGCCTTCTCGATCTCCCTTGCTTTCTCTCCAACCCATTTTGTATCTTGTAGACATAATATCTGAATCTTCCTTATTTCCATCACATCAACTATCTCCATCGATTTGCTTGTCAGAGTGCCAATATTTCAACTATCTATTCACAACTTCCTTTGCAACCTCTTTTGGACTAACTTCTTTACTCGCATACGCCCATCATGCGAGAACCCTTGCAAATTTTAGACTGCATCTGGGCAGTGATGCAACAGAATAGCTTATACGTTCCTCATGTGAGAACCCTTACAAATTTTGGACTGTATCCGGATGATGATGCAATGAAACTAGCTTATTTTTTCGCATGTGTGTGACACCATGGGATTTGGGATACCCGTTTACACATTATTAACAGTATCATTTTCACATTGGATCGCATTATGTTACCGAATTTGAGGGAAAATTTTTCATATTTCGAGAATGACATTTACAATCAATATAAACAACCACAGAGCTAACAAGAAGTGCCACTAATTTTTCTTTACATTAATTTCCATATAGTTTACATGTAACAAAAAGGAATATTACATTGTATACATATATCCCAAAAAGTAACATAAGAGAAAGAAAAACACTATACATAATCTGAACCAAAAATTGTACCTTAGGGTTGGGGTGCCTCTATAAGCATGCGGTGGAGTGTAATGCATCTTAACTAAGTTCCCAACACGTCCACTAGCTTATCTTATCACCTGTAGTAGTTGTTTTAAGATCCGTTGATTCGTCGATGAGTGAGGATTGATGATGATGATGATTCCGTACCTACTCAACTGTAGCTGACTCAAATGTAATTGATCTTAATTCTCACCAAACAGAAACACAATACACTCCAAGTTGAACTGTAACTCCTTGCCAAGACCTATTGGCGGAACGATAACCAAAACTCAAGCGGTGAGGAAATCTCCTAAGAGACTCTTCCGTCTCGTCCTCTAAGTAGAAGTGCAGTCCAATAGAGGGATATGACTACCCTAAATTGTGCCCTTAGGATGGATGGGAGAAACTCTCCGGATGAGTCACTCCAAAAATCGATCTGACATGTACGAGCTAACGAGCTTGTAAGAAAAGCATAAAACCGAGGGCCCCCCAGCCTAGGTACCCTAAAAGCAGAGGATCAACGGAACTTGTCAAAAGTCGATATCCCAACGAGGCGTAAAAATACTACGAGCTCGTGTAAAAACCTAAAAAGAACTGGCATCCTATACTCACGTACTAGGCGTCCGCTGCCCTAACTGGGCTTCCTTTCCTCCGCCCAGCTGAGGGTCACCACACCCTCGCACGGTGAGGTATAAGGTTCACCATTACTGGTACAATATTAATCGTCATTGATTCTCAATTGAAATTCTAACCCCCGTCGTTTAAATTAGTCCCAATAAGACCATATAACCAAATCTAGCAACATGGATTGAATGTCACCGAGCATATATTGATGAGTTCTCTAAAAATAAAATGACTTGTCATCACAAAGAAGGAGGCTTTCTTTCGGTAATATCTATGAGAGATGGATATGGAGATTTTGAGCGAGCTAACATACACATTGGAAGCCTTTACAAAATACTTAGTGGGGATGATATTATATCTTTGATATGATTAATGGCTTATATATAGAGACCCCTTATCATAAATTAAATGATAGTGGACTTCTATCTTCAAATCATTTTATAAACATGTGTATAGATACATTGGTCGAAAGCCCTAGATGCAGATAGAGCTACATATGCCTTCTTTATAGAAAAATCGCCATAATTCTATATCCATGCATACATCCCCATGAATAGTCCATTTACTGTACTTAAGAAAGGTGGCACATCCAAGAACATTGTTGGGCTCTACATAGATAGACCAGAATGAAAACATGTGCTCCACATTCCCAAAAGACCAGTCATCGATAGCCCTTATTCCATGATATGTTGTCAAAGTAAATAAACATGGATAGCGATTGCAGAGAGTGACCCCAATCTAATCATCAAGCCAAAATCAAAACTTCCCATGTCTCCTTAGGTTTCAAATGTATGTTGATCTCAAGAAAAATAATGCAAGCTCACTTTGAAATGGAAACTACACAACTCCTTGAGAGCTCAATAGACCAAGGTCACTGCACAAAACTTCTTCAAAAACCTTAGACGGTCATTACTACCACCCCAGATGCACCTCACCTATTTGACCAGCAGAGAACTGTTCATTTACTTTAAACGAAGCACACCCAGGCTGTCATTCTCAACCAGTTGGGAAGCCTCCTGATAAGAAACAAATGGAACACCAACAACTCCCCATCAGCTATCCAGAACAAATGTCTCATATGGGACTCAGGACAAGAACGAATAAACACACAGAACCCGGGTGATGACATAAAGATGAAAACTGCAAACAAAATAAACGTACAAGGCATTGAACAACCTTCCCAAGATAAACAATATGTATTCTTACCATCCTGCTTCTGTGGAGCTTCTTGACCAAATATAACCAATCAGTCTGATGGAACCTGCGAGAGACCAACGGTTTTTGTTGGTAAATGATGCAATTCATTCCCAAACATAAGGTTCAAGGAAAAATTTCAGCAACCAGAAACTAAGTCTAAGAGTCCTTCGAAGTTATGTTATTTTGGTTTCTATCAAAATTTTGCTATATTTTTTTTCTGAGTCTGCACTTTTTTTAAAAAAATCAATCAGGAGCTAATAATTTGGGATAGATCCCTGATGTGTTTAAGGATATAGATAGCAACAAGAGAGGGATTTATTTTAACATGCATGGCAGCAAGGAGAAAGGCTTGATTGTACCTTGGATCTCCTATTTGGAAGATCAAGCATGCGTGTATCTCCAATTGGGAAGGAGAGCAGCACCTTGCAGCAACTGAGCTGGGAGTTCCAGCAGAAGATGGCCCACAGCTTGGGGCTTCTTCTCGGTGGGAATTTTCAGCAGCAACTGCCAATTAAAAAAAATAGGGGTATTGTTGGGAGAAAAACAGAGATTGATTATTCAGAGAAACCCTAGCCTCTCTTATATAGGGAGAGACCTTAAGGGTAAAGTACAAAGTAGTCCAGAGAAAATAGAGAAATAACGAACAGGTACATAGCATAATAATATCTATCTCTACACTCCCCCTCAAGGTGGAGCATAGATGTCTATCATGCTCAGCTTGGATGAACATCTCTGAAAAGGTCCTCTGAGCAACGACTTGGTGAATACATCTGCAGTCTGATCCCCTGAGCTCACGTGAGTTGTAGATATCAATCCTCTCTAGATCAAGCCTCTAGTGTAATGGCAGTCAACCTCTATATGCTTGGTTCTTTCATGAAAAGCTGGATTGTTGGCAATGAACAAGGCTGCCTGATTGTCACACTGAAGCTGCATGGGTAGAGGTACGGCTACATGTAAATCCTCTAGTACTGATCGAACCCACATCATCTCCGTGCTGACTTGCGCCATGGCCCTATATTCAGACTCAGAACTGGACCTTTCCACAACAATTTGCTTCTTGCTTTTCCAAGAAACCAGAGAGCAACCAACAAACACTGCGAATCCTGAGGTTGATTTTCGATCCTTAGGGCATCCTGCATAATCGGCGTCTGCACATGCCGAGATAGACAAATATGTGCCTTTTCGAAACAACAACCCTGAACCTGGAGAAGACTTCAGATACCTCAGTATCATATGTATAGCGTCCATATGAACTTGTCTTGGCTGCTCTATAAATTGAGTCACCCTACTTACTGCAAAGGCAATATCAGGTCGAGTTATGGTAATGTAAAGGAGCTTACCCACCATTTCTCTATATCTCCTCTTATCCACTTCAGCAGTATCATCATGTTATAAAATATGAAGAAGCGGAAGCAAAACATGGAAAAAGAATAAGAACAAGAATAACAGCGGGATTTAATGTGGAACCCTACTCCGTGAGGAGCGGGATGAAACCACGGGAGAAGCCCCTGAATTGGGCGTGTTTCTTCTATTGAAGTTCTCAATGAGTACAGGAGGTCTGGGGCTCCTTATATAGCCTTCACAGAGCCTCCAAGTCCCACCAATGGGCGGTATGGGACTAAACACTGGATGGGGGTAAATGGATCTTCTCCAGGATCCATTTACCCACCTATTACATAAGTGACACATGCTCCAAATACTCTAACACTCCCCCTCAAGCTGGAGCATGCAATGGTCAGCTTGGACAAACAGAAAGAAACTCAACTTCACAATACATGACACTACAGACAATATCAACCCAACGCGCGCAACTGCTGCAGTCGAGGATGTTGCTTCTCATGACGTGCACGTGAGGAGGACGAACGGGGCTGGAGTGTCTATCTGGCTCAGAGAATGGTACTCTACTGTAGAGTCCCTATGATACCACATGAAAACCCTTGCCCTTAATGGCATAGGGAATAGTCCTCTGCTCTGGAGTCCCTATGGCTCACATGAAAGCTCTGGCCGACCAACAAGGATGATTGGCATGCGTCATCATCGAGTCTGAAATTTTTAGAGTCTGAACATCTGACCGGTCTGGAAAATCTGATATCTGAATCTTAGAACAAGACCTGTGACTCTACATATACTCCCCCTTTCTCCCATACTGGTCGGAATGACATTGTATGACCACGTTGGGAGAAGATAAGATAATACATAAACATGGGGATGAATAAAAACATCACTTAGCCGATAATGATTTTTTTTTCGACTTTTTCTCAATTTTTTTAACTATATATATATATATATTTAAATTCGTACGACTTTTCTTTGTACGCGTCTCTTTCATTTTTTTTACCATGCGTACGGCTTTTTCAAATGTACGCGCCTCCTTTTTTTTCGACATTTTTTTTAACAAACTAAATGTGACCCAATTGGGTCCAAAGAAACAGCCTATTTGGGCTTTACAAAATACATCTCCCTTTTTTTTACATTTCCTCCTCTCTCTCTCTCTCTTTTTTCTTTCTTTTTTTCAATCATTTTTTTCATTTTTTTTCAAAGCAACCTCACGTTTTTTTCCATAGCCCACATGGGCTTTTCACTCTCCCTTTTTTTTAACATACTTTCGGTCCACTTGGACTTTCCATAACATTTTTTTTTAAAAAAAAATTAAAACCGGGCCTTTGGCCTCCTTTTCACGCGTTAGGGTTCACAAGGAACCCATGGCTTCTGCGCCGCCGCCGCAAGCGTACATGGAGTGAGGAGATGCAACGGGAGTTGGAGCACCGAGGAGAGGGCGGGACTGTTTCGGAGAATGGCCTTCGTCGCCTCCTCCTTACGCAAGGGATGATGCCTTGCCGCCAGGAGAGTTGATGTGTACCTCGCGCGCAGAAGATGATCGGATGTGCGGCATGGGGCGTTGCTTGGAGAGGACCGCCGCCTGGGCTGGGGTGAGTTGTTCGAGGTGCGTGCGTCGCTGGAGGACCTCTGCGGCTTGCATGATGGAGAGCGCGCCTTATTCTGGAGTCGAGGGGAGCACTTCCGCCTGGCGCGAGATTGGCGGTGATGCAGCCCCAGCTTCAATGTATCTGGAGTCGCCTGGGCTGTGATGGCGCGCACGCTCGTGGCTGCCTTGGGGATTCATCGCCTGGCCCATGAGGAAGAGAGGAGTCGCCTGGGCCACGTTCGTGCGCCTTGGGGAAGCCGGAAAAATATGAAGAGCCTATATTCCAGATTCAGACTCGCCGCCTTTGAGATCCTGGAGGAAGGGAGAGGTCGACGAAGAGGATGCGCCTCCAGAATCAGAGGTCCGGTCTTGGAGGCTACAACGGCGTGGAACCCTTGGACTGGATCTTGCGCAGTCAGATCTTCAAGAACAAATCAAACTAGGGTTTCCAACGAAATCGTGGAAAAATAAGCCAGAGAACTGACATACAACTCTCACATATTAAAAAAAATTTCTCAAAATCGAATCTCGAAAAAAAAACTTCAATAACGATTCCTCGAGAATCGAACCCGCTCTGATATGATGTTATAAAATATGAAGAAGCGGAAGCAAAACATGGAAAAAGAATAAGAACAAGAATAACAGCGGGATTTAACGTGGAACCCTACTCCGTGAGGAGCGGGATGAAACCACGGGAGAAGCCCCTGAATTGGGCGTGTTTCTTCTATTGAAGTTCTCAATGAGTACAGGAGGTCTGGGGCTCCTTATATAGCCTTCCCAGAGCCTCCAAGTCCCACCAATGGGCGGTATGGGACTAAACACTGGATGAGGGTAAATGGATCTTCTCCAGGATCCATTTACCCACCTATTACATAAGTGACGCATGCTCCAAATACTCTAACATCATACAACTTTTTGCTTGGATCCATGGGAATACTGGATGGTTTGCATTCAGCCATGCCTGTTTCAATCAAGAAATCTGTAATGTACTTCCGTTGGGTCATCACCAAACCCTGTGCATTCCTAGCAAATTCCAACCCCAGAAAATATCTTAGGGTTCCAAGATCCTTCATAACGAACTGACGGTCTAGGAGTGCCTTCGCCCTTTCTATGCCCTGAATATCATCTCCTGTAAGCAGAATATCATCAACATAGACCATGATAACAACCGTACCTGCCGATGACTTCTGAACAAACAATGAGTGGTCTGCATTTGACCTCTTAAATCCCTGTTGTTCAATAAGATTAGAAAGCTTCTGGAACCACGCTCTTGGACTCTGTTTGAGGCCATAAATTGCCTTTTGAAGTCTACACACCATATGCTTCTCCCCCTCAACAGTAAACCCTGTTGGGTGCTGCATGTAGACTTCCTCCTGCAAATCTCCATACAAGAAGGCATTCTTGACATCTAATTGAGATATACTCTAGTCACGGACCACAGCCAGAGATAGGAGAATGCGAAGGGTAGAATGTCGAGCCACTGGAGAGAAAGTGTCCAAATAGTCCACGCCATAGGTTTGTGTAAAACCACGCGCGACCAAGCGTGCTTTGTACCGATCTAGACTGCCATCTGCATGATATTTAACTGTAAAGACCCACTTACAGCTCACAATAGATGCATCAGGAGGAGCAATAACCAAAGAACATGTGCCACGAGATTGCAATGCACGCATCTCATCTTCCATAGCCAATCTCCAGCAATCAATCTTTATAGCATCCTGGTAGGTCCGTGGTATATCCACGGAAGACAATGCTGCAGAAAATTTCTGAAAGTCTCCAGTGAGACGGTGAAATAACACCTGTAAAGCAAAGGGATGGGAGGCACACATCCGCTTCTGCTTCCGGATAGCAATAGGAACATCAAGATCATCTTCTGTTGTACTGGATGGAGTAGTTTCCTCCTGCAATGAAGAATCCTGCACATGTACCATATCTGACACGTCAGTAGTAATGCCATCTGAACATACCTGAGGCGTGATGGGCGGCTGACGTGTAGCCTGAGCAGGGCCTGACCGACGTGTATAGAATTTTGGTAGAGGTAAAATGGGAGGTCGTGGAAGAGGTGGAGGTGGAGGTGGTGGTAGTGAAGATGATGTAGGGGTAGGAACAGGAAGAGACTCAGGTGAACTCCAAGTAGGAGGTGGAGGGACACAGACATCATCATTGGTAGTGGATGGAGCAGTCTGTCACCTGCAGGAGAAAAATACATAACAGACTCAAAGAATGTGACATCAGCACTAACGAAGTATTTCTTGATTATGGGATCATAACACCGATAACCCTTCTGAGTCCGAGAATAACCGACAAAGAGACACTTGACAGCTCTAGGAGAGAGTTTGTCAAGTCCAGGAGACAGAAGATGAACAAATGCCACAGTACCAAAGACACATGGAGTAAGTGAGACTAATTCCTTGTCAGGAAAAATGATAGAGAGAGATATTTTCTCACCAAGAACAGAAGATGGCATACGATTGACCAGATAGCACGCAGTAAGAACAGCATCCCCCCAGAAAGAAATAGGAGCACAACTCTGAATCAGTAGGGTTCGAGTAATGTCAAGGAGACGGCGATGATTTCTTTCCGCCACACCATTCTGCTGAGATGTGTACGCACAAGTTGTTTGGTGAATAATGCCCTTTGATGAAAGAAATTGAGACAGGGACTGAGTGCAAAATTCTAGGGCATTATCTATACGAACATATTTGACAGTAGAAGAGAACACATTTTGCACTTTATTAATCAAATTCTTGATCACATCTCCTGCTTCAGATTTATTCTTTAAAAGAAAGACCCAAGATACACGAGAGAAATCATCCACTACCACTAGATAAAATATGTGCCCCTGATGATCGGGTACACGACTCGGACCCCATATATCTATATGAAACAACTCGAATGGGGAGCTACTGCTCCGACTCTGATGACTAGGAAAGCTCAACCGATGATGCTTTACCAACTGACGTGCTTCACAGCGAAAGGACGAACTGGGAGAGATCTGAGGTAGAATATGACGCATTTTCTGGAGAGGGAGGTGACCAAAACGTAGATGCCAGATGTACGGAGAAACTGGTCCGGCCGAATGAGAGGAGACGCCAGCATAAGAATTCCAAACCAGTTGATATAGACCATTCTGCTCAGAGCCACAACCAATCACCTTGCCCGTTAGTATGTCTTTAAAAATAAGAGAAGACGGGTCAAATATAGCACGACAATGCAAATCCTTCGTAATCTGAGTAATAGATAACAGATTCATCGAGAACTCAGGAGCATATAGGACATTCTGTAGATGCATAGTAGAGGATAAGAAGACCTCCCCCTGTCCAACAAGGGGGGAATGAGTACCATCTGCTATCTGCACTGAGCGGCCGTGAGGAATGTCCCTGTAGGACTCAAGTCTATCTCGATCTCGGCAGAGATGATGTATGGCACCCGAATTTATAATCCAATCAGAGATATCATGAGATGGTGTAAATGCAGTAGATCTACCTGAGGTACTAGCAGCAACAGATGAATGGGCGGAGACTGTAGCTGCAACATCTGATGGTCCACTAGAAGAATCACCAGATGATTGTGGCATAATATCGCGGAGACGTGGCACAAGTTCCTCAAAGCGATTGTCTGCAGTAGATGCCAACTGGGGCTGAGAGTGCTCTGCTACACGTGCCGATGCTGGGAACCCATGCTTAGAGTAGTATGTCTCCTCCGAGTGTCATGTGCGGTGACAGTAGGAACATGGTTGAGTAAAGCGAGCACCCCTGTCTTGGGGTCCACGTCCACGTCCACGACCAAAAGACGGACCACCTCTCCCACGCGAAACTGCCATCGCCGATGGAGGTGAAGTAGAAGAACTGGAAGAAACTGTAAGGCGACTGAGCCTCCTGTAAACATCCTCCACTGGAGGAATAACTGCATCGGCTAAGATCTGCGAACGAGCGGCATCATATTCAGGATCAAGGGCCGCAAGTAGGACGCCCACCATGGTGGCATTCCGAAATGTCTTCTGCTGTTCAGGAGTCGCTGTCAGTGGGATAGTACTGTATAACTTCTCAAACATCCCCCTCAGGGATGTGTATAAGGAGTGAAGAGGTCTGTCATTCTGCTTCATCGTGAATATGTCATGCTGCAGCTGTAACATCTTGATCTCATTTCGCATCTGCGAATATGTAGCGTCTAAGATATCCCACACCGCCTTGACAGTGGGCTGATGGAGAACATCGTTGGCAATCTCCATCGTCAATGTACCTGACAACCAGACCTTTGCATAGGAGTCATCAGCCTCCCACGAGGCATATATCCCTGTCTTCTCTGCTGGCTCATCCTCGATAAGAATGTGCTTCTTACCATTCGACTTCACGAGGCTCATGAACTGCATCGCCCATAGCTCATAATTCGACCTGTCCATCTTGACTATTGGCGCAAAACCTTTGAATACGCCTATGGAGGGCATATCAATCTTCGATTCTGACATGTCGCCGCTGGAGAAGAACTAGGGTTTGTAGACAAAGTGATAGATGTCTACACGAACTGCATAGGATTCGAGTGCGTATGTAGACGTTACGCATCCAAACCCATACACCTTGAGGAAGAGACGGCTAGGCTCAAGGCACTAGGAAAACCGCCCTAGCGGTGCCGCTAGAGCAAACGAGCAGCAAGATCAACCACGTCGGGAGGGGGACTGGCAAGACTTGGAGCCGACGACGAGAGGAGCCTGCTGGGTGGGGCTGGAAAGGCCGGCGGTGCCGAGAGGGTCCGGTGGGACTAGAGTGGCTGAGAGGGGCTGGTGGCGGAGGAGCCGAGAGAGGCGCGGTGGCGGGCGGCGTTGGGGTTGGCGGTGGTGGCGAGAAGAGGGTGGGCGGCGGGTGGGGTTAGGCGGCGGGAGGTGGAGAGCCCTAGGGCTTGGGCTCTGATACCATGTTGGGAGAAAAACATAGATTGATTATTCAGAGAAACCCTAAACTCTCTTATATAGGGAGAGACCTTAAGGGTAAAGTACTAAGTAGTCCAGAGAAAATAGAGAAATAACGAACATGTACATAGCATAATAATATCTATCTCTACAGGTATGAAGCTTGCTCAGTTGTTGTAGCAACAATACTAAGAAGTAGAAGACAGCTGCAATTGCAACAACAGGGAGAGAGAGCTGGAGCTCTCCATCGACTGGAATTTGAAAAGAGATAGGGGGATTTATGAATAAGAGGGATGAATGGGGTGTTTGGTGATATTTATAAGAGAGTTAGAGTTTTAAGATGTTGACAAGTGTTAAAAGAAAGGAAATTAGGTGGTTGTTGTATAACACTGCACAACATAAAATTTATTTTATTTTTTAAAATTCATTTTCGCTCTCATTTATCCGAGATATCAAAGTCATCTGTATTTGTGCCTCGAGTCTCGGATTTTGAGGTTTAATACCTCATTTTGATTGTCTCTGAATGACGATCAATATGAGTATAAAATTCATATACTTTGGATCGGGTATGAATTCCTGAAATTCTCGAGATACGGTCTCAGCTTGTGAGTAATTTTTGTGATTTTAAAATACCAAATCATCTCCGACCGACGAACAGTCAATTTTGTTGGTCTTATTTTGTCAAATCAGATTTTTAGGTGGTCTCAGTTTGTTTTGCTGTTTCTGATTTTATGTCACAGCTTTTTTGATGGCATGCATTACGATGTGATCGACTTTTGGTCGATTGTGACCGAATGAATTTCGATCCATGATTGGATTGATCAAAGTTAATTCAATATTATTTGAACATTAATTGGTCATGAAGATCCTTAATCGGATCGGAGTCGGATTAATCGGATCCGGATGTTACAAATATAAAAACCCCAAAGGGAGTCTCATCCTCGAGACTCGAATCAAGGTCACTATATATCCCATTTTGATTTCATCTGACTATAAAAACCTCAAAGGATTTTGGACCCATAAAAACCTCAAAGGAAAGACAAGCCATAATCGTTGAACATGTATAATCAAATGGGCTTTTTTGACAATTACCTGAATATAATTGCGAGTATAATGCCTGTATGTCTGCTTCAGTCTCCCATGTCGCCTCTTCGACACCGTTTCGCTATCATTGTACCTTGACTAAAGGAATTTCTTTGTTGCCAAGCTTCTTCACAACACTGTTAAGTATCTGTGACCTCTCCTCATATGTCAAGTCAGGCTCCATGTCAAGATTCTCGTAGTTGATGATGTGTCGAGGGTCGTACACAAATTTCCTTAGGTTGGATATTGTGAAAGATATCGTGTATGACTGATAGGTGTGGCAGAAGGGTTATAATCTTGAATCCAAGGATGCCTTCTGTCCTTCGACTATGCAATTCCAAGGACTGCTGAATCGTGGAGGCACGATAGTAGATATGGATGCATTCTCCTGAGGATGCCAATCAATCAAAGATGCGAGCATATCCCACATGTGTAGCCAGTTTGTCGTACCCTTAGCATGAGCTCTCCTGCTAAGTGCATCCGCCACCACGTTTCCCTTACCGGGATGGTAAGAGATTGTGCAGTTGTAATACTTTAATAGCTCAAGCCACCCGCATTGTCTCATGTTCAGCTCCTTCTGATCAAAGATATACTTCAAGCTCTTGTAATCGGTGAAAATCCCGAAATTCACCGCAGATCTTCAGGATGACGACAACTGCCGCCAATTCTATGTCATGAGTGGGTTAACTCTGCTCATGCGGCCTCAACTGGCGTGATGCATAGGCAATCACGTGACCTCGCTACATCAGCATCGCTCCTAAACCTTCTCTCGATGCATCTGTATAAACTGCATAATCTTGAGTGCCTGAAGGAAATGCAAGAATGGACGTAGTAGTTAATCTTTCCTTCAATGTTCTATAGGCCTGCTCGCATACATCATCCCAATGAAAGGAACTCCCTTTTGTGTCAATCGTGCCAAGAGAATAACAATGCGTGAAAATCCGTTGACAAAGCTTCTGTAATATCCCGCTAATCCAAGGAAACTCCGAATCTGAGTGACTATATTGGTTACTCCTAAGACATGACTGCCTCAATCTTCGTAGGATCAACTGTGATACCTGCTCCAGAAATAACAAGAGTATGATGAGTTGATAACTATAATGATAATGTCGGTGTATCATTTATACTATTTATATTTTCGTGGAAACCTCTTATGTAATTTATCCATGGGGTCTCTATATAAGAGAGCCTAGGGTTCTATAGAATAAACAAATAACTCTTTCCACCAACATGGTATCTGAGTCAAAACCCTAAAACCCTTCCCACCGTCACCGCCCCACCTCCTCGATGCCGCCACCTCCTCCCACCCCTCCTCGACGCTGCCGCCTTCTCCCACTGCCTCCTCTTCTCACTGCGCCGTCAGGCCCCTCAACCGCTGCACCCCTCCATCGTCGGGCCCCTCCACTGCGACAACCCTCCACCGTCGGGCCCCTCCACCGCAAGGCCCCTCCACTGTCGGTGCCTCTTCTCCCGCCGGGCTCTCCCTCGATGGATTTGAGTGCGTAACATCTATATATGCATTTAAATCCTATATCATTTATGTAGACACTTGTCGTTTGGCCTACGGATCCTAGTTCTTCGTCTCTGATGACATGTCAGAAAATAAAGTCAATATGCCCTCCATAAGCACGTTCAAATGACCCGCACTAGTAGTCAAGATGGATGGGACAAACTATGAGCTCTCGACGATGCATTTCATGAGCCTCATGAAGCTGAATGGTAAGAAGTATGGATGCAAACGGTTGGATACGGATATGGATATAAGTATTACCGTATCCTTATCCATTTTTTAATACGAATATAGATGCGGATATTGACGGATATTAAAATTGTCTTACCATATCCTTAAAAAACGGATACGGATGTAAAACGGATACTAATCTCACACGAGTAGTGTTAGATTACTTTATTAATTGTGTTTGTATAGTAAAAATTATATAAATATGGTAAAAAGTGGTATAGAATTATGTTATATATGGTTAAAAATAAATCTATGACTATATTTATGTACGAAAACGGATATACTGATACAGATGTTTGCGGATATCAAATCGATAACTATATACATATCCATTTTAAAACGGATATGAATACGGATGTCAAAATCTGTATAAAACGGATACGGTGAAGGATCGGATATGGATATATCCATAACCGTTTGCATCCCTAGTAAGAAGCACATTCTTACTGAGGAGGAACCGACAGAGAAGATTGTGATCTATGCCTCATGGGAGGTTGATGATTCATATGCCAAGGTCTGGCTCTTAGGCATGTTGTCGATGGAGATTGCTAATGATGTTCTCCATCAGCCCACTGCTAAGGTGATACGGGACATATTGGCGACAACTTATTCGCAGGTGCGAAATGAGACGAAGATGTTACTGCTCCAGCATGACATATTCACCATGAAGTAGAATGGACGACCACTACATTCATTGTATACATCCCTACAGGGGGTGTTTGAGAAACTCTACAGTACTATCCCTCTCACGGCCACTTTTGAGCAACAGAAGACTTTTAGGAATGCTACCATGGTGGGGGTACTGCTTGCGGCTCTTGATCCTGAATATGATGCTACCCGATTACAGATACTTGCCGATGCTACCATTCCTCCTATGGAGGAAGTTTACCGAAGGCTTAACCACATCTTTGTCTCTTCCAGTACTTCTACTACACCACCTTCGGTGATGGTTGCGACTCGAGGGACAGGTGGTCAGTCTTCATTCCATGGTCGTGGACCTTATGGTCGAGGTGGTCGTTTTCGCCAGCCATGTACTTTTTTCCATTGCACATGCCACTTTGAGAACATATGCTATTCTAAGCATGGGTTTCCAGCATCGGCGCGAGTAGCTGAACATGTTGCATCCCCGTCGGCATCTACTTCATAACACAAGTTCGAGGAGCTTGTAGCGAGATTGCGGGATATTATGCCTCCTGCATCTACAGATTCTCCAGGAGGGTCTTCAGATATTGTTGCTTCAACGTCTGCCAGTACTTATGCCTCTTCTAGCACCTCAGTTAGTGCATAACGTCTACATACGCCTCAACGTCTGCCGGTACTTTTACATCATGTCATAATTTAGATGTCTCAAATTGGATTATGGACTCTGGTGCAACACATCATCTTTGCCGCGACAGAGATAGATTCACGTCATACATGGAGATTCTACCAGGACGGTCAGTGATAATTGTAGAAATAGTTAGTAGTGTTATTATCTCTTTATGTAGTTTGTCGTTATTTCTTTATTTTCTATAGACCTCTCTGTAATTTACCCTTAAGGTCTCTCCCTATATAAGAGAGCCTAGGGTTTTCTGAATAAACAACGAAGGCTCTTTTCACAACATGGTATCAGAGCCACCCTAGGGCTCTCCACCCGCCGCCTCCCTCTCCCCACCCGCCGCCCTCTCCTCGACACGATCTTCGCCGCCGCCTTTCTCTCGTTCACGCGCCCTCTCCGTGGCCCAGCCCCACTGCCACCGGGCACTCGGCGGTCTTCCCCAGCGATCCCAGCCGCTGCCAGCGCCTCCACGGCGCTAACAGTTGCCGCCAGCCAGCCCGAGGCGGTCTTCCCAGCAATCCTAACCGCTGTCAGCGACCTCACGGCGCTCCTAGTCGCCGCCAGCAGTCCCCGACTGCTGCAGTAGGCTCCAGCCACCGCCAGCCAGCACTAGGCGGACTTCCCCGGCACCGCCAGTAACCGCCAGGCGCTTTCTGCCCTCTCCCAGGCGGTCCTAAGCACCGCTGTAGGTCCCGGCTCTCCCAGCAAGCCGCGCAAGGCTCTCCCAGCCGCTGAAAGGGATGTCATCCCTTGTAGGGCGTGCCCTAGTCTCTCTCTCGTCCGTTCTATGGATTTGAGTGCGTAATGTCTACATACGCACTCAAATCCGATGCAGTTGTTGTAGACATTCAGCATCACGTCTACATATCCTAGTTCTTCTCCGAGCGGCAGTATGTCAGAATCAAAAGTTGATATGCCCTCCACCGGTGCATTCAAAGGTCCTGCGCCAATAGTCAAGATGGACGAGTCTAACTATGAGCTCTGGGCTATGCAGTTCATGAGCCTCATGAAGTCGAATGGTAAGAAGTACATTCTTACCGAGGATGAGCCCGCAGAGAAGACTGGGATCTATGCCTCATGGGAGGCTGATGATTCCTATGCGAAGGTCTGGTTGTCCGGTACCTTGACGATGGAGATTGCTAACGACGTGCTCCAGTAGCCCACTGCTAAGGCAATGTGGGACATTCTTGCTGCCACATATTCGCAGGTGCGAAATGAGACGAAGATGTTGCAGCTTCAGCACGACATATTCACAATGAAGCAGAACGGCAGACCTCTCCATTCTCTTTACACATCCCTAAGAGGGATGTTTGAGAAGTTATACAGTATCATCCCTCTCACTGCAACTCCTGAGCAGCAGAAGGCGTTTCGAAACGCCACCATGGTTGGTGTTCTACTTGCGGCTCTTGACCCTGAGTATGATGCAGCTCGATCTCAGATTCTCGCTGATGCAGTTATTCCTCCAGTTGAAGATGTTTACAGAAGGCTTAGTCGCATTCCAGTTTCCTCCAGCTCTTCTACTCCACCTCCTTCAGCGATGGCAGTCTCGCGTGGGAGAGGTGGACCACCATCTGGCCGTGGTCGTGGACGTGGCCGTGGACCCCAGGGGAGGGGTGGTCGTTTCAATCAGACATGCTCCTATTGTCACCGCACAGGACACTCGGAGGAGACATTCTATTCGAAGCATGGATTTCCTGCATCGGCACGTGTTGCAGAGCACTCTCAGTCTCCACTGACTTCTACTACAGATAGTCGATTTGACGAACTTGTGGCCCGTCTCCGTGATATTATGCCACATGCTTCTGGTGATTCGTCTGGTGGCTCCTCAGATATTGCTGCCTCTGCCTCTGCCAGTTCATCCGCAGCCGCGAGCTCCTCAGGTAGATCTACTACATCTCATGATATATCTGACTGGATTATTGATTCCGGGGCCACACATCATCTCTGTCGGGATAGAGGTAGATTGCAGGCCTACAGGGACATTCCTCCCGGCCGATCCGTACAGATAGCAGATGGTACCCATTCGCCCCTTGTTGGACAGGGGGAGGTTTCTCTATCCTCCACTTTGCAATAACAGAACGTTCTGCATGCTCCTGAGTTCTCCATAAATTTGCTATCTATTAGTCAGATTACGAAGGATTTGAATTGTCGTGCCATATTTGACCCGTCTTCTCTCTTTTTTCAGGACATACTCACGGGCAAGGTGATTGGCTGTGGCTCTGAGCAGAATGGTCTATATCGACTGGTTCGGGATTCCTATGCTGGCGTCTCCTCTCACTCTGCTGGACCAGTCTCTCCGTATATTTGGCATCTCCGGTTTGGTCACCTTCCACTTCAGAAAATGCGTCATCTTCTGCCCCAGATCTCTCCTAGTTCATCATTTCGATGTGAAGCGTGTCACTTAGGAAAGCATCATAGGTCGAGCTTTCCAAGTCGTCCGAGTCGGAGCAGTAGCTCCATTTTTGAGTTGTTACATATAGATATATGGGGTCCGAGTCGTGTTCCCGATCATCAGGGACACAGGTTTTATCTTGTGGTAGTGGATGATTTCTCGCGTGTGTCATGGGTCTTTCTTTTGAAAAATAAATCTGAAGCAGGAAATGTGATCAAGAATTTGCTTAATGAAGTGCACAATGTTTTCTCTTCCTCTGTCAAATATGTTCGGACGGATAATGCCCTTCAATTTTGTACACGCTCACTTTCACAATTCCTCTCATCAAAAGGGATTATTCACCAAACCACTTGTGCATATACCTCGCAACAAAATGGTGTGGCGGAAAGAAAGCATCGCCATCTCTTGGATATTACTCGAACAATGTTGATTCAGAGTTGTGCTCCTATTTCATTCTGGGGCGATGCTGTTCTTACTGCTTGTTATCTGGTCAACCGAATGCCATCAGTCCTTGGTGAGAAGATACCTATCTCCCTTATTTTTCCAGACAAGGAGTTATTTTCTTTGACTCCACGTGTCTTTGGTACTGTGTGTTTCGTGCATCGTCTATCTCCTGGGCTTGACAAGCTCTCTCCTAGAGCAGTCAAGTGCGTCTTTGTTGGCTATTCCAGGAATCAGAAGGGTTACCGGTGTTATGATCCTGCAACTAAGAGATACTTTGTGAGTGCTGATGTCACTTTCTTTGAGTCTGTCATGTATTTTTCTCCTGCAGGTGACATAATGGTACAATCCACTACCACTGATGACATTTATGTTCCTCCACCACCTACAGTGCGTACACCTGGGTCTCCTGTGCCCGTCTCCATGCCAGTACCACCTCCACCACCTCCACCTCCATCCAATCCACGGCCTATCATATCACCCTTACCGAAATTCTATACGCGCCGGTCAGGTCCTGCTCAGACCACACAGCAGCCGATCATCCCGCCTCAGGTATGTTCAGATGGCATTACTACTGACGGGTCAGGTTTGGTACATGTGCAGGATCCTTCAGTACAGGCAGACACTAGCCCATCTAGTACAGGAGATGATGATCTTGATGTTCCGATTGCTATTCGGAAACAGAAGCGGCAATGTTCGCTTATCCATTTGCTTCACAGGTTTCTTTTCACCGTCTCACAGGTGATTTTCAGAGATTTGCCACAACTTTGTCTTCCGTGGATATACCACGGACATACCAGGAAGCTTTGCAGAATGAATGCTGTCGATTAGCAATGGAAGAAGAAATGAGGGCCCTACAGTCTTGTGGCACATGGTCTTTGGTCCATGCACCTTCTGATGCATCCGTTGTGAGCTGCAAATGGGTCTTTACAGTCAAATACCATGCAGATGGAACCTTGGATAGGTACAAAGCACGCTTGGTCGCTCGTGGGTTTACGCAAACCTACGGTGTGGATTACATGGATACATTCTCTCCAGTGGCGAGACATTCTACCCTTCGTATTCTCTTATCTGTTGCTGTGGTCCGTGATTGGAGTATATCTCAACTAGATGTCAAGAATGCATTTCTGTGGAGACTTGCAGGAGGAAGTCTACATGCAGCAGCCACCTGGGTTTACTGCTGAGGGGGAGAAGCAGATGGTCTGTAGACTTCACAAGGCGATATATGGCCTCAAACAGAGCCCCAGAGCATGGTTCCAGAAGTTGTCCAACCTGATTGAGCAACAAGGATTCAAGAGGTCAAATGCCGATCACTCATTGTTTGTCCAGAAGTCATCGGCAGGTACGGTTGTTATTATGGTCTATGTGGATGATATTCTTGTTACAGGAGATGATGCACAGGGCATAGAAAAGGCGAAGGCATTCCTTGGCCGTCAGTTTGTTACAAAACATCTTGGGACCCTGAGATACTTTCTGGGGTTGGAATTTGCAAGGAATGCACAGGGTTTGGTAATGACCCAACGGAAGTATATTACAGACTTCCTGACTGAGACTGGCATGGATGGTTGCAAACCATCAAGTATTCCCATGGATCCCAGCGTGAGGCTGTATGATGGTGATACTGATGAAGTAGATAAGAGGAGATATAGAGAGATGGTGGGCAAACTCCTCTACATCACCATAACTCGCCCAGACATTCAATTTGCAGTTAGCAGGGTGAGTTAATTTATGGAGCAGCCAAGACAGGTTCACATGGATGCTATACACATGATACTGAGGTATCTAAAGTCTTCTCCAGGTTCCGGGCTGCTATTCAGAAAGGGCACGGACTTATCTGTCTCAGCATGTGCAGATGCAGATTATGCAGGATGTCCTAAGGACCGAAAATCAACCTCAGGGTTTGCAGTGTTTGTTGGAGGCTCTTTGGTTTCTTGGAAAAGCAAGAAACAAACTGTTGTGGCAAGGTCCAGTGCCGAATCTGAGTATAGGTCCATGGCTCAAGCCAGTACGGAAATGATGTGGGTTCGCTCAGTACTAGAAGATCTACATGTAGTTGTACCTCTACCTATGAAGCTTCAGTGTGGCAATCAGGCATCATTGTTCATTGCCAACAATCCAGCTTTTCATGAAAGGACAAAGCATATTGAAGTTGACTGCCATTATACTAGGGACTTGATCCAGAGAGGATTGATATCTACTGCACATGTGAGCTCAGGAGATCAGACTGCAGATGTATTTACCAAGCCACTGCTCAGAGGACCGTTTCAGAGATGTTCATCCAAGCTGAGCATGATAGATATCTATGCTCCACCTTGAGGGGGAGTGTAGAAATAGTTAGTAGTGTTATTATCTCTTTATGTAGTTTGTCGTTATTTCTTTATTTTCTATAGACCTCTCTGTAATTTACCCTTAAGGTCTCTCCCTATATAAGAGAGCCTAGGGTTTTCTGAATAAACAACGAAGGCTCTTTTCACAACAATAATAGCTGATGGGACTCATTCACCCATTATTGGATAGAGGGAGATTTCTTTGTCACCTTTCATGCATTTACAGAATGTTTTACATGCCCTTGATTTTTCAATTATGTCTATTATTCAGATTACAAAGGATCTGCACTGTCACTCTATATTTGACCCATCTTCTCTTATATTTCATGACATACTAACGGGCAGGGTGATTGGTTGTGGCTTTGAGCAGGGTCTCTATCGTCTGGTCCAGAATTCCTATACTGGCGTCTCCTCTTATTCAGCCGGATCAATCTCTCCATTACATGCATCTATGCTTTGGTTACCTCCCGCTTTAGAAGATGCATCATCTCTTGCCTCAGATTCCTCCAAGTTCGTCCTTTCGGTGTGAAGCATGTCAGTTGGGAAAGCACCATCGATCTAGCTTCCTTAGTCGTCAGTGTCGGAGACGTAGCTACCCGTTTGAATTATTTCATGTTGATATTTAAGGTCCGAGTCGTGTTCCTGATCACCAGGGATGCATGTTTTATCTTGTAGTCGTCGATGATTTCTCTCGTTTGTCGTGGGTATTTCTTATAAAGAACAAATCTGAAGCAGGGGATGTTATTTGGAATCTTATAATTGAAGTGTAAAATGTTTTTTCCTCTCATGTCAAATATATTCGTACGGACAATGCTTTGGAATTTTACACTTGTTCTCTCTTACATTTCGTCAAAATGTATTATTCATCAAACCACATGTGCTTAGACATCTTAACAAAATGGAGGTGGAAAGAGAAAACATCGTCATCTCCTTGATATTACTTGCATCCTGCTTATTCAGAGTTGTGCGCCTATTTCTTTTTGGGGAGATGTTGTTCTTACAGCCTGTTACCTTGTGAATCGTATGTCATCCTCGGTACTTGGTGAGAAAATTCCTTTTTGTTGTTTTTCGAGACAAGGAATTATTCTCTCTTATCTCTTGTGTCTTTGGTGTTGTTGCTTTTGTCCACCAGTTGTCTCCTGGACTTGACAAACTCTCACCTAGAGATGTCAAGAGTGTCTTTGTGGGTTACTCTCGGACTCAGAAGGGTACTGCGTTATGATCCCGTAAACAGGAAATACTTTGTCAGTGCTGATGTTACATATTTTGAGTCTGTTATGTACTTCTCTCTGCAGGCGACAAGTTGGTCTCATCTACATCTAATAACAAGGTCTAGGTTCCTCCTCCTCCTCCTATTCTGAGTCCACCACCGTCCATTCCTGTCCTTGTTGTCACACCAACATCATCCTCAACACCACCCCCCCACCACCAAAACCACATGTCTCGCCATTACCTAAATATTATACACATCGGTTAGGTCCTGGTCATGTTGCACGTTAATCATCCAGCATGCCTTTGGTATGTTCAGATGTCATTACTAATGATGGGTCGGATAGAGTGCATGTGCATGATTCATCTTTGCGGGAGGAATGTGAACAACAAGTAAAGTGGATGATGATGATCTGGATGTCCCTATTGCTATACGGAAGCAGAAACATACTTGCATGTCATATCCGCTTGCTTCCTAGATTTCCTTTCATCATCTCACAGGTGACTTTCAGAGGTTTGTTGTGGCTTTGTCTTCCGTGGAGATACCACGGAGTTATTAGGATGCCTTGAAGATTGACTGTTGGCGTACTGCTATGGAGGAGAAAATGGCTTCCCTACAGTCACAGGGTACATGGAGCTTGGTTCCCGCTCCCTCAGGTGCATCTGTTGTTAGCTGCAATTGGGTATTCACAGTAAAGTACCACGCAGATGGTAGTCTTGACCGTTACAAGACAAGGCTAGTGGCGCAAGGCTTCATTCAAACATATGGCGTGGATTATCTGGATACCTTCTCCCCAGTTACCTGTCATCGCACTCTTCGTATTGTTTTGTCTGTTGTTGTGGTACGTGGCTGGCCCTTATTTCATTTTGATGTCAAGAATGCATTCTTATATGGCTTTCTGCAGGTAGAAGTCTACATGCAGCAGCCCCCGTGGTTCGCTGCTGAGGGAGAGAATCATATGGTGTGTATACTTCAGAAGGCGATATATGGCCTTAAACAGCGCCCAAGGGCGTGGTTTCGGAAGCTTTCCCATCTACTTGAACAACAAGGATTCAAGAGATCAAATGCGGATTATTTTGGTTACAAGAGATGATGCTCAGGTGATAGAGATGGAAAATCATTTTTGGGCCATCAGTTTGTTACGAAGGATCTTGGTACTCTACGACACTTTTTAGGGTTGGAGTTTGCCAGGAATGCATAGGGCCTTGTGATGACCCAAAGGAAGTATATTACAGATTTGCTTGGTAAAACGAGCATGGTTGGGTGTAGACCCTCGAGTACTCCTATGGATCCAAGCATGAAATTATATGATAATGATATTGAGGAGGCTGACAGGAGAAGGTATAGAGAAATGGTGGGTAAGCTTCTTTACATCACTATAACTCGACCTGATGTTGCCTTTGTAGTAAGTCGAGTGGTCCAGTTCATGGAACAACCAAGACATATACATATGGATGCCATATATGTGATACTAATGTTTCTAAAGTCGTCTCCATGCACATGATTGATGTTTAGAAAGGACACAAATTTATCTATTTCAACATGTGGGAATGCGGATTTTGCAGGATGCCCTAAGGATCGAAAATCTACTTCGGGCTTTGCAGTTTTTGTGGGCAGCTCTCTGATTTCTTGGAAAAGCAAGAAACAAACTGTTGTGACCATGTCTAGTGTTGAATATGCATATAGGGCCATGGCACAAGCAAGCACGGAGATGATGTGGGTTCGGGCTATACTAGAAGACTTGCATATAGATGTATCTCTACCCATGCAGATACAATGTGATAATCAAGCTGCTTTGTTCATTGCCAATAATCCTGTCTTTCATGAAAGAACAAAACATATTGAGGTAAACTGCCACTACATTAGAGATATGATCCAGAAGGGTTTGTTTCTACTTCACATGTTAGTTCATGGGAGCAGACTGCCGACATCTTCACCAAGCCATTGCTCAGAGGACTGTTCCATAAGTGTTCTTCCAAGCTGAGCATGATTGATATCTATGCTCCATCTTGAGGGGGAGTGTAGAGATAATTATGTAGTCAGTGTATTATTTATGCTATTTTTATTTTCACGGAAACCTCTTATGTAATTTACCCATGGGTCTCTCTATATAAGAGAGCCTAGGGTTCTATGGAATAAACAGATAACTCTTTCCACCAACAATAACCAATCCGTGCACAAAATTAAATCAAACTCATCAAGTTGTAGTAGCAAACAATCTGCGATCATCTTGTGACCGCCAATCAACACTAGTAAATCTCTGACTATCAGTGAAATAACGAACAACTGGCCACCTTGCCCATGGATGTAGTAAGGAGTATATAGAGCCTATACAACTATACCTAATGAGGCAAGTAACCTTGAAGTAATGAAAGAACGTGGCGCTCCAGAATGAAATAAAACATGGAAAGGTCGGCCCAAGACTGAGACCATACCTTTTACTACAATACCTGTTGATCGGGCATGCTACTCGATCACTGCATATAACTGACCCTGCTTGTACAATGCTTGAACCGGCCACACTCTGTGTCTGTCTCGACGGCCTCCTGAAGTTGGAGTTCCTGCCATGGAAACTCCCATTACATTGTGTCTGCAACTGCGACAACTGTGGTTACGGTCGAGGCCCACCAGAAGCCTGTGGGCAATGAGAAGAGTAATGTCCCCACTGGTTGCACAAGAGACATCGACCCGACTGGGTAGGCGTAATAGCAGTGTTTGTACTCTGAGTCGGTCTTGCCGGGGGTTTGTCCACTCTCTACGATCCAGATGGTTGAACTGAACTGGTGCCACGTCCAGCAAGTGCTCCTCCTAAAATAGTCACTGGAGATGAGTGAGCACCGCCTGAAAATGTCGAACCTGTAGGACGAAACTGCCTGGTTGACCTCTGCTGCTGAAACTGTCATCGTATCGGTCCAAATGATTGTTGTGGCTAGGTGTTGCACCAGACGAGCTCCCGAAACGTCTTTCTCGGATGTCCTCAAACTTCTCCGTTGAACCAGTAGCTTCGGAGATGGAAGTGATACGTAGTCCAACCATCTTCTCCTGCACCTCTCCCTACATCCCTCTGATGAACTTTTCTCGATTCTCATATGGAAATGCAGCGGTTGCTGGTGTGGGGAGACAACTCGTTATTTCGGATGAAGTTCTCTTTAGCTGTCATCCATCCATGCCTGAGCTCTGCAAATAATCAGCACTGGGACTCCTTCCACATCCCAGAAAAGAAGTACGATCTGAATCTCTTCTCAAAATCATCCCATGTAGGCTCGCATCCCAACTCAGAAAATGTCGCCTCCCGCCATCTCTCGACGAACGTTATCAATGAATGCTCCATAAAAGATACCCACGAGTCTTGTGGTGCACGAATCATTCGAAGTATCTTTATTACCTTCTTCAGTCACTGCTCAGCCTCATCTGATGTCCTGGTGCCCTCGAACATGTGCACATTGGCTCGCTAATAGGAAGTGAAAACTGACTGATATCTATGAAAAACGGAGTGATCGTGTGTTTCCTCATCTGTAAAGGGTACATGGTCCTGCTCCCTGCCATAATCTCCATCCTCGGCTCCATGTACTGATATCTCCTCATGTAGATCATCGTATTGAGGTTGTTGCCTCAACAGACTGGGATTGATCCTGTCATTTTCCATCCTGAGATGAAAGGTAAGTGAAATCTGACAGCTCCTCGAACCTCATCTTTATGTCTGTCTGTCTATTCCCAATCTCCGTCTGGTGTGCTAAGATCTGGTCCTATTGACCTCTCATAGCAGTTTGTTGCTGCTGAAGTTTGGTGAGTGCGGTCATGATGCACTCCAATCGCTCAACCCTCTCCTGGTCAAGTATGGACGTCATGGTTCTGCATGAGAACCAATATTATTAATCACAAAAACTTGATGTTCGTGGATACCATTGATTTCACCTTTCTCTTCTTGGGATACTATATGAAAATTAATTACAGTTGGTGGCATATGTGGTTATTGGATTTGAATGTCATACTTTTCATTTTGGATTCATGATAAGTCGGAGGACTGTTGCTATCTGAGAACTTAATACAAACGGAATTACAATACCGCGAATGTATGTAGCAGGGTGTCATGGCTCTGATACCAAACTGTGACGATCAGTATCCGGGATACCTGTTTACACATTATTAGCAGTATCGTATTCACATTGGATCGCATTATGTTACTAAATTTGAGAGAAATTTTTTCGTATTTCGGGAATGACATTCACAATCAATGTAAACAACCATAGAGCCAACAAGAAGTGTCATCAATTTTTCATTGAATTGATTTCCATATAATTTACATGTAACAAAAAGGAATATTACATTGTACACATGCACCCCAAAAAGTAACAAAAGAGAAACAAAAGCACTGTAAATAATCTGAACCAAAAATTGTAACAAGTGTACCGTTGAGTATAACAACGGATGCTCGAGATCATCAACCGACTATGCATTGTTATACTCAACGATATACATGTTGGTTATTTTTGTTCAGATTATTTATAATGCTTTTATTTATCTTCTATATTTTGGGATACATATATATAATGCAGTCTTTTTTGTACATATATACTGCAGTCTTTTTTGTACATGTAGTATTTATGAAATTAATGAATTGTGAATTAGTGATACTTGTTGTTGGCTCTGTGCTTGTTTACATTAAATGCGAATATCATTTCAAAACGCGAAAAGTTTTCCATCAATTTCAGCAGCATAATGCGATCCATTGAGAATACAATATTGCAGATCATGTGTAAACAAGTAACCTGGATCCCGGAGCTGTATAATGCGTTCCTCATGAGAGAACCCTTGCAAATTTTAAACTACATCCGAGCAACGATGTAGCAACCCTTTCCAACTTTTCATTGCATTCGGGCGAGGCAACGCGTCACCAGTAGGGAACGCTTCAACGAAATCTAGATGTTTGCTTAAATCCATGATAGAAGATCTGAACGAATTTGAGACAAATTCCTAAATAGTGTTCTTAGAAGAACACTATTTTGGAATTTATCGGAACCGTTTTGAGACAAATTCCTAAATAGTGCTCTTAGAAGAACACTATTTAGGAATTTATCTCTCCTGCGCTGGTTGTCGGCTACCTAATGTGCAACCCTCATCAATTTACCCGAACTTGGGACCGGTCATGGCTGAGTTAAAGATATGTTTAAATCTAACAATTGTTTAGCATCTACTATTTTTATAAAGATAAGTTGATGCTATTTCCTCCCTTTTTTCACGTGATTATTTATCCAAGTTTCCCCTCCACTGAAGTCTATATTATGCACTATGTTGCGTGTCTTTCCTACCTTTTTCACATCCATTTGACAACATTTGATGTGATATTATTGTATTTTGTTTAAAGAACGAGTGCTCTAAATTTACTGTAATATGCATACTTGAAGAAAGCATACATATTTAGAATGCATGGTAGGACACGTTTGTATAACAATATGTAAAGAAAGATCATCATGAATTGTTGTGTGTGTATGCATTATATCTTTATACCCATGTAATTAATGATGAGTAACAATGTGAATTAGGTGGATACCTTTTTCAAATTCTCAATTTCTATTATATTATCTTATCTTATCAAGACATAGCAGGATCTAAGAAAAAAGAGGTGAAAAAAGAATATTGAATGCGCATCAATATGTTTTAATATCTTTCAAGTAATTTTTGCATATTGACCTCTAAAATCTTATCCAATTACATCAAAAACCTTATAACAATTATGATTATAGCATGATCTCTATAATTTACCCTATTGAGTGTTTTCATCTATCCAAGGGTTGTGTAAAATCTAGCAAAAGTAAAGGGGTTGTAGTATAATTTACAAGGGTTGCTATATCTAAGAACCTTATTTTTTGCACTATAATTGATTTTTATTTTGGAAATTCATCATGAGGAGAAATTCAGTATATGTAGTCTATTTTTTATAAGGATGAGATGCATAATGGTGTTTAACTCTTTCTATGTGGATTCTTTATTTTTGCCATGTGAAGTAGATTAATCTATTTTCATCTCGTGAATTTTTTTGGAATTTCAAGAATCGCCAGCGGGGAAACTTTTGATATATTATATATAATGTCTATTCTTATAACAGTAAGATGTAAAATGGTCATTAACTCTTCCAGTGATGATTTTCTCTTTCTATTTTTAAATGAAAAGTATGATTAATCTATCTCCTTGGCCTATATTTTTTTTGAATTTCAATAATCAGTATTGGGAGAAACTTTTCGATATATATATATATATATTCAATTTTTATAACATTAATGTTAGAATACTTCGATGTTTATTCCATAGAGCCCTCGGGTCTCTTATATAGGGAGAGAGCCCTTGGGTAAATTACATGAGAGGTACATAAAGAAACAGAAATAATAAGTAACATTAACGACACACAACTATCTCTACACTCCCCCTCAAGATGGAGCATAGATATCTATCATGCTCAGCTTGGAAGAACATCTCTGGAAAGGTCCTCTGAGCAATGGCTTTGTGAATATATCTGCTGTCTGGTCCTCGGAGCTGACGTGAGACGTGGAGATGAAGCCCTTATGAATCATGTCCCTAGTGTAATGGCAATCCACCTCTATGTGTTTTGTTCTCTCATGAAAGGCTGGATTGTTGGCAATGAACAACGCTGCCTGATTGTCACATTGCAGGTTCATAGGCAACGGAACTTCACCATTCAGATCTTCTAGGACTGCTTTAACCCACATCATTTCAGTGCTTGCCTGTGCCATGGCCCTGTACTCGGATTCGGCACTGGATCTCGCCACAACAGTCTGCTTCTTGCTTTTCCAAGAGACTAAGGAGCTTCCTATGAAGATAGCAAACCCAGAAGTAGACTTACGATCCCGTGGACATCCTGCATAATCTGCATCTGCGCAGGCTGAAATAGCCAAATCCGTGCCTTTCTTGAACAACAACCCTGTGCCTGGTGAAGACTTCAGATATCTCAATATCATGTACAATGCATCCATATGTACTTGCCTCGGCTGCTCCACAAATTGACTCACCCGGTTTACTGCAAGTGCAATATCCGGTCGAGTTATAGTGATGTATAAGAGCTTGCCCACCATTTCTCTATACCTTCTCTTGTCCACCTCCTCAGTGTCATCATCGTACAGCTTCATACTCGGATCCATTGGTGTACTTGAAGGTCTGCATTCAGTCATTCCTGTTTCGGCCAGCAAATCTGTGACATATTTTCTTTGAGTCATCACCATTCCTTGTGCATTTCTTGCAAATTCTATCCCCAGAAAATACCGTATAGTGCCTAGATCCTTTGTAATGAACTGACTGCCCAACATAGACTTGGTTATCTCAACCCCTTGTGCATCATCTCCAGTAACCAATATGTCATCAACATATACCATAACAACGATGGTACCTCTAGGAGTCTTCCGGACGAACAGTGAGTGATCCGCATTTGATCTTCTGAAACCTTGTTGTTCAATAAGCTGGGAGAGCTTCTGGAACCATGCACGAGGACTCTGCTTAAGGCCATAAATAGCCTTATGAAGTCTGCATACCTTCTGAGTCTCCCCCTCAGCAGCAAACCCTGGTGGCTGCTGCATGTAGACTTCCTCCTGTAGATCACCATACAAGAAAGCATTCTTAACATCAAGCTGGAATATGGGCCAGCCACGTACCACAGCAACCGATAGAAGAATGCGAAGGGTAGAATGTCGCGCCACCGGTGAAAACGTGTCCAGGTAATCTACCCCATATGTCTGTGTAAACCCTCGTGCTACAAGCCTTGCCTTGTATCTGTCAAGACGACCATCTGCATGATATTTGACTGTAAAAACCCACTTGCAGCTTACCACAGACGCACCTGGAGGAATAGGGACTAGAGACCAGGTCCCTCGGGATTGTAAGGCACGCATCTCCTCTTCCATTGCTAAACGCCAGCATTCAGTCTTCATGGCATCCTGATATGTCCGTGGTATCTCAACTGATGATACAGCAGCGGCAAACTTCTGGAAATCCCCAGTGAGACGATGAAAGGAAACATGAGAGGCTAGGGGATATGAGACACACTGTCTTCGTTGTTTCCTATGAGCAATAGGCCGGTCCAAGTCATCCAAACCAGTGCTGACCGGTTGGTCCTCCTCCTGTGGTACAAGCTCCTGCACATGTGCATTATTTAACCCATCACTAATGTCAGACCATACCTGAGGCGTGCTGGATGGTTGAGATGTAGCTTGAGCAGGGCCCGTGCGTCTCGTGTAGAACTTAGGAAAAGGAACAACTGGGGTTGGTGGTGGTGGTGGTGGCGGGGTTGGTGGTGGTTGTGTTATTTGAGACGCTGGAGTAGAGGACGGACCCAAGCTTGGAGGTGGTGGAACATAGACTTGGGAGTCTGATGATGTGGAGGGGACCAATCTGTCACCTGCAGGGGAGAAGTACATGACAGGTTCGAAGAATGTAACATCTGCACTCACATAGTATTTGTTATTGACAGGATCATAGCAGCGGTACCCCTTCTGTGTCCTGGAGTAGCCCACGAAAACACACTTGATAGCCCTAGGGGATAGCTTATCAAGTCCCGGAGATAAGTGGTGAACAAAAGCGACAGTGCCAAAAACCCTAGGTGTCAATGTAAACAAGTCTCTGTCCGGAAAGAGAACAGAGATTGGAGACTTTTCCCCAAGAACAGTTGTTGGCATTCGATTGACCAAATAGCACGCAGTAAGTATAGCATCACCCCAAAAGGTTAATGGAGCACAACTCTGAATAAGTAAAGTGCGAGCAATGTCAAGGAAATGTCGATGTTTTCGTTCGGCAACTCCATTTTGTTGAGAAGTGTAGGGACATGTGGTTTGGTGGACAATGCCTTTAGATGAAAGAAAGTTGGCAAGAGAGCGAGTGCAGAACTCCAATGCATTGTCAGTACGCACATACTTAACAGTAGATGAAAAAACATTCTGAACTTCATTAATTAGATTTTGAATAACATTTCCTGCTTCAGATTTATTCTTGAGAAGAAAAGTCCACGACACTCTGGAAAAATCATCAACCACAACTAGATAGAACATGTGCCCCTGGTGATCCGGGACACGACTTGGACCCCAAATATCTATATGGAATAATTCAAACGAGGAGCTACTGCTCCGACTCTGACGACCGGGGAAGCTAGACCGATGGTGCTTCCCCAACTGACATGCTTCACATCGAAAAGAAGAACTCGGAGATATCTGAGGCAGGAGATGACGCATCTTCTGCAGCGGTAGATGACCGAACCGAAGATGCCAGGTGTATGGAGAAACAGAGGCCTGGGTATGCAAGGAGACACCAGCGTAGGAGCTACGAACGAGACGATAAAGGCCATTTTGCTCAGAACCACAGCCAATCACCCTGCCCATCAGTATGTCCTGAAAAATAACAGACGATGGGTCAAAAATAGCACGACGGTGCAAATCACGTGTAATCTGACTAATAGATAAAAGGTTCATCGAGAATTCTGGAGCATGTAGCACATTCTGTAGGTGCATAGAGGGTAGCAAAGCTGTCTCCCCCTGACCGATGATAGGAGACTGAGTGCCATCCGCAATGAGTACAGAGCGACCTGGCTGAACAGCCCTGTATGACTGCAGAATATCTCTCTCACGGCAAAGATGATGGGTAGCTCCAGAGTCGACAATCCATCCTGTGAGATCATGACTATGAAATGGGGCTGAAGGGCTACCTGAGGCACTGGCTGAGGCCGATGTACTGGCTGACGCCGAAGCCGCAACATCAGAAACATCTGCACCCTCTGATGAAGAGGATTGTGGCATGATATCCCGAAGTCGTGCCACCAACTCCTCGAACCTGTGATCTGAAGTAGACACAGGTGGACCCTGAACATGATCAGCTACTCGTGCAGATGGAGGAAACCCATGCTTGGAATAGCATGTATCCTCCGAATGACCAGTGCGGCGACAATATGAGCACGTAGAGCGTATGCGGCCTCCACGGCCACATCCACCACTTCCCCTGCCACGAAACGAGGACGAACTACCACGTCCCCTGGAGACTGTCATTGCTGACGGAGTCGCAGTCGCTATATTGGATGGAACATGTACACGACTGAGCCACCTGTATACATCTTCTATTGGTGGGATGGTGGCATCTGCTAGTATCTGAGCACGTGCTGCCTCGTACTCCGGATCTAGGGCAGCGAGTAATACGCCAACCATAGTGGCGTTGCGGAACGTCTTCTGCTGTTCCGGTGTGGCTGTAAGAGGGATGGTGCTGTAGAGCTTCTCGAACATGCCACGAAGCGACGTGTACAGGGAATGAAGGGGCTTCCCGTTCTGTTTCGTGGTAAATATATCATGCTGCAACTGGAGCATCTTCGTCTCATTACGGACCTGAGAATACGTCATAGCCAAAATATCCCACATCGCCTTAGCGGTGGGCTGGTGAAGGACGTCATTCGCTATCTCCATCGTGAGCGTACCTGAGAGCCATACCTTGGCGTACGCATCATCAGCCTCCCATGAGGCATAGATCCCTGTCTTCTCCGGTGGTTCATCCTCGGTAAGAATATGCTTCTTACCGCACGACTTCATGAGACTGAGGAACTGCATCGCCCATAGTTCGTAGTTGGTCCCGTCCATCTTGACGATTGGTGCCGAACCTTTGAAGGCACCTATGGCGGGCATATCGATCTTCTGATCTGACATAGTACCGGAGAAGAATAACTACTGATAGACCAAGAAAATTGTCTACCAAGACCTTGTAGGATTCAAGTGCATAGGTAGACGATTATGCACTTGAATCAAACATGATGCCGAGTCCGAAGAACGCGGTACCCCTGCAGCGAGTAGAGGCTTTGAGAGCCTTTACTTTGACACGAACGACTGCTGGAAGAGGACGGCGGCGGCTGGACAGCAAGTGGAGCCCTACGGCAGGGGCTCGGCGGCGGTGGTAGGGGCTAGCGGCGGTGGTTGGGGCTGGCAGCAGGGATCCGGCGGTGGGTGGAGGAGCCCGACAGGGGCTGGCAGCGGTGGAGGAGCTCGGCGAAGGAGGCGGCGGCGTGAGAGTTGGGCCCGGAGGGGGTTGGGCGCCGAAACCCTAGAGAGGGGGGGGGGCGGCGGTGGAAAAAACCCTAGGTTAGGGTTATGGCTCTGATACCATGTTAGAATACTTCGATGTTTATTCCATAGAGCCCTCGGGTCTCTTATATAGGGAGAGAGCCCTTGGGTAAATTACATGAGAGGTACATAAAGAAACAGAAATAATAAGTAACATTAACGACACACAACTATCTCTACAATTAAGATGTAAAATGGTCATTAGCTCTTTCTATATCGATTTTGCCTCTCTTTCCCATGTGAGGAAGGATTAATCTACTTCCTTTTCATATATTTTGTATTTATTATTTTTAAAAAAATTTAAATTCATTTTTTACCCCCTCAATCAATGATAAGAAACAATGTGAATTAGGATACATTTTCCCTTCTCCATTTCTATTATATTATCTTATCATGATATATCAGGTTCAAGGAAAAAAATTGTGAAAAAAGAAATTTGAATGTGCATCAAGTATTTTTAAAATTAAAGAAGCGTGATGTAAAACTATATATAAAGATACCCTTATATCTTGGTGATGTAGTGGAGGGATGCAAGAGAAGCTCAAAATTAAAAGAGCATGCTTTAAAACTATGTATAAAGATAGAATAGAGGAAACTGTCACAAACTACAAAATAGAGAAGAAGGAAGTAAAGAAAGCTATAAGTAAAGCTAAGTCAAAATCTTATGAAGTTTTGTACAAAAATCTCGACCTTAAGGAGGGCCAGAAGGATATATTCACATTGACCAAAGCAAGAGAAAGAAGGACCAAAGACCTTTCTCAACTAAGATGCGTTACAGATGAGGAAAGACATGTGCTTGTTATTCAGAAGGATATAGAAAGAATGGAAGCGGTATTTCCACAAGATTTTCATTGGAAAAGGAAATAGAGAGATCACTTTGGGAGATCTAGCTAGTAGTAAAAGTTACTTGAATTGTACATGCTATAGACGAATATAAAGGAATGAAGTTGATGAGGCTTTGAAGGTTATGCAACATGGGAAAGGTGTAGGACCTGATGATTTTCCTATAGAAGCATGGAGAGTTCTCAGTGAGCGTGAATTGACTTGGCTTGCAATTTAATATTATTTGGTAAAGTAAGAAAATGTCTCAAGAATGGAGGAAAAGCATCGCGATGCCTCTTCGTAAGAATAAAGGAGACATTTAAAAAATGTTTGAATCACAGAGGTATCAAGTTGATGAGTCTTACTATGAAAAATTTAGGAACGTGTGATCATAAGAATGTTGAGGCAAAATAAAATCAATTTGAATTCATATCAGGTCGCTAAATTATTGAAGCAATCCACTTGCTGAGGAGAACAATGGATATTTACATAGCTAAAAGGAAGAACCTCCATATGATTATTATTGATTTGGAGAAGTCTTATGATCTTATCCCACGTGAGATATTATGGAGAGTTCTGGAAAAGAGACAAGTACTTGTCATATATATTAATCTCATGAAAGATATGTATGATAATGCTTCATCTTATGTAAAGATCCAATCTGAGAAAATTGACTATTTTGACATCAACATTGGTCTGCATAAAGGTTCATCTTTGATTCCATTCCTTTTTACTTTAATCATGGATGAATTGACTAGTCACATCCATGATGAAATACCTTGTATATTATTCCCCGATGATATTGTGTTGATTGGTGAGACTAGAGATGGAGTAATGAGAAGCTTATGATCTAGAGACATGCATTAGCGATTAAAGATTTTCGTATAAGTAAGGCTAAGACTGAATATATGGAGAGAACTTTGATGGAAGCAATGGTGAAGGAATGGTGAAAATCAATGACAATAACATTTAGAAGAAAGATTTTTTCGATACTCGGGATCAATTTTGCAACATGACGGAAAAAATTGATGGATATGTTACTCATATATTAAGTGCAGGTTGGCTGAAGTGGAGAGGAGCCTCTACTTTTCTATGTGATAAGAAAATTCCTTTGAAAATCAAAGAAAAGTTTTACAAAGCATCTGTGAGACCTGTTATGCTATATGGATATAAATGTTGGCCTGTAAATAGACATGTGTAGACAATGGTAGTATCAGAACTGAAAATGCTAAGGTGGATGTGTAGACGTACATGTAAGATCGTATTCGGAGTGATGCAATCAAAAGAAAGTTGGTGTAGCTCCGATCAAGGATAAGATGCGAGAAAACCGCTTAAGATGATTTGACCATTTGCAAAGGAGGTTGGCTGATGTACCAATTAGGAGATGCAAGTTTTGGGATGCTGAGCTAGCTAAGAGAGGGCAAGGAAGGCCCAAGAAGTCTTGGAATGTGACTATCTGAAAAGATCTTAGTTTTTTGGATCTTAGGCTGAGATTGACCCTAGATATATCTGAATGGAGGCAAAGAATCCATGTAGCCGACTCTACTTAATGTGGTAAAAGGCTTTGTTGTTGTTGTTGTATATAATGTCTATTTTTATAACATTAAGATATAAAATGGTTGTTCACTCTTTTTATGCAGATTTTCTCTTTCCTATGTGAAGTATGATTTATCTATCTCTTCAATTTTTAATTTCTAAATTCAATTTTAGAGATTGAAATATTTGAATATTATAATATAAAATAATGGATGATACAAATAGTACATCTACATAATAGATATAAGGATCAATGTTTAGCCATTCTTATTTAATTTATAATATATTTTTGATTAAAATGACTTGATGAGTACTAAGCCTTCTCCCACTATAAGTAGGGTCGGCTACATGGATTCTTGCTCAAATCCATGTTGAAAGATTCGACTAATTTTTTTTCTTAACACAACCCCTGCAAGAGTGGGATTTGAACCCTGGTCTTTTGTGTGGTAGACACACTGTCCTGCCACTAGACCATTAAGTGGATTTATAATATATTTTTGATTAAAATGACTTAATAATGATGATTTTAGAAAGGGGTTTTTACACCCATAACCCTAAGTAATTTTGTAATTACAATCATAACCTTGCATAATAATGAATTACACGAGAAACCTTGGATAGTCACTCCGTCTCATACTCATGACCTTTCGTTAGTTTTCCCCTTAACCCTACCATATCATTGGGTTAATCTAACCTTTAATCTATCCAATGACTGCTAAAAAAATCAAAAAATTTTAAAAAACTTTCTTCCTCCATCTGCTTACAACGCCGACCCCTCCCTTTCTTCTTCCTCCTCCGCCCCTCCGCCTGCAGCCTCGCCCCTCCTCCTGCAGCCACCCTCTCCGCCCCTCCGCCTTCAGCCACCCTCTCCGCCCCTCTGCATGCAGCCTCCTCCCCCCTCCAGGCCCGCCGCGCCCTCCCTCCAGTCTCGTCACCTACCTCCAAGCTTCACCCTCCCTCTGAGCTAGCCGTTGTCCCCCTCCACATATCCTCCAACACCACCTCCCTTCGGCGGAGACTCCTCCCCCGCCGCCATCACACCTCTTCCCTCTTCGCTTCCTGCTTCAACACCTCACCACCTCCGCATCGAAGGAAACGCCAACACCGCCAAGCCTCCTTAGCGCTTCAGGTACAACATATCCCCAGTGAGGGCAAGATCTGCACAACAGGGTAGCAGTCGCGTGTCAGGGTCGCGGGATCGCTGGAACAAGGAAGGCCACGGCCCAAAGAGGTCGTGTCCATCACCAAGGATTATGTCGTTGCTGTTGTTGAGCATCTTCCTCCATCTCGCCAGTGATCTCCTCGAGGAACCTCTCCTTGGGCTCGAGTACGAGGAAGATGAAGAGGGCGTCGAGGAGGTTGCAGCATGTGAGGACGAGTAGGGAGTTCTTTATGTCGATGCCCTGAGGGTAGATGTTGTCGGTCTTTGAGGGGTCCTGAATCTGGGCGAGGTAGAGGAGGCAGTGGCGGACCTGGAGGAGGGGGAGGCGGCAGTGGCTAGAGGAGGGAGGAGGGGGGGCGACGGGCCTGGAGGTGGGGAGGGGTTTATAGGAGGAGGAGGATGAGGTTGGAGGGGGGGGGCTGGAACGAGGTGGCGGTGGTTAGAGGGGGGCGACTTGCTTGGAGGGGGCGGCTGGGGCGACGGGCCTGGAGGGGGCGGCGGCGATGGCCTGGAGGGAGGGGGTGGCGGTGATGGGCTGAAGGGTTTTTATTTTTTTTTTGAAAAATGTTAATTGCCATTGGATTGACCATGGGTTAGCATTACGGACAATTTTGACTTTTTCTAACCTAAACCGTCAACTATAACGGACATCTTAAACAGACCATAACACATGGTTATGTCATGTAAGAGTTATGCATTACTTGGGGTTTCCTGTGTAATTCGCTATTATGCAGGATTGTAATTATAATTGCAAAATTACTCAGTGTTATCGGTATAAAAATTCCTTAAAAATAGGCAAGACTGGATATCTAAAAATTGTTACACAGATGATAGGTATTTATTTGATAGATTAATTTTTACTTACAAACAAAATCAAGATCAGAATACTATAATATGTTATTTAAAAAATAAATGAAACAAAATTTATTGTAAATGATTAATATGGCATGTCATAACACATGCATTGTATAAAATTGTTATTTTTTCGCAATTTTACATAATTTTTTAGATATATTATCAATGTAAAATATATTCCATCGACCTACACACACAAACCAAAAGTCAGTCACTGCTTACGATTAAGCTTATAGATATACAATAAATGATAAAATGGAGGGAAATCTATAAGTTCCTATTTTTGTGATTATTTTATTTCATATATAGATATAAATTAACACATCACAATCAACATTTATTTAATTTTAAAAATATTAAAGTCCAAATGTAGGGACCGGAAACTTAGATTCTACAGATGTAAATAATGAATAATAATATCATTCTATTTATTTTATGATCGGTAGAAAACATCTAAAATTTATTTTGTTGTGCAAAAAAAATAAAGACTTGAATTTACTTTGATAGAAAGCTTTTTTCTGGTAAAAAGGAATAAGACCTTTAACATGAATTTTGTGCTCCGAGTCTAAAAAGTTTAAAATATGAAATTGACGATCTTCATTCTCAAAATAACTTAGAACTAATATTACTTTATTTGTATTTTTGATATATCACTACTAATAATTTTTGTAAAAAATACTATCACGGCAGAGCGCAGGTATATTTACCTGTTAACATTACATTTATTCCTTTTTAACTGCGGGCTGCAGCGTTCATTGAGATTATCAGCTAATATAACTTGCATTTTTTTCAGGGTTAGAAGTGGTCCTTGCAGATGGTAGCATAGTTGATATGCTTGGTACCTTGCGAAAAGACAACACAGGATATGACTTAAAACATTTGTTTATAGGTTGCCTTCACTTCTGATGCTCATTACATAAATATATAATATCCACAATAACCATATTCTGAAACGGTGATGATGAAGCCCAATAGCGCAATTTTATAGGAAGTGAAGGCTCCTTGGGGGTTGTTACAAAGATTTCAATAGTTACTCCTCCACGCTTGCCATCAACCAATGTTGCTTTCCTTGCCTGCCATGATTATTTGAGTTGCCAGGTAAGACTATCTTCCCTAGCAATGCCAAGTATGTCTTTCACAATAATTTCATACATGTTGCATGCTTAAAAATACTAATTCTTGTCAATAACTGAATTTAAAATGTTTACTATAAACTACTGGAGCAATATTGATGTCCTATTCTCGTAGAATTCTAATATATGCTTGAAAAGAAATCAACAAACTATGAAATTATTAGAGTCCTCTATGTGGGTCTTTTGTATATCAACATTTTGATTACGACTGTGAAGGACTTCATTCTATAATATTATTCTTAGAAAATCATGGATCTATCTTTCTTTTTTCAGTTCTTGTCTTGCACGTCATTTATGTGCTATTAACTACGGGAATCATTTTTGAAAGGAAACATGATGGCTAATTGAAAGTAACCATCCGAACTTCAAAGAAGCCGCAACATATTTTTTTACCAAAAGAAGCTAATTGAAACATTCCAACACGCAACTCAACCCCATCCAAGAACACAAACCTTAAAAAACTTAGGGTAAGTTATAAGAAAAAGGGGCCTAACGATGTCTCGATTCCCAATCACGAGCGTCATTTTTTAAATGTAACACGTTGAGATATTTGTTATTTTTGCTTCTTTTATGTAATATTCTCTTCGTCCTTTTTATGTAATTTGTCAATCGGTATCTCCTATATATAATACAACCCTAGGGCCTCATGAATAAGCAAGTTATTGCTTTCTCCCAACATGGAATCAGAGCGACGGTCCTAGATCGGAGTTCTCGTACCCCACCCGTGTTGTAGCCTCCACCCACTGCCCTCGCACATACCGTGTATTGTTGCCACCCATCGCACACGACTCCTGCATGGCATTTAGCAAACATCGGCACCCTAGCGTAGCCCCCGGCTACAACAATACCTTTCGCACACCCTCCCTCGGGTGATGCTGGACTCTTAACGTCACCCCTAGGCATCGTCGGGACCCTCCATGCAGCCCCCAGCTATCGTCAAACCCATCTATACACAACGACACACCTCTACGGGTCTTTGAGCGCCATCGCAACGTTGCATACCATGCCTAGGCCGGCTTCTCTCCTTTCCATCGTAAAACTGCAGTTTGAAACGATCTAATTTTTATTGGAAAACGTGATTTCAGGTCTATAAAAATGTCTTCTGGCCCTAGTGCAGATCAAGGATTGATGATGATGGTTATATGATTCTACACATACAACCAATCCTCTATGTCCTGTTAGAAAATAAGGGCGATGTTTTCTCTTCATCCGGTGCCTTCAAGGTCCCGTCTCCCACTATGAAGGTGGATGAGACCAACTACGAGTTGTGGTACATGCAGTTTTTGACCCTTATGCAATGCAATAACAAATAGCACATTCTAACGAAGTCTGAGCTGACGGACATGACTGGAGACAATGCTTTGTGGAAGTAAGATGATGTATATGTGCGCATTTGGTTCTCTGGGACTCTCATTACATAGATTGCCAATGATATTGTGAACCAGCCCACCGCCAAGGTGATGTGTGATACTCTTGCAGCTATGTATGCCCAAGAGAAGAATGAGGCCAAGATTCTTCAGCTCCAATTTGATATATACACAACCAAGCAGAATGGTCATGCTCTGCATACCTTCTATTCTTCGCTTTCAGGCATGTTTGAGAAGCTTCACAGCTTCATATATGTTACCACTTCTACAGAGGAACAAATGGCATATATGAACTCCACCACGGTTGGAGTTTTCTTAGTAACTTTGGATCCATAATACGAAGCAGTATGCACACAGATTATTACTGGTGTGACAATACCTACATGGAAGAGGCTTACAGTCACCTCAACAAGTTTCTTATCCCACATGCTGCCACCACATAGACCTCCTCAGTAATGGATGCTTCTCATAATAGAGGATGTTCTACTCAGTTTAGAGGGAGTGGTCCCTGCGGTAGAGGAGGTGGACATCAATGTGACCCCTATACCTATTTTCATCGTCCAGGTTACTCTTAGGACACATGTTATTAGAAGCATGGATACCATGCATCTGCTCATGTGGTCAAAGCATATCGAGCCTCCAAACACTTCATCTCCTAGGGAAGATCCACGCCTTGATGATATTGTCTGCCTCCCGTCTAATGGAGTTAATGACTCATGTTGTGGGCACTGCTACAGGTTCCTCAGATGTCGCTACAACTACTAGAGCCTCTTCAAGCTCCACAGGTACATCATATGCCTATACCAGTTGTAGCAAGACAGATACAACAAAGTGGATCATAAACTCTAGTGCTTCTCACCATATATGTGGAGAGAGCACAATTCCGCTCTTACAGATCTATACCCCATGGTAGATGGGTCACCATTACGAACGAGGTTTACTTACCCATCACAGATAGGGGGAGGTACATTTGACGCCATCCATGTGCTTGTAGAATGTTTTATATGCTCATGATTTTTAGATGAAATTGCTTTCTATCCATTAGATTATGAAGAATTTTTATTGTCATGATATTTTTGACTATCTTCTCTTGTGTTTCAGAACATACTCACGGGCAGGGTGATTGGATGTGGTCATGGGCAGCGGAGGCTCTACATATTGGTCTAGCCTCCTCATGATGGTGCCTCTATTATTCCCACTGGACCAGTCTCACCATACTTGTGATGTCTTCGATTTGACCACCTTCCTCTGTAGAAGTTATGTTCATGTCCTCCCATAGATCTTCCACGATCTTCCTTCTAGTGCGTTGAGGCTTACCAGCTTGGGAAGTTTCACCTCTCTTCTTTTCTTAGTCGTCAGAGTCATAGCAATACTTAGTTATCTAATCTTATTCACTTAGATATTTGGGGTCCTAGTCATAATCTTGATCACCAGGGACATCATTTTTATCTTGTTGTTGTAGATGACTACTCTAGACTTTCTCGGGTCTTTCTGTTAAAAAACAAGTCTGAAACTAGGTCTGTTATTAAATCATTTTAATGAAATAATGAACATGTTCTCTGCTATTGTCAATTTTTTAAGCTCTGACAATGCCTTAGAGTTTTGCACATTATAGCTATCTGATTTTCTTCATATCTCGTGGCATTATACACCAGACCTCATGTGCGTACACATCCTATCAGAACGGTGTTGACGGATGCAAATACCGTTATTTACTTGATGTGAAATGGGCCCTTTTGATCCAGAGTCGTGCTCCTCACTCTTTTTGGGGTGATGCGGTCCTTACTACTTGCTACTTGGTGAACTACATATCATCTTCTGTTTTAGGAGAAAAGGTTCCCTTCTCGATTGTGTTTTTCGCATACATATTCTTCCTTACGCCCTATGTGTTCAATTGTGTTGCCATTGTTCACAATCTGACCCATGGTCATGACATGCTCTCTCCCCTAGCTCTCAAGTTTGTCTTTGTATGCTAGTCTCATACCCAAAAGGGGTATAGTTGCTTTCATTCACTTTGACGGAAATACTTTACCAACACTGATGTCATCTTCTTTGAGTCAATTATGTATTTCTCTCCTACAGATGACATGTTGATTCCATCAGACTCAGTTGTGGAGGTTTTCATGCCTCGTTCTACTCCTCCACTACCTTCACCACCACCACTAGTACTTGCACCTACTTTTGTGGTTGCCCCTAGACCACCACCCAATACTTGAATCTGTTTTTGCCATGCATGTTTACTCGCATGTCTCACTTTGTTCCCCCTTCTCGTAGATCTTCCCCATCATCCAACACGCCCCAAGTATGTAATGAGTACATTGTTTCTAATTGATTGCACTACCGAGTTATCTGTACAACATGATTCTTTACAGGATGAGTAGGTTCCCTATTAGGAGAGTAGTTTATAGGTTCAGGAAGTGGCAAATAATCTAGATGTGCCTATTGCTTTGCAGAAGCATAGACATACTTATACTACATATCCACCTGCAACCCATGTATCCTTGGGCCGAAACTCCGAGGACTTCAGGAGATTTATCATGACGCTATCAGCTATGTAGATACCACAGACAAATTAGGAGGCTATACAGGACAGTCAGTGGCGTGTTGCTATGGAGGAGGAGATGGTCGTGCTTTAGTCATGTGGCACTTGGAGCATTGTTACAACTCTTACAGGGGCATGATTTTTGGGATGCAAGTGGGTGTTTACGATGAACCACCATGCATATGGCAGCGTAGATGGCTACAAGATGAGACTTGTGGCTCGTGGGGTCACCCAAACATATGGGGTGCACTATCAGTGTACTCTCTTTAGTAGCTCGGCATTCGACACTTCATATTCGTCGTTTTGTTGCAGTGACATGAGACTGATCCCTATATCAGCTTGATGTGAAGAATACATTTCTCTTTGGTGATCTACATGAGGAGGTCTACATGTAACAGCCGCCTGAATTCGCTGTTGAGGGGGAGTGTCAAATGGTTTGGCAAGGTGATCTATGGCCTTAATAAAAGTTGAAGAGCATGGTTCTAGAAGCTCTCGGATTTGATAGAGCAACATGGGTTTGTGAGATCGGCTTCTGATCATTAACTATTTCTCGAAAGGAATAAGAGATGTATAATAACCATACTTGTGTATGTTGATGACATCATTGTGAGAGGGGATGATGAGCAGGACATCCAGGTTGCTAAGGATTTCCTAAGTCTGCAGTTTGTGACCAAGGACCTTGGTAGTCTACTCTACTTCCTTCGATTGGAGTTTTCCAAGAATCAGGGAGGTCTTGTGATGAGACAGAGGAAGTTAGTTACAGATCTCTCTCAGACATGCATGGAAAATTGCATGCCTGCCACTACTCCCCTTGATCTGAGCATGAAGCTGTATGATGATGACATTGAGGAAGTAGACAAGAGGAGGTACGAGGAGCTCGTTTGGAAGTTCTTGTACATGACCATCACCAGGACATATATATCTTTTGTAGTAAGAAAAGTGAGTCTGTTCATGGAGCAGCCTAGACATGCATATATGGTTGCAGTCCATATGATTCTAACGTATCTGAATACTTCACATGGCATTGTTCTCCTATTTAGCAGGGGTACATCCCTCGCCGTCACAACTTGTACAGATACAGATTATGCTGGGTATCCCAAGGACAGGAAGTTTACTTCTAGTTTTGCAGTGCTTATAAGGGGGTTCCTTGGTGTCATGGAAGAGCAAGAAGAAGACAATAGTCACCATATCCGGTGTAGAATCAAAATACAGGGTCATGGCACATGCTAGTACATAGATGATGTGGGTCAGATCTATTCTTATTGTCCTAGCAATTGAGGTGCCTCTTCTCATGCACATCCAATGCGACAACCAAGCTATTCTTTTTATTGCCAACAACCCAGTCTTCCATGAGAGGACCAAGCATATCAGTAGATTGTCACAACTCTCAAGACATGATTGAAATATGCTTCATCTCCACACTCATGTTATTTCAGGAGATCACCAAGGCCCTAGCCACAAGGCCTTTCCAAAGATGTTGTTCTAAGCTGAGCATGATTGATATCTAGCTCCAGCTTGAGGAGTGTTGAAATATTTGTTATTTGTGCTTCTTTTATGTATTTTCTATTCTCGTCATCCTTTTTATGTAATTTTCCCATTGGGTATCTCCTTAATATAAGAGAACCGTATGACCTCTTGAATAAGCAAGTTATTGCTTTCTCTCAATATAAGAAAGCGGATACTAAACTTTCAACTTTAGGTTTCAACATCACCATAAAAGGATCACATAAGCTTACTGTAGAAAATGGCAATACGGAAGTGTAATTAGAGGTAATCAAGATAAAGAACATGAATAACATCGGGATTTGATGTGGAACCCGACTCTATAAGGAACAAGATGAAACCACGTGAGAACCATCTTAAAGGGTTGATTTGTATATTGTTGTGAATCGCGGAAGCGGAATACACACAAACTGCCATTCAAAAGTGAAACTCATTATGTGCAATCATCTTACATCATATGTATTGAAATTGTTCGGGAGAAATGGTACCAAGCTCGTTGAATAAAGAGAGACAAGAAAGCGAAAATATTAGAATAGATAAAAAGATGATGGATCTGCAAAAATAGGCATGACTTTTTTTAGTAGAATTTAGTGCAAGCCTTCCCATTTTCCACCCTCTTTATGGTAGGACTCGAGACCTTTGATTTTGCCCCAAACTCTGGGTGGGGGGCATCCCTCCTCTTTCTTCTTGAACCCTTATCACTTACTCTGGGTTATGGTAGAGGTGGTTCTCCATATATATTCTAGTTATTTGAGAACAAAATATATAGCTTCAAATGAATCGAAGAGGATAAAAAGTGGTATTTTACGAAGCAAAATTCCTTGATAAGAAAATAGACATGTTTGGGTACGAGTCGAAATGAAAGACGTAATGATCTGGGCACTGTCTCAGGGAGAGGCTCGATGAAATAGACATGTTTGTGATGATGCGAGCTACCTGCACCTAAATAGAAAGACCCTATGAAGCTTTAGTACAATGAGAAGATGGTACATGTGCCCTTACCAATCAAGAACACTAATGTGACACCAAACGTCAAAATGCAATAACTCAAATAAAGTACTATTATTACGATTCTGATTATTGGAAAACTAGGACAATGATGCTTCCCGAGATGCCAAGCCTCACATTGAAAAAAGGCTAAGATGGGATCTATGGGAGGACTCTACATAACTTCTGCAATGGATGGTGATCGAACAAAAGGTGTCACATGTATAGAGAGATTGAATCAATTTATGAATGTATGGAAGGTTGCTTCACCGATTATATATATTGGGGATGTGACAACTAGATAGCTAGGGATTCTTTATGGTCTTCTTATGCATGGAGTTTCAAAGGTTAGTCCCTACTCATCACACCTCCCCTATCTTGTTGGAGTATTTGTTATATGCGTCACTTAAGTAAATGGGTAAATGGATTACTCCAGGATCTGTTTACCACATCCTTTGGTTTAGTCCCACATCTATCGTCTGTGGGATGTGGAGACTCAATGAGGGCTATATAAGAATCCCCTCACCCTCTGCATCCATTGAGAAAGTGCAATGCATACGTCAACCCTTTGAGGTGTTCTCTCATCGTTTCATACCGCTCCTTATGGAATATGGTTCCACGCTCTATCCCGATGTTCAATATTATTCTATATTTATTTCTCTGATACGCTTCCGTATTATATTTTCTAACATGGTATCATAGAAGATCGATTCTCGAGGACTTTATGTTTATTGTTATTGAAGAGTCATTTCTTGATTATTGTTGAAGATTTATTTGTGAAGATCAGTTGTTCAAGATTCATCTAAGATTCGAGAAGTTCTAGGGTTCTCTTTTGAAACCCTAATTCAGTTTGAGGTCCCTCACGTGCATCCAGGCGACACGCTTCTGGCATTGTACCCTCTTCATCGCCTCCAAGCGGAGGCATCTCCTGCATATCGGCTCCCGTAACATCACGCACATGCGAACCCTATCAGCAGTCGGCGGGTCCCTTTCCTCCTCTCGAAGCCGCCAGCAGCCCAGGCGACACCTTCCTGCTCCATCTCTTTAAAGACCCCAGACAGAGCCATCAACTCCAAGTGACATCGTGTACATCGCACTCCAGGCGACGATCTCCTTCCACCAAGTCTACCAGAGCAACTCATCCACCAGAGTCACGCAAGAGAGAGATCCCAGGCGACATCAAGCAGCAACACCCTCCGATCTCATGCGGTGCATCCATGTGCACACCCTTCTTCTGACGGCGTTGTTGGATTATTTGGTTGTGCGCCTATTGAGCTGTAGGAGGGTAAATGGATCCTGGAGAGATCCATTTACGCCATCCATATGTTTAGTCCCACATCTAACAGTGGTGGAACTTGGAGGCTCTGTGGAGACTATATAAAGAGCCCCAAACCTCTTGTATCCATTGAGAGAGAAAAGTGTAATAGACACACCAGCCCTTTGAGGCCTTCTCCCGTGGTTTCATCACGTTCCTTAGGGAGTAGGGTTCCACGTAAATTTTGTTGTTGTTATTGTTCTTTATCTTTTTCCATATTTCGCTTCCATACATTTATTTTCTAACATGGTATCAGGGTCGATTTTGAGGATCTCAAGTTCTTTATTTTTCGAGATTTATATTTGACGTTCTTTGTTCTTGAAGATGATTATTAATGTTTGTTCTATCTAAGTTCTAGGGTTTCTATTTAAACCCTAATCTCTGCATATTTCAAGCGTCATCATCAAAGTTTTGAAGATCCGATGTCACCAATTTCCTGGCCTTTAGGGTTTTCTTGGAACCCTAGTTTGCAACTCGGCCCCATCGTGATATGCAACCTCCTCTCATCAACTCACGTAGGTGTCACAAGTCCAAGCAGATCCTCCAGGCGGAGGTCTATTCAGATAGCATACCTCCAGGTGTAGGACAAAGCCCAATCGTCGCTCCTCTCCAACGGTATCTCCGCAAGCGAACCGCAGCTGCGTACGGCGACACAATTCCTAGCCGCATACGACAACACGATTCCTCGTAGCAGTCAGGAGCGCGCAGAGCTTCCAGGTAGCGCATAGAGTCTCCGCGACAAGCCTCCATCGAGCAGCATCCTCCGTCCACACCAGACGACGCTAGATGCGCCGCACCTCCAGGCGATCTCCGACGCAGTGCAAGGCGGTGCCTACATCGAGCAGCAACAACATCTCCAGCAAAGGCAACAACCCTCCTTTACAGGCGGAGCCCCGAAGCACCCCAGGCAGCGCCCTCACCTGCTTGTGCCGCCTCTCGCGCGTGGTCAAGCCGCAGGTGGAGTCGCAAGTCGCAGGCAAGTGCTCCTCCGATATCGGCCTGGTGATCGAGACCCAGCCTAGGCGTCACTCATTCCTCAATAGCCCCAACAGCGGCGGTCGGAGCATAGAACCTCTAAGGGGGCAACACCATTCGAACAAGGGTTCCCACGGGAAGCCTATGGGTCGATGCCCCTGTTTAGTTAAAAAAATGAGTGGGGCTAACTTTAAGTGGCTAGCGAGGGTCCAAGGTCTGATTTTAAAAAAAAATCTATTGAAAGAAAAAGGGGAGGACAAAGAGAGCAGGTCAGGTTAAAAGTAATATTCCATGTTTTGGGCCTTTTTAGGTTGTATTTTTTTAAAAAGGTAAAAAGGCGCATATATACAAAAGTCGTACGCAAAACAAAAAATGCAAAAGCCGAAAAAAATGATTGAACGACTTGAAAAATGATGATTGATTTTAAAAAAAGAGATTTGAAAAGCCATAAAAAATTGAACGGCTTATGTTAAAAAATGGAAATAGCCAAGAGAAAAAATTGCAAGAAAAGCTATAAAAATGGTTGAAACGGCTTAAAAAGGGGAAAATGTGACAACTTCTAAATAAATGAAGAAAGCCGCAAGAAATTTTTGAGAACATTCATGTTATTTTCCCTATTTTATTATCTTCTCCCAACATAGTAGATGTTATGTAGAGTCACAGGTCATGTTGCAGATTTAGATGTCAGATGCAGACCAGTCAGATTTCCAGACTCTACAGATTTTATCAGATTTCAGACTCTACATTCAGATTGGTTAGAGTCCAAATTCGAGGCACTCCATGATTGAGTGGCCCATTCTTCGAGTTCTTCCGAGAGAGACTCAGTTTCAGAGTTGCATACATATGCGGTCTTTTCAGATGAGCACACGTTTGTCAACTTTTGTCGTGGTCTCCATCATTCTTCTTGTTTTGTCGGCCAGAGTTTTCGTGTGAACCATAAGAACTCCAGAGCAGAGGACCATTCCCTATGCCACTGAGGGCAAGGATTTTCATGTGGTATCATAGGGACTCCAGAGTAGGGTACCATTCTCTGTATCGGATGGGAGAGACTCAGTTCTCCGATGAAGAGACTTTTCACACTCCATTCTCCAACGACCATGGACTTCGACAAGGATTGCACTTCCACGACCTTTTTAGTTTGGCCCTTTTCAGAGATGGAGCAGTTGTCCACATGTTGTGGCGGGCCATAGTACTCCGACGAAGAGACTCATTATAGTTGCAATGACTCTGACAGGCGCAGTTCAGAGCACATGCTCTCCGACGAGGAGATTCAACAGACACACTCCAGCCCGTTCGTCCTCCACACCTGCACAACATGAGAAGCAGCGTCCTCGACAACAACAGTTGTGCATGTTGAGTTGATATTGTCCGTAGTGTCCTATAGCGTTGAGTTAAATTTCTTTCTGTTTGTCCAAGCTGAGCATTGCATGCTCCAGCTTGAGGGGGAGTGTTGGAGTATTTGGTTGTGCGCCTATTGAGTTATAGGAGGGTAAATGGATCCTGGAGAGATCCATTTACCCAATACATATGTTTAGTCCTGCATCTACAACTGGTGGGACTTGGAGACTATGTGAAGACTATATAAGGAGCTCCAGACCTCCTGTATCCATTGAGAGAGAAAAGTGTAATAGACACACCAACCCTTTGAGTCCTTCTCCCATGGTTTCATCCCACTCCTTACGGAGTAAGGTTCCACGTAAATCCCGTTGTTCTTATTGTTCTTTATCTTTTTCCATGTTTCGCTTCGTATGTCTATTTTCTAACAGGCGCGCTCCAGGCGCCTCAACCCAGCGGCGATGGCGGTGCATGCACCTCCTTCATGAATCTCAGGTGGTGCAGAACCTCCAAAGCTCCTCCATTGCATAAGTGGCAGGTAGCGCTCTCCTCCGAGCAAACCCTATCGGGGGTGGCGACTCAGTTAAGTAAGGGGTTCCCATCGTGGGAACCCTATTCAAAGGGCTCAAGGGAGACGTGCCTAGTTTTATCAAAAAAGAGAGAAAATTGGTGGCGGCGAATTAAAAAAAATATAGAGGGGCTGAATGTATATGCCCAAATGAGTTGTTAGTCAAAAAAAGAAAAAAAGGAATAGCGAGCATGTCGTAAAAAGGGGAAAGAAAAGGTTTGCGCCCAAGTGAGCCGTCAGTTCAAAAAAAGAGGCCGTCAGTTTCAAAAAAATAAGAAAGAGTGGAAAGCCGTAAAAAATGATGATGCGGCAACTTAATAAATGATGGGAGAAAAGTCGTTAAAAATTTGATATGGCTTATGTGATTCATGTTTTCCCCATTTTATTGTCTTCTTCCAAATTTGTTGATGCCACTATTTCCTGATAAAATGTGAGAAAGGGGAAGTATTGTGTAGAGTTACAGGCCATATTGTCAGATATTCCATATTCCAAATTCAGATATCAGAGGATAGACTCTACAGTTCGTCAGATTTCAGACTCGACATTCATGTTCTGAGTCTTCAATTTCAGACGCGTACATGTATGCGATCTTCAGTTTGATGTGCACATGTTTGCTATATTTTGTGTGGTCCCTATTTTTTGTGTTTCAACCAGGTTTTTCATGTAATCCATTGGGACTCCAGAGTAGAGATCCCATTCCATATGCCATGTGAGTTAGGGTTTTCATGTGGTTTCATAGGGACACCAGAGTAGAGATCTCACTCTCTGAGCCAGTATGAGAGAGAACCAATTCTCTGACGATGAGGCCTTTTTAGACTCCATTCTCAAGCGATTGTGAACTCCAGTACGAGATTCTTCCGAGGTTCATATGAGGGAGAACACATTTTGAGGTCCCTATGAGAGAGATCCATCTTCAGAGATCTACGTATGGATAATTGGTGAAGTTATTTATTCAACCCTATTAGAGATGGACCGGTTGTCCACATGTTGTGGCAGGCCAGAGTTCTCCATGTAGAGACTCATTTTCAGTTGTAGTGACTCTGACAGGTGCAGTACAGAGCACATGCTCTCCGACGAAGAGATTCAATTTGACTCACACTCCAGCTTGTTCGTCCTCTTCACCTGCATGGCTTGAGAAGCAATGTCCTCGGCAACAACCGACAGTTGTGTGCGTTGAGTTGATATTATTTGTAGTGTCATGTAGCGAGAGTTGAGATTTCTTTATGTTTGAGCATTGCATGCTCCGGCTTGAGGGGAAGTGTTGGAGTATTTGTTATATGCGTTACTTGAGTAGATGTGTAAATGGATTCCTTCAGGATCCATTAACCACATACTGTGGTTTAGTCCCATATCTACTGTTTGTGGGAGGTGGAGACTCAGTGAGGGCTATATAAGAAGCCCCTCACCTTCTGTATCCATTGAGAAAGTGTAATGCATACATCAGCCCTTTGAGGCCTTCTCCCGTGGTTTCATCCTGCTCCTTCGTTAGTAGGTTTACATGTTAAATCCTGGTGTTCAATATTGTTTTATATTTATTTCTTTGATACGCTTCTGCATTATATTTTCTAACATTCCTCACAATGGAAGCTATTGTTCAACCTTTGACGACATCGGCAGAAGTACGATAGGCATCTGGAGGAAGAAGAAAGCAAAAGTCGTGGAAGTTCCGAGACAAGCTCCTTTGCATTCCCAAGTGTGTTGCCCTCCTGGGTGTGCAACACTAAGTAATCCAAGCCAACCCACATTACTAACTAGGGGTGGATAATCATCATCTTAGAGGTACTAAATACAACTCCATGAATTAGCAAAATGAAGGTTGTGTTTATGAGAAAGTATGTCTGGGAAAACAGCTAAAAACATATTGAACATGTAGTTAAAGTGAGGCCAACCATGTTCGCTTGAGTTGCTCAATTGCCCCGCCTCTTGCCCGTCATGATGCATAAGTCAAAATGGGATGGGGTTGGAAAAGGGGACCTTTTTGGGGGGGCATGGATTTATGCGGGCTTAATCAATCTATACAGACTCCCTTGCTCATATCAACATCTATTAACTTTACCCGTGATTATATCCTAAAACACAAGAGAATATGTGTTAAATATGGCATGACGATTCATATCCTTAGTAATGTAGCTCACATATAATAAATTCATAGAAAATCCATGTATGTTGCATACCTTGTAGATGTATGGAAGGTATTAATTGGTCTCTCCATATCATATTTGTCTCTAATTAGTAATGACTGTATATAGACTAGTGTAGATGGATTTGTAGGATATAGATTATTCTCTATCACAACATAGATGGTAAGGTGCTCCAACATCTATGATCCATTTTGAAATATCTAACGTACTACATCTTGTAAGTTTATAAGTTGTACCTAACTAGCAAAGGTTGCAATGTCACATAAGGTCATAGGAGCATTAGAACTAGTGGAAGGAGCCATAATCTCCCTTAGACGAGAGATAATATCATCATGCTTCTAATCAACAGAAGTAACAGTGGGCTCAAATTGCTCAACAACACGAGCAGGTATATCCTCTTATTACTCTATGCAGTTGTAGTATGTGCACTGTGGGCGAGTGTGTCTGTTGGAGTATGCTGAGTTTGCGTCCCTATTGTGGGAGATGGGTACAGGATCCATTTACCGCATCCCGTTGTTTAGTCTCCCATCTACTAGGTGTGAGATGTGGAGACTCGGTGTGGACTATATAAGAAGCCCCTCACCCTCTGTGTCCAGTGAAAAAGTTCAATGAAAATCAGCCCGTTGAGGCATTCTCCCGTGGTTTCATCCTGCTTCTTATGGAGAAGGATTCCACATTAAATCCCATTATTCTTAATGTTTTTATTCATTGTTTCTCTGTTATGCTTTGCATTATATTTTCTAACATGGTATCAGAGCCATCCAGGTGACGACGAGAGAGAGCAGCTCCAGACCCTACCGCCAGCCCTCTACGATGCTCATGCACCGTTATTATCGCACCAGCAGGGTTAGCCCCCATCGCAGCCCAAACTCCCCCATGTCGCACCTCCAGTCTCCCAACAACGCGCAGATCCGGTGCACCTCCTTAGGCCCCTCCCGCTTCATGTCCTTCGGAGCTGCCCCTCCTCCTCCTCCATCTCCAGCGGCGGTGGAATCTTCAAGAGGGGAAGCCCCTCTGCCTCCCTTTCTAGAGGCAATGGCAGAAGGAGAAACCCCTCGGGGGCTTTGTGTGTCATTGCAAAGAGGGTTCCCACTGGGTACCCTAAATAAAAGAAAAAAAGGAGGCCCAAAATGGGTCATGATTTAAAAATATGTTTTTCTCTTTTTTCTGCTGCATATGGGCCTTTCGGGGTGTGTTCAAAGGAAAAAAAGGCTAGAGAAGAAAGAGAAAAGAGGGTTTGTTTAAAAAAAGATATCGTACAAAAAAAGGTGCATACAAAAAAATCGTACGCAGACAAACAAAATGAGTCGGCTATTAAATAAGGAGAGGAAAAGAAAGGTGTAAAAAATGGAATCGTACGAAGAAAATCCATACGAACAAAATGAATGTTAAAAAAAAGAAAGCCAGGAATAATTGTGTGACGACTTATGTGATTTTTGTTTCCTCGTTTTCCAATCTTCTCCTAACATGGTTGTCGTCATTGTTTTTGGATCAATCTGGGAGAAAGGGCGAGTATTGTATAGAGTCACAGGTCTATTCCATATTCAGTTGTCAGATTCTAGACCAGCCAAATTTTCTAGACTCTACAGATGTTCAGGTTTCAGACTCGATGTTCAGATTTTTTCCGTGTCTGCAGTTTGATGTACACATATGTGCCATCATTTGTGTGGTCCCATGTTAACCCCTTAGGATCCGGGTACCTGTTTACACACATTCGCACTAATACATTCGCATGCCATCGCACAAAGTATTGAAAAATCGGGAAATTTTTTTCTTTTCTTTTTGTTGTTGCATATGACATTCACATTCGATGAATAAACCATATAGACAAGAAGAATCAGTACCACCAATATTCCATATAACATTACATGTAACAAGAGAATATATTACAATGTACATGTAGATCCCAAAATACATGACTGAAGAGGAAGGAAGCATATAACATCATAAGCTGAATCAAAAACTGAAACAAAAGACATCATACTGTCTGGTATATACACGATCCCGAAAAGACATCAACCTACTATTGTGCAACAGGCTCCTTGCCTGCCAAAACATGTTAGGAAGAAGATGCATCAACGGTTGCTGGTACTTCCCATAATTCATATTATAAAATAAGCAGGTATTTAATATGTTCAGAAGCATGCAAGTAGAATGACAGAAACATCTAAAATTTACTTCTACTTGCAATGTAAAAAATATTTTCGTGTGGCTTGTATGTACCTCCCCCTGTTTACCCTTTATTCCAATATTTCCCATATAAATTATTTTTACATTATAATTGATTGCTCATAAGTGTGTTGTGTGTGTGTATATATATATATTCTCATATTATTCAGATATCATATTTGTGGATTTTGATGATGGGAAAGGTGAGATTGGAAAGGTTTATTAATTTATTAAATTCTCAAGTATAGTGGATAGTCTGTGGTCTTGGTCAGTGTGCGACCTCATACTATGACTCTAAGACGTGGGGAGTGCTTTAGGGTTGGGGTGCCTCCATAGGTATGCGGTGTTGTATAATGCATCGTAACTAAGATCCTAACATTTCCACTAGCTTATGGGAATTTTGAATCCAACTTTAGTCACCTTCTACCAACTCAACTTTAACTGTAACTCTTTCAACACTCAACTATAGCTGTCTCAGATGTAACTCTAGATGACCTAGATGTAGACATGGATGATTTGGATGTAAAATTGCCAAGTATGGTAGCGAAAGTAAATAAAACTCAAGCGGTGAGGTAGCCTACAAAAGATCTCTTCGGTCTCGCCCTCTAATTGGAAGTACGGTCCAATAGAGGGAAATGTCTACTCGAAAACTACGTTCTAGAGACGGGTGATAGAGACTCTCCAAAAAAGTCACTCTAGAAAATGACCCGACTATTATGGGCGAACGAGCTCATACTTAAAATTGAAAATCGAGGATCCCCTGCATAGGTATCCTAAAACAGAGGGTCAGTGGAACTGATCAAAAGTCGGTATCCCAACGAGGCGTAAAAACGTTGTGAGCTCGCGTAAAAAAACGAAAGAGGACTGGGATCTTAGACCCGCGCACTAGGCGGCCGCTGCTCTAACTGGGATTCCTATGTCCCGCCCAGTTGAGGGTCACCGCACCCTCGCACAGTCATGTGTAAGGGTCACTATGACTGGCACAATATTTATCACTCATCGTCGATGCTCATCAAACCATATATCGATGCCAACCTTCCTTATCCTGTTAAAGAATACTCTAACCAGAAGATCTATTGACTGAGTCTTTGATCCATGTTTCATAGTTATTGTAATTGGAAGATCCAAGTCCAAGGCAAATCTTTCCAATAGTGATTGATGATTCATAAGACTATCCTATAAGTACTAAGCATCTCTCCTTTACGAAACGATCTTTCAGCAGGAAGGGGAACCATCACCAAAACGGCGCCAACCAAGAGGAGGTGGGGCTCTCTCCATTCCGAAGAGCCGAGCGGGGGGTCTGGGGGGTTAGGGGGGTTTGGGAAACGTGAATAAGGGAGCCGGGAGGCTTTTCGACTGCCTTGCCGATAGGCGGCCGGACCCCACCCACTCCAGCTCGCTGAGTTCTTGATATTATTATCATTTATCTCATATCTTAAAAATACTATAGGAGTGTTATGTATATACAAATATCATTATTAAATACAGCACCCAGACACAATGATTTACTTGTTTCAGTACATACTGTTGACATTCGATGTAATTTTTTTAAGTCAAAGCAGATCAAGGAGATTAGTGATAAATTTGGTCACGATGTAAACAGAATGCGATAAAAAATTGTAAAGAAAATGAAATCATCTACATAAAATTTTCTAGAATGATTAATTGTAGGGTATCTTGCTTAAGACGATCCCAGGTGCTCGCTCACTCTTGATGGTCAATAAAGTTATATTGTTTCTTGCAAACATGCAAAACAACTACACTACTAAAACATGGAGCTGAAGTAGAACTAACGGCTCTTTTCAAAGGGTTGATCTTTGTTCTAATAAGATGTTGATGAAGATTTATATTAAAAAAATTATTCAATGTACAGGACAAAACAGAGGGGAAAAAAAGAAAGTTTTTTTAAGAGTTTTTACAATGGTTGTACATGGAAACATCTGTTTTAAAAATAATAATGATAATGATAACATTAATCAGAAGTTACCCAGAGGAGGGGGGGAATTTGAACCACCAATTATACCCATGCAAATTGGCGTGCATGAAAACAAGTTTCCAGTTGCATACAAGTAAAATAAATTTGTATTTAATGTGTGCTGAGTACATGATTGTCAAAGAAAAGTATTATCCCTAGGAGCAAAGAAGTGGGTTACTTTACATTATTTGCATGAAGATACTGGTGGTCTCATTCGAGACTTCTATTCCAGATTGCTTACCAGAAAATATTTCCTATTTGTAACCAAGTGATGGTGACTTTGAATTTTAGTTAATGTAATTAAACTTTTTCGACTCAACCCCATTATTTAATTTAATGTATAAAAAGAAACAACCCCGTATTCTGTTCTGGATAATGATTCCAGTGACTATGCTTATGAAGCCATGGAAAACTCAACTTAAATTTGAAAATCCTCTGAATCTTAATAAGAAACGTTATTTGATTCTACAGATTTAGACATTGAGACCTTGCTCGAGATTGTGCTTTCCGTAAAGCTTGCAACATAATGGATTGAAATATAAAGAAAATTATGAACCTAATCTATCAAAAACCAGAGACTTGTATTTGTCTAATCTCACCATTACAAAAGGAGACATGAGAGAATGTGTAAATTAGACATGTAGGGCAGCAAGAGGAAAGGATAAAGGAATTGTACATTCTCAAGACATGCAACAGCTGTAACAGTGCTGCAGTAGCACCAAGCAATTGCCAGGAGCACCAGGGTTTTGAAGTCCTTCGGTGGTGTTTCTAGTCAAAAGGGACGGGAAAAAACGAAAGTTTTGGGGTATTTAAAGAGGTCTTCGTTGCTAGAAATAAGGGAAGGAAGGTTTTGGAAGTGGCTAAGTGGAAGAGCTTGAGGGAGCAAGTTGAGGCTGCTGGATTATCCAGCAGTATGCTATTAAAAAGAAAATTATTCATTTTATTATTATTTTTTAAACCTTCATATATATTCTAAAACAGACACTGTCTTCTACAATGTATCAGCAGAAATTTTTTTCCTCTTTTTATTTGAAAAGCTAAAGTCGTCCGTATTCGTACCTTGAGCGTAGGATTTCGACACGCAATATCTCGTTTCGATCATCTTTAAATGACGATCAATATCAGTATAATATTGACATACTTCTGATGGGGTTTGAATCTTCAAAATTTTCGAGGTACGATTTTTGATTTAGGATTAAATTTTATGATTTAAAAATACCACGACCTCTGATTGACGAACGGTCGATTCCGTTGGTCTTGTTTCGTCGAATCGGATTTAATGATGCTCTCGGTTTGTTTTGCGGTTTCCGAATTTGTATCGCAGATTTTTCGGGCACGCACTAATGATGCGATCGATTTTTGATCGATTTCGCCCGAACGACTTTTAATTCATGATCGATTGATCATTTTAAGTCATTTAATGCTGCTTGACAACTTTACTGGGTTAATCAGACCAAAATTGGATCGGGTTTCGATTTTGGTTGAAATCCGAATGTTACATCCCAATCGTTTCCGGCCGGCTCAGAGGTTTCATGTTTTCCATAGGGACTCCAGAGTAGAGAATCTCTCATTCCCTATGCCATGTGGGCTAGGGTTTTCATGTGGTTTCATAGGGACTCTAAGGTAGAGATCCCATTCTCTAAGCCAATATGGGAGAGACCCAGTTCTCTGACGAGGAGACTCTTCAGAATCCATTCTCCAGCGATCGTGGACTCCTATGAGGATATTTTCCATGACTTTTCCAGTTTGACCCTTCAAAGATGGAGCAGTTGTCCATATGATCTAGTCTCCTACATGTGGTAGACCAGAGTTTTCCAAGTGGAGACTCATTTTCAGTTTTAGTGGCTCTAACAGGTACAGTACAGAGCACACTCATGTTGAATCACACTCCAGCCCGTTTGGTCCTCCTCACCTGCACGGCATGAGAAGCAACGTCCTCGACAGCATCCGACAGTTGTGCGCATTGAGTTGATATTGTCTGTAGTGTCTTGTAGCGTGAGTTTGAGATTTCTTTTTATTTGTCCAAGCTGAGCATTTCATGCTCGAGCTTGAGGGGGAGTGTTGGAGTGTTGACTATGCGTCACTATTGTGGGAGATGGGTAAGTGGATCTCTCCAGGATCCATCTACCACATCGAGTTGTTTAGTCCACATCTACCGGTTATGAGATGTGGAGATTCGATGAGGGCTATATAAGAAGTCCCTTACCCCCTGTGTCCAGTGAGAAAGTTCAATAAACAAATCGACCCTTTAAGACGTTCTCCCGTGGTTTCATCTTGCTTCTTAGGGAGTCGAGTTCTACGATAAATCCCATTGTTCGTAATGTTTTTATTCTTTATTTCTCTGATACGCTTTCACATTTTATTTTCTAACAATGTCCAAGGCACCAGTAATGGTATGTCTATTGGCAACACCATACGGGGGATTACGAGTTGTATGAAGCATGACCACCATCGTCGCTTTCCTATATGCCATATGTTTCCTGATACTCACATTCAGTGGCATGAAGCTATGGATCTTCTCGAGCATGCCTCTCAGCTAGGGTCGATCATCGGACTAGCTCGAGCCAGGTTCGACTTAGCTTGACCCAAACCCATTTTAATATATGGATTAACAGGTTGGGCCTAGACCAATTTTATTTTTCGAAATCTATGCCCAAGCCTGGACCAAACATTATGGGTTGAGATAGGGCCGGGCATGCCCAATTTATCTACAATGCCATAAAGGATATTGAAAGAAAATGTTATCTATGCTTTTACCCATAGTACACAATATAGGTAGCTGACATCCGTGTGTTCCACCCACATCCATGTATAAGACTAGGATTAGCCATGGATGCCACAAAAACCAAGTTCGTAACTCAACTTCTATCCTAAACATATAGATATTGGATCCATTTTATCTGTGGAGGTCAGAGTTTTTTATCACAGTGCTACTTATGTACATTAAATTTGATAGTGTTGGAAAATAAGAATGCAGAAGGTATCAGAAATAAAGGATAAAGAACAATAAAGAATGCAGGATTTATCACGGAACCCTACTCCCTAAAGAGTGGGATGAAACCTCAGGGATGGCCTCGAAGGGCCATATGTTTCATTGAACTTTCTCATCTGTTACAGGTGGTCTGGGGCTTCTTATATAGCCTCAACAGACTCTCCAAGTACCACCACCGGTAGATGTGGGTCTAAACTCTAGATGTGGTAGATGGGTCTTGGAAGGATCCATTTACTTGTCTTACATATGATGCATGTACTTCAATACTCCCCCTTAAGCTGGAGCACACAATGCTCAGCTTGGACAAACAGAAAGAAATCTCAAACTCACAATCAAGGTTTTAAAAAACGTAAGGCAGATCGAGGCGGTTTTCCGTCATTAAGGCGAGGCGTAAGCCTCGAGGCGGTCGAGGCGTAAGCCTCGATTTGTAGAGAAAATACATGCCAAAATTATTATGAAGCATAATTATATTATAATAAAACCGTAAACTTCAAATACTAATATAATATATGATCATAAATTCTACATTTGAATATTTTAAATTTAATAGATGTAAAAAATATACCATATTAACCATATATGATAGTTTAATTTGTGATTAAGCAATATTAATATTGTAAATATGTGAATTCCTAATATTCTTACAAAAATATACATTCTCATAAACATATATTATACTCATTGTTGCGATACAAGCAATTGAGTATCATTTGTTGATATAAAAGTTATTCATACTAATTAGAAACAATCATTGTACATTTACATGATTTCTTTGATACAATGACGATTGTAATATAAATGTATAATTATATATTTATGAAATTTATGTTTCGGGAGTAACATATAATGATACTATAATACAATATTGTGATTGTGACTTGTATGTTTGTAACTAAAATAGTCTTTATAAGTATAATATTATCATAAAAGTATAGATTTATATAATTTTTTATTTATTTACCCAAAAAAATACACAACAGGCTGAGGCGGCGCCTCGGGACCACCTCAACGCCTCGGTAGTGCCTCGAGTGTCTGAGGCTTACGCCTCACATATCCAGACTGAGGCTATAGCCTCGAGGCGGTTTTCTTGTAAAACCACCTTGAGGCTTACACCTCTGCACCTTGAGGCGTGTTTTTTAAAACCATGCTCACAATACAAGACACGACAGACAATATCAACTTAATATGTACAACTGCCGGCTACTGTTGAGGATGTTGCTTCTCATGTCATGCAAGTGAGGAGGAACAAACGAGCTGGAGTGTAAGTCAAACTGAATATCCTTGTCGGAGAGCATGTGCTCTATACTGCGCTTGTCAGAGTCACTACAAGAGGAAATGAGTCTCCACATGGAGAACTCTTATCCGCCAGATCATGTGGAAAATTGCTCCATCTCTGAAAGGACCGAATTGAAAAAGTTGTGGTATCATCCTCGTCGGAGTCCATAGTCGCTGGAGAATGGAGTCTGAAAAGTCTCCTCATCGGAGAACTGAGTCTCTCCCATACTAGCTCAGAGAATGGAATCTCTACTCTGGAGTTCCTATGAAATCACTTGAAAACCCTAGCCCACATGACATAGGGAATGTGATCTCTACTTTGAAGACTCTATGGAACACATGGAAACTCTGACCAAAATAAAAATGGGTACGTTGAAAAAGTGATGGCAAACATGTGCTCATCAAACTGAAGACTCGGAATCTGAACGCAGAGTCTGATCATTTGTAGAATCTGGAAAAGCTGGCTAGCATGGAGTCTGGAGAATCTGAAAATGCGACGTGTAGAACTCTACACAATACTCACCCTTTCTCCCATACTAGTTAGAAAACAATGACGTCTATCAAGTTGGGAGAAGAAAATGGGGGAAACAACACATCAATAAGTCGATCTTGGTTTTTTTTCAGCTTCTTTTTTTAAATCATTTTTTCTAGCTATTTCATTCATTTTTAATAGCCAATTTTTTTTCAAATAAGCCATTCTTTTTCTTATGACTTTTTTAATAATGCCAGCCCATTTGAGCATGAACTCTTTTTTTCTTTGGAACATACAATCCTATTGGACCTAAAAAGTCAGCATCCCTATTTAGGATTCTCTATCGGGGAACCCTTCTCATAAGTTTCCCTCGATTGGGAGGTTGCCTTGCACTGCCTGCCCTGGAAATCGGGAATGAGGGGGCAATGGCGATCGTCTGCGCACGAGTTGATCTCACGTGCCTCTTGCGCTATTGGAGTGAGAAGAGCGTCACCTGGTGCCAAGGGGATTAGAGGGGTGTCAATGGGTTTAGGGTTGGGGAAGGGGAGGAGGGAGCCGAAGGGGATGCGACTGGTGGTTTGTCGTGTGCTGTTTAGTGTTCCGCATCGGGAATCCTTTTTCTGGAGTTGTCGCCATAAGAGCCTTCACTTGGAAAAGGGCGAGGGCTTCGACGATAGGGGATCCTCTACTGAAGATGCCGACATGAAGGGGTTTTGTGCGGCGGCGCTCGGAAACACGGGCAAGGTGGAGTTCTTGATGCTCGAGGGCCTCCGCCGCCCCTGGGGTTCCTGATGCTCGAGGGTCGTGGGGTTACTGATGCGCGATCGCAACCTATTGGAGAGGAGCAGGTGGAAGGGGCTTCGCTCACTCTAGGAGAGCAGGAGCTCCGCTACTTGGAGATTTCACAAGGATGAGACAAAGAATCTCGTGCCTCCTTCGTGAGATGTTGCGTCACCATCGACTTGGAGAAGATGAATTGGAATTTGTCATGGTTCATGGAAGAACCATCTGAATCTTGCAAGGGTGCACAAATCAGGGTTTCAATAAAATCCTTTTCCCTGGAATTTGGCTGCGACAGACCACAGAACAAACACTGAACAATAATTTTTTTTCCAGACAAATCTCACTGATCTAGGAACACGGACATAAAATAAATCTTCAGGAACAAATCCAAACTCGAATCTTAAAAAAATCCAAGAACGGAACCCGCTCTAATACCATGTTAGAAAATAAGAATGCGGAAGCGTATCAGAAATAAAGGATAAAGAACAATGAAGGACGTGGGATTTAATGTAGAACCCTACTCCCTAAGGAGCGGGATGAAACCACGGGAGAAGACCTCAAAGGGTCATATGTTTCATTGAACTTTCTCATTTGTTACAGGAGGTCTGGAGCTTCTTATATAGCTTCTACAGACTCTCCAAGTCCCACCACTGGTAGATGTGGGACTAAACTCTGGATGTGGTAAATGAATCTTGTAAGGATCCATTTACCCATCATACATATGACACGTGTATTCCAACATATAGCATGTGAAAATTCTCTGAGGACAAACTCAGAAATCTCTCATGGATCAGAAACTAAGATGAAAAGCAACCATTAAACTAAAAACACTATGTATACAGAAGCTATTTCTAACAGAAGGATGCATCTTCTTCATCATTTGCATTCGAATCATCAGAAGTCACTATTAACTGTACCTTTGAAACATGGGAACAAAGTTTCATAGATTTTGGATACAATTTGAAAGGCATGGATGCAACTTTATGCAGGGAAAAAACCAATCTATGTGACTCTAATGGGAAATTCCACACCATCGTCGAAGACGACATGGATACTCCAACTACGGTGATGACACTTTGCTTGAAAAATCCATATGAATAAAGAGAGGCATTCAATTTAGCACTAACAAACCTGTCACCGTACTACAAAAAGGTGAAACATCGAACGACCTTGCTGATCTTAGAAATATCTTGCTTTGATCCCCAAACAAACTGCTTAAACAATTTGATGTGGGTCTCTTAGAACATGTTCCCTTCACTTGAAATCTGCATGATATTTTATACTAAAAATCATTCAATCCATGCATAGATGGCATGATCTGATCAATAAAATGAGCCCAGAATTATGAAAGACACTATACCTCTTCTAAATACTTTTCTAGGGTTAGCATTTTTGCAAGTGAAGACCGCCATATGTATTGTCGTGGCATTATCCTATAGAAGGAAAGAAATGGTTTTGGTAAGGGGAGGATAGGTAGTGACCAGAGAGAAATAGGTCGAGAGCAGGTTACCTAGCGTTGATTTCTTAGTTGTCGACGAGGAGATACTCCCGACTGAAAGGACATCCTCACCCGTAAAAGAGATTTGAGGGGATTACTATGGGAAAGCAAGTGAAATAAAATATCTTATTAGGATTTAGAGGGATCTGGCCCTAAGTAGACCCTTATCGAACTAAGTTCGGGCCTTGAAAGGGGTTGGGCTAACGTGCCATCTTTAGTCTCTAAAATGGGTCAGGCTTTCGGGATTGGGCCCTAATAGGCTTGAGTATGACCCGAAAAGAGATTTGGGCTCGAATTAAGGCCCAAATCCTGCCCAATTCGTAGCGGGTTCAGGATTGTGCTGGCTACATGGGTCAGGTTCCGTTTTGTGTCGAGCTGGTCTGGCCCAATACTTAACTTTACTCTCAGCCAGGAGTAGAATGCATAAAGAGGGCGACCATCGTATTTTGTCGTGAAGATGCTATATTGGAGTTGGAGGATCTTCATCTCATTCCTCGCATGAGAATATGTGGCAGTATGCATGGCCCACATTGCCTTGACAGTTGGTTAAGGTAGAATATTGTTGGTTGTCTCCGTTGTAAGGGTGACAGAGAGTCAAGCACGCGTCCGTGCGTTGTTTTGCTTCGACAAAGTGTTTGCTCCAGTGGTGGAGATCGCTTCAGGTCGCATCAGGATATATTCCTTGTTGCTTTCCTTAACACTCATAAATGTATAGTCCACAGTTCATAGTTGATCCCATCCATCTTGACGATGGATGCAAGACGAGAAAAATTCGCGTATACCCCTGATAAGGTATCTTTTTCGACCTATACGGTGGGGGAACTTTTTTTTTGTTAAGTACCCCATGGAAGCCGCCTCTTGAATAGGCAGCTTCTGCCAGAGGAAGCCGCCTTTTCAAGACGCGGCTTCCATGCCAAAGCCGCAACTTGGAAATGCGGCTTCTTAGGCAGTAGCCAGAAACAACAAGCCATAGTCCGTGGCTTGCTGTTTTGCTAGCTAAATATGTACCATGTGGAGAAAAATTCAACATGAACATGAAACAAGTCAACATGAAACATCACATGAAACAAGAAGTATACTACATGTAACATGTCATAAGTCTAACATTCAACATAACTGCTTAAAAGTTACATTGTTTACATCAACATGAAACAAGAACTATTCTACAGTACAAGTCATATAACATCAAATGTTTCGCCTCCTTCGTGTGTAATGACGCTGTAATGGGGCTTGTTGAGGAAGTGATGTACTGGGCTCAACTGAGAAGGCAGACAATAGATTGGCACGATCAATGTGCTCAATTTGTGAGATTTCTTCGTCAACCATTACATCATAATCCAATGGAGGTAATGGGGAATGGCGATGCGATGGTCCAGCCTCGCTATGATGTCTATCTCTCATCGGTGCAGGTGGAGTGTGTTGTATTCCTTCTGTCTCGCGTTCAACAGCTGGAGTTTGATATTCCACCCCCGAAGCTTGTACGTCCTCGACATGGGGGTGTGTTCGCCCTCCTCGAGTTCTGCGTACACGTCCATGTCGTCTACCGCGTCCTTGTTGCTGTGAAGATGCGCCATCTGTCGTTTGTCCCTCCTCATCCTCTTCATCTTCATGGACTCCATCCCTGAATTGTCGCTGGATAGAGTCATCGAGAAGGCGACGAGTGTCTGTCACCAATCGGATCACATCCTCATTAGGTCCCACAAGGTGAACAATCTCATCTAGTCGTGTCGCCTGCAAAAGGAAAAATATAGTCAACATCTTCACTATACAAAAAATTTATCAACGGAAATGACGCTAACATACCACCAAATCGAGCACGCATCCATGTCTCCCTATAAATCGTCGTGTGATGCGATTGTACCACGCCATATAATCCGCAGATACATCATGCCCTCCATGGCCAATTGGTGTCGTTGCCAACACATAGTCACGTCGATTGTTCCACATCTGCACATAGTTTGCATGGTATTGCACCCAATCAACGGATGTCTTCCCTCGGAGATCAATGCTGTGAAGATGTGTAGATGTGTCACATAGCACTGGGATCTCTTGGACCGAACCAAATTGGCGCAGGACTCTATCTGGCACGTACAACTCCACGATACAGAAATGAATGAGTGGTACCCTGGCAGTGTATAGATCCTGCCCTTCTAGGCAATATGCAGGGAGAGAGCTCATGATCTCAGTGGTATATGGCTCCCATATAACCTGTTACATAAAGGTTACATAAGTAGTGTCATGACAAAAATTAAATAAGATAGAAAGTTCTAGTTAATATGGTACCTGCTCAGGAGTCTGGAGATCAAATGCATCCCTGTAAGGTCGTACAACATGGGTAGGCTCTTATGTGACGTCAAACTCTGCTCTCCAGCGACAACCTAGTGGAGTACCGCGCCACAACGGACGTCTATGCACCACCGGTGCGATGTGAGGAAATCGTTCCCATGCCCATAGCTGCAGGAGGATGAGTGAGCCACCAATCTCTACTGCGTCTGTCCTCGAAGCCACGCACATGTGTCTGTCCAATCACCGCAAGCCCATCTATCTTCAAACCCAACAAAACAGCAACATCTTGGAGAGTAATCGTCATCTCCCCATGACGCATATGGAAAGTATGCGTCTCTGGTCGCCATCTCTCTACTAATGCAGTCAACAAATGCCAGTCCAACGAAATAAACTCTAGCTGCAGTACCCCAAAAAAGCCCGCTCTGTATATGTGCTCCACCAATCTCTCATCCAACTGTGTCCGACGAAGTGCACCCTCTCGTCGCCTACAACGCAGCCACCTGGACACCTGCAAGGGGACAATTGGAAAGTTTTTAGTATAAAAAAGATAAAGATCGTATGTTAAAATTACCTTGATACATACATCCCCCAACCAAACTGCACGTGAACGGTGCTCGCGGTGCTGGCGAAGGACTGAACGATCAGCTGGGCCCGGCTCCATCTGCATAAAAATTTCAACGGATAAGTTTGCCAAAGAATTCATGTGATAATAAAAAAAGATACGAACATATTCAAGAAATACCATGTAAATTTCGATTTGGACACTTCCTCCTATTGTGACCTTCCCCCTTGCATAAACCACACTTATTTTTGTTATTGGTGGAATGTCTTTGATTTCTTACATTATGACCTTGTGAATGACAAGATCCACATTGTGAGGGCACAACCGACTCTCTCATATCCATCTCGTTGTGGATCCGTTTAGATTTCGGCCTACCCTTTGGCCTCAATCTAGTTGGGTTTGGGATTACGACTTCATGTTCAAATTTAGACCACTTATCTCTATCACCAATGGGGAAGAAAATATCATCATAAATTTCTTTCTGAGCATTCCACGAGTACCATGGACCCACGTACTCTTCCACATCCACATTCAAATGTGACAAGATAGCACAAGCATGTGAGCAAGGAATCCTGTGTACTTGCCATTTCTGACATGTGAAAGAAAGATCACTAAGTAGCACTGTATGCTTCTTCCCTCCTTTCAAACCGAATTGTGTCAATCATTGCCCCGTGATAACCTCATAAAGATGTAGTGGAGCACCCCTTATTCGAGTAATGCGATGACTGTTGCTACGGTCCACCCATGCTTTCAACTTATTCATGGCAAATTTTGTGAATCTTTCACCTTTCGCTATCATAGCCAATGCCTCCGAATGTCGTTCGTAGAAGTAACCAATGCAATTGTAATATGTTTTCAGCACAAGGGCGGCAACTGGCAAACACCTTGCATCTTTCAACACAGCATTGTAGCTCTCGGAATAGTTCGTAGTGGTATAACCAAATCGGTATCCACCGTCAAACGCTATGGTCCATTGCTCTTTTGGACAAGCATGTGTATCAAACCACTTTAGAGCATCTTCTTTCCATTCCTTCAACTTATCCATGTACATCTGCCACTTAGACTGCGAGTATACACTACCTGCCCGCTTGATCATCTTCTTCATCATTTGATTCTTAAATACGTCGTTGAAGTTGCTCGCAACGTGACGTAGGCAAAACCTCCAATACACATATGGAGGACGAAACTGCACAACATCATTACGTAGGGCTGCACGAATACCAGGTGCACGATCAGATAACAAACAAATAGGCCATGGACGATCCCTAAAAACATGAACCCGCAGTCTCTCCAAGAACCACGCCCAACTAGGTTCATCTTCCTCGTTGACAAATGCAAAAGCTAGAGGAACAATGTGATTGGCAGCATCACATCCACATGCAATAAGAACCTTCTGCTTGTACCTTCCGTACATGTGAGTCCCATCAACACTAACTACAGGCTTACAGTGCCTGAAGGCATTGATACAAGGTCCAAACGCCCAGAAGGCCCTCTCGAACACAAGGCTAGAATCAACGGCTGTAATATCCAAATCTGTAACAGTACCTGGAATGGAAGTTTCAAATGCCCTGAAAAGGTACGGCAATTCATTGTAGGACTTGGCCCAGTCCCCATAGACAATCTCTATTCCTTTGCGTCTAGCATCTCAGACCCTTCTGCGGCTGACCATGTAGCCGTACTCCTCAGAAATCATGCCCTGCAAAACTACGACTCTTACGGATGGTGAAATTTTTATCTGGTTAAGAAACTTTTGGGCCATGAAATTACAATCAAGTTGAGGATGATCTTGATTAGCCACACGATGCAAACAAGTGTGGGGCGCATCCACCATAGAAATCACAAATTGACCATCTAGTGGACGCCGGTGACCTCGCAAACGCCATTTACAACCTCTTTCTTTCTCGCTGCAGTGGACAACCCAAACTGACTTATCTGACTCGTGCACATGAAAATTGTAATGACGCTTGATGTGAAACATTTTCACAGAATAGACCAAGTCAGCTTTCGACTTAAAGGTCATCCCGTTCCTCAACTCCTCTGCAAGACTAAGTCCCTCTCCAGCATCGTAGGCACCCTCATCATTTCTGATATAGCCATCACCACCACGGACATTATAGAACGGTATATCAGAAACAATGTGTTCCTCAGATTCCTCAGCATTCTCCATTTCATCTTCGGTGTCATTCAAATCTAACTCTTCATCGGTACTCACGTGGTCAATTTCCTGAGTAATTGTGTCATTCATATCAAAGGTAGCAACACCATGATCACGAGTTAGAGGTGAAGAAGCTCGGGTGACTGGTGTAGAGGCTCGAGTGACATTCGGTGATGACTCCTCTTGATGGGTTACATATAAAATTGGACGATATGATGAACCCATCATTCCTGCATAGTCAACAACATCTTGTATGCCGTCATCGTACTCAACATTTGCCACATAACTACTGCCATCCGCCTCCATTCTGTGAAACAACTTCAAATCCACGGAACGTGTACGATCAAGACGGAACAACGACATGATCTTCTCCAACAAGACATCAAACGTCATGTTAGGAGCTATCTTAATTGGTTTCATACGACCACCTTCATATGTTGTGCCATTCCCGGATGTTCTAATCATTCCTCCAAAGTGACAAAAGCACAAAATATCCATGGACATCCTATACGTAGCGAGAGACGAACACATTATACACAATCTCGAAATAGGATTAGTTATATGAAAGAAAGACTCACCTTAGGTCAATGTAGACAAACCGGAGGAGGAGTGGACAAGGAGGATCCGTCCGATGGAAGAGACGAAGGGGGCGGAGGAGTCGACGGCGACGGAGGCGGGGAAATGGGGCGACGGGGGCGACGGGCGGCGATCTGGGAGGGAGCAGTGGGTGGGGAGGCGATGGCCGAGCTACTGGATGTGTGGAGGGCTCGGCCGCGCGCTGGATGTAATATTACCCCGGAGCCGCGTTTCCATGTTGCGGCTTTGGCATGGAAGCCGCGTCTTGAAAAGGCGGCTTCCTCTGCAGAAGCCGCCTATTCAAGAGGCGGCTTCCATGGGGTACTTAACAAAAAAAAAGTTCCCCCACCGTATAGGTCGAAAAAGATACCTTATCAGGGTTATACGCGAATTTTTCTCGATGCAAGACCTTCAAAGTCTCCAGAAGAGGATGTATTGACTGTGTTCTCTATCATGATGCACAAAGGAGATTGGGAAGAATGTGACTTGGAGATATATCGATCTAATTTTTTGTTGACACAATCATGTAAAGGACATGTTATATATGTTGACCTAGAGCACAACCTTTCCCATCAATTCCGGAGGTGCTCTATGACATGCGGGCTAGATTTAATTGCCTGAAGTTACCCTGAAAACACCAAAATCAGACCGGAGTGGCCACGTGATGGTCGAGGACAGCGACATGAGGCCGTCAGGACCATATGGTGGCGTTGGGAAGTGGCGAGATGCCGTGAATCAGCAGAGAGATGTTGTTGGGTTGCTGCGGGAACAACGAGATGCTGCAGATTAGCGGAATTGGGTTGCTACGTGGCTAAGGAGCCGCACACATGGATGAGGGTGTGGAGGCGGAGGTGGTGGCGGATCCGCGCTCGGGCTTTTGAGAAGAAGGGGCTACAGTGTGGTTAGGGTTTCGAGGGTACCAAGACTTTAGTTTATGACTACTGCTTTGATGCCATGTGGGAAAAAAATGAGTGAGATGTTTGTTCTATGGCCATAGGGCTCCTTTAATAAAACCCTAGACAACAAATAACAAATGGAGATCTTAAGTACAAAGGAAATAATAAATACATAAATTCTATTTCCCATGACAAATATCAGCTTACCTAATATAAGCAACCCCTTCCTTTGACATAAGCATTTTATTGTTTCGTTTCATGTCCAGGTCCTCCGTGCAATCCATTTATGGTTTAAATTGCCAGATTTAATTGGCAATTTTACCCACTAGACTCAATGGTCTCGCACCATTTTGTCTGATAATGCTTGATAACTGATGGCTCCTAGAATTATTTACAAATTTACATATGGTCGCTGACACTACCAAAAAAAGTAATAACTTCCTACGATTTAATTTTTGTGCTGCTTTCAGAAATTGCTTTCTGAAGCGAAGAGAACACTTGGTGAGATTCTCTCGGCATTTGAATTTCTGGATAGCCAGTCTATGGACATGGTAAGGAAGTACATTCTTTAACATTATCTTGGTAAGTGAGCTTTCATTCTAGATTTCGTACTTATCAATGTGCCTATATATCTCAAGGTGTTGAATCACTTGGAGGGAGTGCGGAATCCCTTACCTTCCTCAATTTATAATTTTTATGTTCTTATAGAGACAACAGGCAGTCATGAGCCATCTGACAGGTGAGCATTCATTTTGGGAAATGTTGCCAGCGTATTTCCATATAGATACATTTATTCTCATAATGTTAGGTGAAAGTACCTCAGATATGCACTTGTCTATGCTAAACACAAGGTGCCATAGTATTTAATCTTTCCCTCCCATTCTATTCTCTTGTTTGGTTGCTGCCAGCATAAAGAGAACAAAAATGATAAGAGTTTAGAAGGATCTCTACTGCCTTTTCACATAATGACGTCCGACAAATGTATAGTCATTTTTCTTGTCTTTGAATGCAGACACAGGTATGAAGGTAATCAACCTCCTACAAAATAACTTCTTCCACATGAAGTGCTAAACTACATAGTTGTTGATCATTGTTTGTCCGTGGACACACCTGCACATTCGGCTCCACTTAGCCAAATTCGACTATGGTGCCTACATAATCTTCGCATAAAAATCATTTGTAAATCAAATAAATTCTTTAGTGCCTACAAATCTGCACATAAAAGTCCATAGGCGTTGATATACCCATTGTTTGTAAATAATAAGCATTAACATGGAAAGGGATTTAGACATCTCTCTAACATAAATAGTCTATGTGCGCATTCTTGGGCTTATCTATAAACTAACATAACCAATTGTGAAGCCAATATCAGGCTAGGCAACTGATAGGTAGTAGAACTTCCCAACAAGAGTTTTGTATCATCTCACATAAGCAAACTCTACATTGCTATAATGGACCTTTCCACGCGGGTTTGCATAAAAATATCTTCATATAAGAAAACCTGTCAAGAACATAATGTTAGTGGGAGCATGCTATACTAACATAACAATGGTTAATTTGTTCAAAAAGTGAATGATGATCCAGATCTGTTAGAGTATGTGTGACATGTATAGATGGGTAATTGGATCCCTCCAGGGTCCAACCACGTCCACAGGTTTAGTCCCACATTTATCATGAATTGGACTTGGTCATACTAGTGGGGCTATATAAAAAGCCCCACACCACTTGTAACAGATGAGAGAGATCAATATACATATCGACCCTAGGTGATTCTCCTGTGGTTTCATCTTACTCTTATAGAGGAGGATTCCACATTAAATCTCGTTGTTCTTCCATATTTTATATTTCTTTATCTCCGATATCACGCTTCTGCATTATTGTTTTCTACGTGGTATTAGAGTGGTTCAATTTTTGGGTTTTATTTTGAATATTATCTTGATGATGTTCATGTTTGCAGTTTTTTTATGATCAAGAAAAAGAGTTTTTCCACATATTTGATTCTATGTTTCGAAGATCGTCCACGGCTTCATCTCCAGTTGCGCACGATTTTTTGTGCACGATCTTCGTGCACACAACGCGGTTGTGCAAACGCGTGATCTGACCCCTCAGAGATATTAGGTCGCAATTCTCTTAGTGTGCGCAACTTCTAGTGAACACCTCCAATTGCAGAAGAGAGGACATCTTCATCGCCAATATTGGGTTCAGTTTGTAAACCCCAATTAAAAATATTTATCTCAGAGGAGTAGGCTCATATGAACCCCACCAATCACAAGGAGGAAGTCGAAGCCCAAACTACCATGTCGATGGCGGCGATGATGGGCTCCCCAATAAGAACCCTATTATTGATTGAAGAAGAGGATAAAGAGCCACCCTTCCAACTTGTGGATGTGGGCATGGTTCGAAAAAACATGCCTTAATGCGTACGCCTCAAAGCGAGGCCGTATGGAAACACCTCAGAATAGTTACCTCAACAAGTCTCTAAGAGGCGATGGCCTCATCTGCTCGAGGCGGTTGAGGCAAAGGAAATGCGGTCTTTGAGGTGTTTTTTGTTTTCAAATTATTTTTCTATGTAAATCATTTGTCCTATTGGCAATTCCATATGCTTATAAAGGACTAGTTGTTTAGGTTATAATTATACAAGATGAATTCTTAAATTTTACCGCTTTCATGTTCATATTTACCATTAAACATGTCCAATTATTGCCAAAAACTCTTAAAGTATACCCTTAAACATACGAATCCACAAATATCATAGAATCCATCACCCATAAGCTTATTTTCAAGGAGTTGTTACATAATGAGCTATGCAATATATCGAGAAGGACAAACAAGATAGAATTCAAGGGAAGTTTATGTGCGACTCCCATGCAAATTGGTCCATATATCTGAATAGAGATAAAACCCTCAACAAACAACAAGGCCTCCATATTGTTCGGGTATGTTATAGGAGGGGTGCATACAGTGGTTCTTCAGCTTGGGTTAGATGGTTAGAACTCAGGAGAATATCAACAGATTCGTTCTCTTATTGAATGAGAATTTGGTAAAAAGGTATATACAGCTGTATATCTTTTCTTTAAATGATCCTACCTTTATAATTTCTTTATATATTATAGTGATATATATCATATGTTAGTCATAATATATAAATTTCATTAGTATATATTTTATTGTAGTTTTTATAGGTATTTATCCTTATAAACCGAGGCTTATGCCTCGACCACCTCGAGGATACGCCTCACCTCGATTCCAGGGAAACCACCTCGTTCCGTTTTTAGTTTTTTTTAACCGTGGTTGTGGGTTGTTGATTGTAGCAGAGCTTCTCTGTCGTTGGGAGAGCTTACCTTCAAATCACAATGTCTCCACCACAGAAACATTCGTCGTCGATGAGTAGTTTTGAAGATCTGCATTGTTTCTCCTCTCCATTGTCTCCAAAATCCAAAGGCAACACCAAAACTCGAAGACGATGATCAACGAAGTCATGAGCACATAACTGTAGTTCCCTCATAAAAAACTGGATCTGTCAAGGGTCTCTCCCTCATGCTCTTTAAATACAACACAAGACGATAGAATCGAGGAATGATAGCTCCAACTAGATCCAATAAGGTCGTCGAGGTTATGGGAGGCATTTGTCGTGATGATTTCTTGACCAGCCCTCGACTATCTTATTAAGGATGACGTAGTTCGTTGCTTTGATCAAATGAATCACCAGAAATTGTTGGAATTGCTTGGAGTACATCTTGGTCACTGGAACGATGGGGTCCGCATGTTGATTAGCCATTTCCTAAAAGCACGCATTGTCTTCACAGATTATTTAGGACTATTCCAGGGTCGGAATACCTCAAGGCTTCCCAGTCTCCCCCTGTTTGACGAATGTCTATCCCCACACTTCAGATCTCATGTTCGAATTTGGAATGATTAAGTTACATATGCTGTGTTGATGACATTGTCTTTGGCATAGTAGTAAGCTCTTATTCCAAACTTCATCTGAAGCAGATTCGTCAGATGCTCTTTTGTGCATTGCGGCCTCTTGGCTTGCGGGTTACCTTTGAAACTAGTAAGATATTAAGCACGAACCTCTCATATGAGGTATAATGAATTTCCACCAGAAACTATATATTAAAGCCTCGGTCTGTCCTATAGTATTGAGAGTTGAGGTTAAAGGGATCCATTAAGGTATCCCCCCATCTATATATGATGCACAAGATGGGTTCTCCCTTACCATCGAGAAGACCTATTTCTAGATGCTGAGAAGAAGAAAGGTAGAAGCCCTAGTGGGCTTAAATTTCTTCTTAAAATAGGCCCAACAAGCCCTTTATCTATTTCTACATATATAAAAAGGTGGGTACTGTTGTGCGAAGGAAAATGAGAGCATTGAAAGAAGTCTTGTGATGAGTGCTTTCTTGTCAATGTTGTTCGATGGTCATTTTACTTTGCCTCCATGTTTGGTCCAGGAAAGGTACAACTGCTGACTTGGGCTTTGTTTGCAAGTCCCAATGCCAATATTTGGTTCTTCTATATTTTTTAATCTTAAATGGCCTCTACGATTGTTGTATCAAGGGGGCAAAAGAAAAAAATAGAAAGAGAGCACTGAAGAAAAAGGTACAGAGTCATTGTCTACCCCAAAAAGGGATGTGGATAAAAAAAAGGAAAGTTTGGGCCCAATTAGTTACAATTGCAGAAAAATGGCCTATGAAAAAAAATAACGACAGAAAAAGAAAAGGAAGTGGCTCAAAGAAAAAGAAAGAAGAGGTTATATACCTTGTTCCCTATCATTTCCTCACCCATTGGTCAAGTATCTCATATTTTCTGACAAATATAGGAGAAATGGGGAGTATTATGTAGAATTCTACATGACTGATTCAGACTCTTCAGTTTAGATCCAGACATCCACATTGTAGACTACCAGTTTGATGCGCGCATGTTGCGATCATTACGTGGGAGGTCCCCATCTTTGATTTGGAGTCAACGTTTTCATATGGAGTCATTGGGACTCAAAGAATAGAGATCCCATTATCTGAGCCAGTATGAGAAAAACCCAGTTCTCTATTGTGGAGACTTTCAGACTCCATTCTCTAGCATTTGTGAACTCCAGTATGAGATACTTACGAGATTTATATAGGAGAGAACCCACTTCAATTTCCCTATGAGAGAGACCCATCTTCAGAGATCTACGTATGGATAATTAGCAACGTTCTTTATTCGATCCTTCAGATTGAGTAGTTGTCCACATGATCCGCAGACGTGATATAGAGCACCCATTCTCTGATGAGGAAACTCAATTCAGTTCACACTCCAGCCTTCAATTCCTCCTCACCTGCATACCATGAGAAGCAACGTCCTTAGCAGGCAGTCAGTAGAGTATGCGTTGAGTTGATGCTATATGTAGTGTCATGTATTATGAATGAGTGATTTCTTTCCATTTGCCCAAATTGAGCATTGCATGCTCCATCTTGAGGGGGAGTGTTAGAGTATGTGTCACATGTATAGATGTGTAATTGGATTCCTCCAAGGTCCAATTACCGCATTCATAGGTTTACTCACACATATACTGTGAGTGAGACTTGGTCTTATCTGATGAAGCTATATAAGAGGCCCCACACCACTTGTAACAAATGAGAAAGTTCAAATATAGACATCATTGAGACGGTTCTCTCGTGGTTTCACCCCACTCTTTACTGAGTAGGGTTTCCACGTTAAATCCCAGCGTTCTTCCATATTTTATATTTCTTTATCTCTGATATTACGCTTTCGCATTATCATTTTCTACAAGATCCATAGTGAAAAATTGAGAATATGGGAAGATTTTACTCGATTATAAGTTTTTCACTGCCCATGTGCACGACGACATCAGCATTTATAATGACAATTACATATCCCCTCACATGGTTCAATGATAATACACAATGGTCCAACAATAATTTGGACAACCAAAACTCTACATAGCTTTTCTAAACTTTTTGAATCATAATATGGGTTTTCTTTCATGCAATATATGCCCATGTTCAGCATGCCTTAAAGCCAAACTCCTTGTAAGTGATGAAGGAAGAATGTTGATCCATATAAACCTTTTCTTGAAGATCACTATCAAGGTTTTAAAAAGCGTGAGGCATATCGAGGCATTTTCCCATTACGCCTCGAGGCGTATTGAGGCGTAAGCCTCACTCGTGGAAGAAATCTTTTTCATAAAACATCATAATTAACCATAATTACAATTTTCAAGTTCTAGAAATTAAATAGTTATAAGTAAATACATAACTCTATGACATTTCAAGGCTAACATCATGGTTTAAACATCCAAGTTATTATATGACACTCTTTTTTTTACTCTAAATCTGTAAGGAGTCAAGTAAATATGAATATGCAAGCACAATAATAGGTAACTCTCTGCAAAATTTAAAGTATTGGATAAAATTCACTAAAGGGACTAGACGTAACACACGAGGCATACTAAGAGTAGAGGCATTTAATGACTCAAGATACAAATTTTGTTCATGTTGATATATAAATAACACGCATAACAAAGTAAAAATAAACTTAATACTTTAATAAACTAAAAAAATATATTTTAGTGAATTGTGAGCTTAAGGACTTGAGCATACTTGTCTACAAAGATAAGAAGCCCACAATCAAAAAGAAAAGAAAAAAAATTGCAGAAAAATTCAAAAAATCAGCACACAAATGAGGCAGCGCCTCGTGGCGCGCCTCATAAGCCTCGAGGCGTAAGCCTCACTGAGGCTGCATGAGGCTATAGCCTCAAACATTTTTCCTTGAAAAACGCCTCGAGGCGTACGCATTTTTAAAAACAATGATCACTATATATAAGTGTTTTTATGTCTAATTGGGTAGTATATCATTCAAAGTTGGCTATTTATGAACCCACTTAAATGATCTTGTGTTTAATTACTCTTATAGCTGCATATTGCCCAATGGTTCAAAGATCAAACCTTACTATCATTCAGTCAGTCATCGTTTCCTTTAAAAAATAGATTAAACCTTACTATCATTCAGTCAGTCATTATTTCCTTTAAAAAATAAAGCTGCCTATTATAGATAATATCTGGGTTAAGTTGAGACGGGTTGCTGATGAGAATGTTTCATATACTATAATTCTTTCAATTGGTGTCTAACCATCTTCTAATTTGGGTCGGGGTTGGCCTTTCTAATCAATCAGTGAATTCATCGATGGATCAATTAACTTATGGCTAGATAGCATGTGTCACAAACCGAGAATATGTGGTGGGGTGGATTATGGTTCTGAGGCACTCGCCTTATTTCTCTGTGAATATGGTTTGTCTATAGTTGATGCTGATCGAAGTCGATACACATGGAGTGTAAGGTCGAGATCATGCATTGATCAATTCTTGGTGTTGACAGAAACGTTGCAGCTCATTCTATTAGCTTGAGCATGGGCTCTCCCACAGGCTCACTCAGACCACACCCTTATTGTGCGATCATCAGGCGAGGACATTAGACCAAGGTCGGTTTTTAGATTAGAACGTGCATAGATGCTTGAGGATGAACTACACAAGTTAGTGAAGCCCTTTTGGAGGGAGTTTTGATTACATGCATCGTTTGCAACCTGGTTGGCAACCAATCTTGCGATGCTATGAAGGAATTTAATGGAATATAATAAAAGGATTAAAGAGTAGCATAAATCTAGAAGAACCCAGGCGCGTGATGAGGCCATCAGACTAGATGTTATTAAGGATGAGTGCGAGTTGACAACTGAGGAACATGAGATGCAGAACAGACAACACCACGAGATATATCTTGAAGACAAGAAATTGGAGGTTAAATGGAGACAAAAATCATGATAACATTAGCTTAAAGAGAGGGATGCAAACACATGTTTCTTCACTCTATGGCAAGTGGAAGAACGCATAGAATTAGTAATCATGATATTACCATTCATGGGTCAGGTTCACGATGACCTTAAAATGGGAATGCCCTTTTGCGCTCACTACCACACGTTCTGTAGGAGGGCTACATGTATTGGTTAGGGGTAGTCTGGAAGGGGAGTCACGGTGTTATCTTCCGCCGAGGCATATTCTTTGGTAGTCCCGTTTATTGTGATAGAAGTTAGGCAGCTGGTGTGGCAATTGAATTCCGATGAAGTCCCTAGACCTGATGGTTTCTTGGTGTTTTTTTACAGAGAGTTTTGGAATGTAGTCAATGAGGATGTGGTTGCAGTGTTCCAGGAGTTCGGGGATGGTAACCATTGATTTGAGAGTTTGAACAAGGCTCTTCTGTTTATGTTGTTAAATAGAGAGGTGTCGAACAGGGTGGAGGACTACATACTCATAGCCCTTTCAAATGCGATTTGTTTGATTGTTGCCATAGTTCTTGCAACTCTCCTACGTAGTATTTTGAGTAGTAGTATTTCCCCACAGCAGACAATGTTTGTTCATGGCAGGTAGATGATGGATGGCTATGTGTTTACATTAGAGATGGTATATATTCAAAGAGAATGCATGGAAATGGTCTGATGTGGAAGATGGATTTATCCGGAGCCTATGATTTTATGGATTGTATTTTCCTTTGGTCGTCACTTTAGTGAAGAGGGTTCTCAGATATTTGGATTGCATGGGTGAAGAGACGTGTCACTACGACATTTTACATGGTAATCATGAATAGACGTCCGGAGTGGGGCTTCTTCCAACTATAAGGGGGAGTGCAACAAGGGTATCCATGGCAGCACTTTTATTAATCATTGTAAATATACTAGCTGTTATGATTAGACTGGTGTCAAAAGGAGGTCTGTGTTTGAGCTGCTTTAGAGAAGGTAGCTTATGTGACGCCCGTTCCCACGGATCTGGGATACCCGTTTACATAGCACTCGTAGTATCATGTTCACTAAAGACCGCATTAGAGTACTGAAAATTAGGGAAAATGTTTTGCGTTTAGTTTCCGAATGACATTCTCATTTAACTAATAAGGCACAGAACCAACAATTTGTCACCAATTTATTGCATAAATTTCCATAACATTTAGCACGTAACAAAAGAATATGCATAATGTACATGTGTTCCAATTGTAGCAGAAGAGAAAGAAAAGCATTTATAATATCCTGAACAAAAACTATAACATTCATACATGTTAATTATAATCGCAGAAGCTGAGGTTCAACTCTCCCAATGCAACGATGCATGTATTTTTCCTGCAATCCATGCAATAGTGAGAAAAGAACATCAACGAAATGTTGAGCACATCTAATTAAAAATGACAGTAATTTTAGTTGCTCCAAAAGAAAGCAAGTAAATAGGGCTTGGCAATTAAATTTAGAGCTACTTGCATTGAAACAGGTTTTCAAGTTGTTTGGTATGTAAAACCCCATTCTACTCATCCTACATTAATTACCCATAATAATCATTTTTATACAAATATTATCTTATCCATATTTAAGTCATTGACTTTTTATTAATTATAATATATGTTTGATGGGTCTTGTGAATGTGAATGATGTGTCTTCGATATGATCATTGTCTTTATTATGATGAGCCTTGTGTTTTGATTCTTTTCTTGTTGAATTTTTCAAGCTTAGTGGATAGTCTGTGGTCTTGGTCTGGGTAAGACCTCACATTATAACTCTAAGGCAGTAAGGAAGCCTTAGGGTGTGTTTGGTTCGTGGGTTATCTGGGAGAGGATAACCTGTTTCTGTGTTTGTGTGTTTGGTTGGTGTGTTAAGGGCTGGGAGGGTTTGTGTGATGTGATTGTATTGGAATTTGAAAAAGTGGGTAGTTATTATGATATGATTGTATTGGAATTCGAAAAGATGGGTAGTTGTTGTTATGTGATTGTATTAAAGTTTGGAATAGTGGGTAGAAGTTGAGTATTTTATGATTTTTAGATGATATGATGGTATAATATATATATTTTTGATAGAAATGGAGCGGGTCTCATTAGTGGGTCAAAAGTATGGGTTTTGGTGGGTTACCCACCCATAGTGGGGGGTAACCCCCCAACCGAACGGGGCCTTAGGGTTGGGGGGCCTCCGTAGGCCTGCAGTGGAGTAAAATGCATCCTAACTAAGTTCCCAACACATCCACTAGCTTTATTTAACAACTGTAATAGTAGCTCATAGTCTGATGAGGATGATTTTCATAATATGATCTTTTCTCTTCGCCAGAATCTACTAACGGAAAAATAACTAGCTCAACGAAAACCAATCTTAACTATAACCAATTCAATTGTAACAAGCTCACATTTAGCCAACTCAGTTGTAACCAATTTAACTGTAATCTATCTCAACTTTAGCCAAACTCATTTGTGACTCATTCCAAGCTCAATTGTAACTCCTCCAAATTTAACTGTAACTGATTCACATGTAACCATTGCCAAGTCTATTGACAGAATGGTAACCAAAACTCAAGCGTTGATGTAGTCTCCTAAGAGACCCTTCCGTCTCTCCCTCTAAGTGGAAGTGCGGTCCAGTAGAGGGATATGTCTACTCCAAAATTACACCACTGAGATGTGTAAGAGAGACTCTTCGGAAAAGTCACTCTAAAAGAAAAATCGACCCGACCGGTACGGGCGAACGAGCTCGAAAAACTAAAACCGAGGGCCCTCCAGCCTAGGTATTCTAAAGAATAAGGGTCAGCAGAACTAGTCTTTAAAAGAAAACATGTGGATCCCAAAGAGGCGTAAAAACTGCGAGCACTCGCAAAAAACCGAGAAAAGATAGGAATCCGAGACCCGCGCACTAAGCGGTCGCTGCTCTAACTGGGCTTCCTATCTCCCGCCCAGCTGAGGGTCACCGCACCCTCGTACAGTCAGGTGTAAGGGTCACCACGACTGGCACTCATAATTACCAGTCATCATTGAATCATTAATGCCGACTTGATTCCTCATCCTTTCTCGATCTCTGTTGTGGTTGATTGCATAGATCTAGATCTATTGTCAATAATCTTATTGATATTTACTTATTCACTTATTGACTATTTCATCTTTTCCTTAGTGATATGCATAAATACTAGATTATACATAAAGATCAATTGATTGAGTATTACTTATTCATAATGATCTTGAGAATCATTTGTTGATTTCAAGAGAAGATTACTGATATTAATATTTGTATTTCAATATTTATCTTAGTAGAGTAAGTATAAAGAATTAATATAAAGAATTAATTTATGAAGATCATCGATCTTTGTGATCACATGCTATCATTTCTAAAATCATGAGATTATCAACTATTCATTGGATTTGGATCTATGTTCAATGAAATGCAGAAATTCCAACTTTTCTTGTTTAACTACTAATTTAGTGATATGATTATTGATCTAAATTTTGTAAGCCACTTTCTCATTTTTCAAATCATGAGTCAAACTTAGACACTTAACTACAATCGAGAATATGTTACACCTACATCTTTACCTGCATATAATATTATTGACATTTGCTACTTTAATTAAAAACACTCATATCGTGTATCCTCTTTAACACGGCAAGGAGATTAAAGAAATCTTAAGATTAAAAAAATCAGCAATAGGGTACTTTATTTGCATTTTTAATTACCAAGGAATCACATGCTAAACTATATAAAATATAGTGAGGTTTATTTTCTATTCTTACAAATATCTCATAAGATGAAGTTGCAGTTAATGTTGAGTTATTCATGTTCTATTTTTTTCAGGAATGGAATAACTAGTGTTAACGCATACAGTAGTAGTAGTATCTGTACCTTTTCTCTATTTTATTTTCTTCATAGTATGCTTTATGTAATTTTCCCATAGGCTACTCTCCTATATAAGAGAGCCTAGGGTTCATGGAATAAACAAGCAATTCATTTTTCCCAACATGGTATCAGAGCGACGGTCCTAGACCAGAGTTCTCGAAACCCTAACCCTAACCCCACCACACCCGCCGGCCTTCTTCCTCCCACTCAATCGGCGCCGCTCGAGTTCTCCTCCATTGCCGCCGCGCCTCCGAGTGCAGGCACTCGCGTGCTGTGCGCCTGTGCACATCTCCTCTGTGCACGCCTGTTGCGCGCCTCCGTGCTGATGCGCGCCTCCGTGCTGATGCGCGCCTCCGTGCGCAGGCCTCCGTGCACGCTTGCTGCGCGCCTCGCCTCCTTGCGCGCATCCTTCCGCGTGACTGTGCATGCTCCCCTGCGCGTGCACCCCTGCAGTGTTGCAGTGCCTGTGCGTGCACCTGTAGCGCACCTTCAGTGCGCGCGCTGTAGCGTTCTTGCACGCACATCTCCAGTGCATCTGTGCGCTCCCTCGCGTGCATCCCTGCGCGCGCTGTAGCCCCTGTGCGCCATCACCTATGCGCAATCATTTGTGCGCACCAGTAGCACATATCCAGTCCACGCATATCCTATTGTGCGCGATCTCCTTTGCCAGCGCGTGATTCCAGTGCGCGGGTAGGGCTTAGCTCGCACATCTTCATGGGGATAGTTGCTTGAGGTCTACACATGCAACTAATCCCGTCTATGTCATTGTAGACAAAGCTCATTTGTCTGTCAATTGATCCAGTCTTCCATCTCCAGTATGTCAGAAAGCAAGGCTGATATCCCATCTATTGGCGCCTTTCGTGGTCCAGCGCCCATTGTCAAGATGGACGGTACAAACTATGAACTATGGGCAATGCAGTTCATGAGTATGATGAAGTCAACAGGTAAGAAGCACATTCTTACCGAACCTGAGCCTGCAGAGAAGATTGGAGTCAATGCCTCATGGGAGGCCGATGATGCATATGCCAAGGTTTGGCTATCTGGTACGTTGGCTATTGAAATTGCCAATGACATCCTACATCAACCCACAACCAAGGATATGTGGGATATTCTGGCGGCAACTTACTCTCAGGCGAAAAACGAGACGAAGATTCTGCAACTTCAACATGATATATTCACAATAAAGCAGAATGGTCGTCCTTTACATTCTCTCTACACATCACTGAGAGGGATGTTCGAGAAGCTCTATAGCTTCATGCCTCTTACCACCACGCCAGAACAACAGAAGACATACAGGAATGCGACCATGGTGGGTGTGTTCCTGGCTGCACTTGATCCAGAATATGAGGCGGCACGATCACAGATTTTGGCAGACTCGACTATTCCTCCCATGGAGGAAGCTTTTCATAGATTGAGTCGGATCACAGTTCCTTCAACAGCTGCGAGTCAGAATTCTTCAGCCATGGCAGCAAACAGAGGTCGCGGATTTCATCACTAGGGCCGTGGACGTGGACCTCGTGGAAGGGGTGGCTGCACTAGGCCAACATGCACCTACTGTCACCGAGTTGGACACAATGAAGATACATGCTACTCGTAGCACGGATTTCCTGCATCCGCACGAGCTGCTGAGCAGATAGAGCCCCCATCTGCTGCTACTTTGGATCAACGGTTCGACGATCTTGTTGCCCGTCTGACGGGCATTATTCCACCATCTGGACCAGCACTGACTGCAGAGAGTCATACTGATACCGCTACTTCTGCCTCTGCGTCTACTAGTACCTCAGGTAGTATACTTGCACTGAACGGTAGTAGATCAGATACTTTACCATGGATTATGGACTCCGACGCTACACATCACCTATGTGGCGACCAGAGTCTGCTTTCAGGATACACTCAGATCCCTCCAGGTCGGACAATAGTGATTGCCAATGGCACTCATTCCCCCATCACTGGTCAGGGGGAGATTAGATTGACATCTTCTATGCAGCTCAAGAACGTGCTACATGCACCTGCTTTTTCAATGAATCTATTGTCAATCAGTCAGATTACGAAGGATCTACATTGTCGGGCTATTTTTTATCCATCTTCTTTGATTTTTCAGGACATCCGTACGGGCAACGTGATTGGTCGTGGCTATGAGCAAGGAGGCCTCTACCGCCTGAATCAGACTCCTTTTGCTGGATCCTCATCCTCTTCTTCTGGACAAGTATCAACCTTATTATGGCATCTGCGTTTTGGTCATTTACCGCTTCCGAAGTTGGGTCAAGTTTTACCCTATGGTCTTCCTCACGCACCTATTAAGTGTGAGGCGTGTCTGTTGGGAAAGCATCACAGGTCGTCTTTTCCCAGTCGTCCAGGTCGGAGTAGTACCTCCAGGTTTGAGTTATTTCATATTGATGTCTGGGGTCCGAGTCGTGTCCCCGATCATCAGGGACACATATTTTATATAGTATTTGTGGATGATTTCTCTAGAGTGTCATGGGTGTTTCTGATGAAAAATAAATCTGAAGCAGGAAATATCATTATCCTTTTTCTGAATGAAATACAAAATGTTTTCTCCACGTCTATCAAGTTTGTGAGAAGTGATAATGCTTTAGAGTTGTGCACCAATATTCTTACCAATTACTACTCCTCAAGAGGGATTATCCACCAAACATCTTGTGCTCATACATCTCAACAGAATGGGATTGCTGAAAGAAAACACCGTCACCTTCTTGATGTCACAAGATCACTCCTTATACAGAGTCATGTTCCCTACTCCTACTGGGGTGATGCAGTTCTCACTGCATGTTACCTAATCAACCGTATGCCTTCGTCTGTCTTGAATGAACAGATCCCGTTTTCACTTATTCATCCTGGCAAGGATCTGTTCACTCTTACTCCTCGTGTGTTTGGGTCGGTTGCTTTTGTCCATCAGTTGTCGCCTAGTACTGACAAGCTCTCTCCTAGGGTTGTCAAGTGTGTCTTTGTTGGGTACTCCAGAACTCAAAAGGGGTACAAGTGTTTTGATCCTCTGTGTCGGCGGTATATGATCAGTGCAGATGTTACATTTTTTGAATCTGTTATGTATTTTTCAGCATCGGGAGACAAACAGTTACCATCACCACCTCCTGATGCCATATACATGACACCACCACCTCAGAAGCCATCATCACCACCACCACCACCGCAGCCTATCTCACCGTTCCCGTTTCATTATACCCGCAGGCTTCCTCCAGCTCATGGTCATGACTCGTCCACTAGCTCGCCTATGATATGTAATGAAAATATTAATGCTGATGGATCTGACGACATTTCTGAGCAGGATGTGGTGCAGGAGCCAGATGAGCCTACAACTGATTTGGATATTCCCATTGCTTTACGGAAGTCGAAGAGGAGCTGTGCCAAGTATCCATTATCAGCTTATGTATCTTTTGAGCGACTATCTGGAGACTTCCGGTCGTTTGTTATGGCACTTTCAGCTATAGATATTCCACGAAATTATCATGAGGCTCTACAGGATAGTAGATGGCGGCTAGCAATGGAAGAAGAAATGGCGGCACTTCAGTCCAGAGGAACTTGGAGTTTGGTTTCTATACCTCCAGATGTGAACCCAGTGAGCTGCAAGTGGGTGTTCACAGTGAAGCAAAATGCAGATGGCTCTATTGACAGGTACAAGGCGCGTCTGGTTGCACGTGGATTCACACAGACATACGGAGTGGATTATCTTGACACATTCTCGCCTGTGGCACGTCATTCCACTCTACGGATCTTGTTGTCAGTTGCAGTTGCTCGAGACTGGCCGCTTCATCAGTTGGACGTGAAGAATGCATTCCTATATGGAGATTTGCAGGAAGAGGTTTATATGCAACAACCACCTGGTTTTGCTGTTAAGGGGGAGTGTTCCAAGGTATGCAGGTTGCATAAAGCTATCTATGGCCTTAAGCAGAGCCCTAGAGCATGGTTTCAGAAGCTCTCGGATCTTTTCGAGAAACAAGGATACAAATGCTCCAATGCTGATCATTCCTTGTTTGTACAGAAGACCGCGAGAGGTATCATTGTCATTATGGTTTATGTTGATGACATCTTGATTACAGGAGACGATGAGCAGGGCATAAGGCAGGCGAAAGAAATGCTGGGTAGTGAATTTGTCACTAAGGATCTTGGGGTCCTTAGATATTTTCTGGGGCTTGAATTTGCTAGAAATTCATATGGGCTAGTAATGTCACAAAGGAAATATGTTACAGACCTGTTGAGTGAAACAGGTATGCTTGGGTGTCAACCTGCTACGACACCAATGGATCTCAGCATGAAGCTTTATGAAGATAACACAGAGGAGGTGGACAAGAGAAGATACAGAGAACTGGTAGGCAAACTGTTGTATGTCACGATCACTAGACCAGATATATTATTTGCAGTGAGTCGTGTGAGCCAGTTAATGGAGCAACCACGTCAGGTGCATATGGATGCAATACATATGATTCTTAGATATCTCAAATCTTCTCCAGGTGCAGGTCTGCTATTCAAGAAAGGAAAGGGGATCTCTATCTCAGCATGTGCAGATGCAGACTATGCAGGATGTCCCAAGGATAGGAAGTCCACCTCAGGGTATGTCGTCTATGTTGGAGATGCCCTAGTCTCATGGAGAAGTAAGAAACAAACGGTGGTAGCTAGATCTAGTGCTGAATCCGAATATAGGGCTATGGCCCAGGCTACTACAGAGATGATGTGGGTGAAAGTTGTGCTTACAGACCTATGCTTAGATGTACCACTTCCTATGAACTTGGAATGTGATAATCAGGCTGCCTTGTTCATTGCAAACAACCCAGCATTCCATGAGCGGACCAAGCATATTGAGGTGGATTGTAACTTCATACGTGATATGATTCAGAAAGGATTCATTGCTACATCTCATGTTACCTCAGAGAATTAGACTGCGGACATAATCACCAAAGCATTGCTACGAGGCCCATTTCAGAAGTGTGCTTCCAAGCTGAGCATGATTGATATCTACGCTCCATCTTGAGGGGGAGTGTTAACGCATACAGTAGTAGTAGTATCTGTACCTTTTCTCTATTTTATTTTCTTCATAGTATGCTTTATGTAATTTGCCCATAGGCTTCTCTCCTATATAAGAGAGCCTAGAGTTCATGGAATAAACAAGCAATTCATTTTTCCCAACAACTAGTATTTACTTATGATAATATTAGTGTTAATGGAGGATAATTTATAATTATTGTTTAAAAGTAGGAATAAGGAGAAACGAAACAATTGTTGAATAAGAAAGGAAAATAGATATTTTGTGAATAAGGAAAATCCAGAATAAAGAGAGAAATCTTGAGATTTCTCATCCCTATCCCCCAAAACAATGGACCAATGATTAGATTGATTTTTTTTAATATATCAGAGCTTATAAGCAGAGAGGCATTATGTGGTGATAATTCATGAAGATAATTGAGAATAATGGTGAGTGGTTCTGATCACCAAACTAAAAGTATGGGTAGGCTGCATGAAGTAGTCATAATCAAGAAACAGGTAAAACCCATTTAGGTATTGACGTGTGTAGACCATTTGTTTGTTTTATGTATCCCTATACCTGTATGTATATATGTACAGGTGTATGCTTGTCGTATGCTTGTCTGTAATATGGTTAATTTTTGGGCATATTAATCCCTAATTCCATCTGCTCCATAATATGATATAATCGATAAATATGATTCCATTCAGGAAAATTGTAATGTTACATTCATTAATTATCTAAAAGGAGATAATTGGAGCTAAATTTTATACTGGAGAAAAAATCCCCATCTAAAAAAATTACTTTGAATTTCCTCTCTTCTTAGCTAACTTTTAGTAGACTGTAACTTATGTCCTGCAACTTTTATTTGCATGTGTTCAACCAACTCCTACATCTAGATCCTAATTTTCCTTGCCTTTTATACATTCAAACCAGAATGCTTATAGTTCAAATCTTAGGTCCCATTTATATGCTAATTATCTAAGTTTCATCGTCAAAACTTAGTAATTCATGAGAGTATTTAATGGATCTAAATTTAGGATAAATTCCATGTAAAAACTTCTCATTTTTATCCAATTTCAGAAGCAAAATGATGGGTTTAATCATACATGGAAGATAGCAAGAGGAAGGTTATCGATTGTACGGTTTGTACCTTTGGATCTCCAAGAATTGGAGATCCAAACTTGCATGCAACAACCTCTTCTTAACTAAAAGCTTCAATAGCAGTTAATGGCTTCTTGGAGAAAGGGAAGTCGAAGCTCCCAAGGCTGCTCCAGGGCTCCAGCAGCAGCTGGGTTGCCTTTTTGGAGCAGTAGCAGCTGCCAAATAGCTGCAGGCAACAACTCCAGGGGATGAGGAAAACAACTATAGTTGTTGTGATGTAGTAGTTTCCCTCCAAACTGCTGGGATTTATTCCAGGAAGTGCAACATCTTGCTGTTGTAGATGCTCAGCAGTAAAGAAGGAAGAGGGAAGAGACCTATTGGTGGAATTAGGAGTAAGGTTGGAGAGAAATAGGAAGAGGGCTTTGGGTGATATATATAAGGGGAAGAGGGCATAATTTGTTTGCCAAATGGAAAGGCTTTGGGGCCCAAATGGAGGGGAAAAGAGATGCCACATGTTGCACAAAATCTTGATTTGATCACCTCTAAACGACGATCAATATGAGTATAATATTGATATACTTCGGATTAGGTTTTGAATGCCCGAAATTTTTTAGATACGATTTCGGTTTGAGGTTAAATTTTACGTTTTTAAAGTATCAAATGACCTCCGATTGATGAACGGTCAATTCCGTTGGTCTTGTCTCGTCGAATCGGATCTAATGGTGATCTCGGTTCATTTTGCGTTCTTCTGAATTTGTGTCGCGGCTCTTTCGGGCACGCATTACGATGCGACCGATTTTTGGTCAATTTCGTCCAAACGACTTTTGATTTGCGATCAATTGATCGATTTAAGTTGTTTGGCATTGACCAACAACTTTATTGGTTTAATCGAGCCCTAATCGGGTCGGATTCGAGTTTAGTTGGGACCCAGATGTTACAGCATTCACGATTCTTCAAATGGTGCCGTTGTTGGGGAGGCACAGCTTAGGTTGTTTTTTTAGAAAATCAAGTTTTTAGGTTTTCCACCCTTGTGTAGTCTGACCCCGATCTTTCTTTTATTTATTTCTCCATTTTTTTCAACATTTTTATTTTTTTTCGTATATTTTTCTGTAAACAACTCTATTATTTGATCTTTTATTTTTCATGCGAGGTACTCGGTGGATTTGGAGCGGCTTTCTTGGAAGCTGACGCAACTCGAAGCAACCAGATGTATGGAGGATTTATTTTTCTAGAGAGAGAATGTTTGTATTTTATTAATTTGTAATTAATCGTTTCCAACGGTTCCCGATCGGGTTCTCGCATGTGTAAAGAGACTAGACTTTTTCTGTGGTGTGCCGGACCTGTTTCACTCGCCGATGAGGGTGGAGCCCGCTTGAGTGGTTCGTAGTTGTAGGATTGCACTGCAGCTATTAGAGCTAATAAGATTTTTGTACTTGTAGGATTAGGACCACACTATACTTAATTATACCCACTAGATCGATTTTCAATTAGCCAAATTAAATTATTCAATCACTCGTTAATAGACATTCATTTTCTATTTCTGATTCCCTATGCATGCATTAGATTTATTTTTCTAAGAGAATTTCAATTCTATTTAGCATATTGCACGAAGATTTCGAGAAAGCACTGTAAGTATCTCTGACTCAGCATTCATCATCGTGTTTCCCGCTGCATGGCTTTTTCAATTCTGCCTTGATTTTCACTCGCATAGAGAAAAAAGGAAATTGGAATACCTGTGTAGACGTGTATTGATCTCCACTCAAATTCAAAGTGATAACTAAATTAAAATAAGGGGACTGCTAACAGTATTAACTAATTAAAATCAGATAAAATTGAATATCATTATTTACAAGAGTGCAACCCCGTCATTGTTTCAATCTATTGCAAGTGAAAGAGAGACGGACACTAGGATAGAGCTAAGCCAGGATTTTTAGATTGACAACTAATTCTACAAAAACGATTAGCTACTTCTCAGTGAAGATCTAGGGGTAGCCAGTAAACGGTTTGGATTTCTTTAGCAGAGTGGGTGGTTTAGAGGACATCATGTAAGGCTCTGTCCTCAAGTAACGGGTAGCCATATTTATACGATCTGTACTTACTCCTATACTGGATGAAAGTGTGTGCAACTAGTCGTAAGAGTCGGTCCAGTCTTTAAGGAAATACGGGCACTTAACAACTCGTTAACTTTTTCAAGGATTGAAATTATCGTCGACATAAATTGAAAAGATAATTGGTCGGTCCTTTGCGGCCTTTACTGTGTTGAGTTGGTGAATTTGAGGTTTGCATTTGCATATTGAATTGTGTAACAGTGCACTTGCATACACAGATCGTGGATTCGCGAATCAGTTTTTACCATTCTCTTCGAAGATGTCAGAATATTGGCATTCATACCCAGACTTCGTGGATTGCGCTCACATGACAAATTCCCAATCTTCATATCCACTTTCTTTTCGAAGGAAACCTCTCTTTGAGGTGGTTCCTCCCCAAACATCATTCTTTTCACCCACCCATCCACCATTGGTTGAAACTTTGAGATAGGAACCGCTCACGGAACCAAACACGTACTATGCAGACACAATGGAACGAGCGAACTTGAAGATGAATACGTGCACAACCGACGTTGGTAGAGGAACATGATTCCTGATTACGTATGATAATTCATTATTTGAACCATCCTCTACTCGAGATGACTCACGTCCCGAATATGATCACTTTTCCTTTGACCACACAGATGACACCCAAAGTCAAGGGAATGGGACTCGTGACCAGACCCTGAGCACAAAGACTGACTACTTCTCGGTTCAAGAGAAAATACCAACGTCGCGGCATACCGAGCATAGACACTCATCCCCGAGTCATGAGACGATAGTGGATGACATAACTCAATCAATAAGAGAGCTGAGGTTTTGACAGAACAATCTGATAATGTCATCCGAATAGTAAAAGACATGGTAATCAACCAAGAGGAATTGATAAGATCACAGAGCGAATCCGAAACACATCATGTGCTTGATTCCCACCACAAACACCACACACACCTGACCAGTCAACTAACCTTGACTCTATTGAAAATACAAAAAAATTTAAAAAACCAGAAAATTCAAAAAATTCGGACAACATCAATATGGAAGCGTTTTGTAAACGTATGATCTTAGAGCTTCCATTAATCAATGTCATAGAATATGTACCCGATCTTTAGAGATTTGTGAAGAATCGATTATCACATGGGAATACGGGAAAGAAAAGATCTCGAATTGAATATCATCTAATTACTATGTCCAGTTTAATGGTGCTGACCCAGACAAGTAAGGCCTGTAAAGTCAAACGGTTGACCAAGGTGACTTGTGAAATTAAGAATATTGAGTTTAATGATGTTTGGATTGACAATGATTCTACCTTAAGCATCCTCCCGAAGTCCGTGTTTGACCGACTTGAACTTAGACTGCTCAAAAAGGCCGAGTGATCATTCAATTTCACAATCGATGAACAAAAAGACCAAGAGGAATTTTTTCGACCGTCCTTACTTTCCATGGTGTCCACATAGGGTGGACTTCGTTGTCCTAGGCATTAAATGTCGAGGAGATTTATCTAAGTTTTCCGTTATTTTGGGAAAGTCGTTTTTAGTTTCAGCTAGAGCGACTATTGACTGCAAGACTCAAGATGTCATATTCTCAAATCCAAACAAAACCGATCAAATTCTCAAGGACATACCGAACCTTGAGACAACCGAACAAGAAATCCACAGTCGTGACATAAAGGAACCCTCACATGTTCAGACTTCTCCACTTATCACAAACACAAACGGAGAGACACCTAATGAGATGATTATCGAGGCTACAAAGGTGAATGAATTAAACCGAGACACATCCGATTCACCACACCCGAGCACAGTTATTTCGGATCATTATTGTGAGTCCACATACGCAAAGCCAACTAAGAGCACCAACACCTACTTGGGACGTGGGCTGACTCTACAAGAGTATTACAATCTATATGGAGACTCATCTGATAAGGAACCTATGGTCAGCACCACACATACACCATACCTCGGAACCTCAAAGGAGATAGCCAAGACTAAATTGACCTTTACCAAAAAACACGATTGCTCCATCCTCTAGTCGGTTATCCAGTGAGAAGAAGTAGAGAGTTGATTCCTAGAGATGTTCCCTCGAACCCCTCAAATTGTGTCACTCTCCTCTCCCTCTCTATACTTCGGGATCTAGAAAATCGAAGGAGATGAGGGAGCTCAGTTCAACGGATCTGGAACCTGATCAGAACAAGCACTCATACATCGACCCACGTTGGACTTTCCCTGTCCCTTATTATTATTCTTCTAAGGTTGACTCCCATGGTCCCATTTAATACACTGGAACAAATTCGTTATGACCATACTGATACTTGTTCATTTGAATATTCAAAAAAAAGAACCGATTAACCCTAAAACTGAGCGAATTCTGAGGAAATAATGAAAGAATAAGAATAGTTGGAGTGATGTGACCTTTAAGTATTATTCTTCTCATAATAGCTCCGACGATGGCTGTGAATCTTATGATTCATCTTCTTTCTATTAATATTCCCTTTCACCACATGTCAGGAAAAAGATTAACCGTAAACCTCCTTAATCATCGGCCACCTTTCCCCCGCCCCATCAGTTCCCTTGTACATTTTCTTCCTATACAAAGGCCAAGGCGTAAGTATAAGGGGGACCGATGCCATTTGTATTTACTCATCGTTCTATTCCTCACTCCCCATTCGCTCTGTATATTCTCCAGATACCATCGGTCCTTATACTCACTTTCGTCCTATACTTAGGCTGTCTAGGGACTAAGTATAGAGGGGATCGATGCCCACCCCGTATATATTCATTCATTTCTCCTCTTGACATAGACCTCCACATTTTTTGTTTTTCTTCTATACTTAGGCTGACCAAAGCCTAAGTATAGAGGGGTGGTCCACTTCTTTACTTCTTTTCACTCCTACGCTTAGTACGAGCCATGTCTTTTTTGTCACTTCTTGTGCTCTGAAGACATAACACAATCTATGTATAGGGGGTGTGTATATATTACATATATATACTTTACCTATAGCTCGTACTTTCACGTATTTGCATATATATTATGCAATAATTATGGGATGTGTAAAAGTCTAAAAAACAAACAAACAAAAATCTTTACTCTTGCATATTATCCTTACATTCATATATTTAAAAAATCATCTTGCACCTCATATGCATTTCATAACATTTGCATTTCATTTGCATATCTAATATATATAAAGCGGAAAGTTGTTGGGTTCTGAACTAAGTTATGAATAGAAGTGGAGAATGGTCTTGACTTGACCTTAATCTACCTAATTTCCGAAGGAATTTCATCGAGAAAAAGGATTTTAGAAGCTTCATGTCTTTGTAATTCTTTGAGTTCCACATGACAATGTGTAGAATTTGACTCTTAGTGTCTAACTTGGTCTCCTAATTCTAGGTATAACTTTTGAATAGGGAATTAATCTACACTCTCGCACTATGCACTTAGCTCAACTCAGACGAGGTGCTGGAAGATTGTGTGGATCTCTTTTCTGGTAGTGTGGACATCTAAAGACCGGAGTACGGGTTGAAATAAAGCTTCGGAAAATGGATGGACGACTGGGTACAATTTTTTTTATGACCCCAAAACATTTAAGGAAAAAAGATTTCATATCCATAGGACACAACAATATCCATGTAGAGTTACCAAAAATCTATACCAAAATGAAGCCAAACTACCAAGCAAATATTTGACCAAAAAGGTCCAAGGTTCAAGAAAACCTGCAGATACTGGTGGAGATTTGGCTAAACTGGTCAGCTTCACAAGGAGAGGTGACTACACTAGTGACCCTCCAGTTCTTTTTCCCTTCTTCTAATTTCTCCAACTTTTCGATTGTAAACACAATGCGACAGACGTTAGAAGGAAATACCTGACTCCTCAAGGACGAGTTATTGGAGGAGAGTTTTGCATGGTAATCCGACATTCTTGATGGAAAGAGCTAAAACCTTTCACACATATGAGACAATTGTTCAATGTTCATGGGGTATGATTTGGGAGAAGGATTGATCTAAAGATGACTTATAAGCTGAAACTGTTACAATTATATGTAGAACTCGAGGGTCGTTGATTTTAAAACCCTAAGTCTCTCAGAAATTCTGCCACACTATTATCCAAAGATCAAGTCTAACTTCGTTTTCACCGTTTATTCATTACCATGGTATGGAACCCAAAATCATTTCACTTTTGCATTTTCATTTTTATTGCTCGGGATGAGCAAGGTTTAAGCATAGGGGGTTGATGAATCCGTGATTCATCATATTAAAAGTTCAAAATAGAGCTTCGTTCCTGAGTAATTAGCTACATTCTATCAATTATTCTGCATTTTTACCATTAATGCACTTAAAATTAATATCTGCATTTTAGCACGCATAATTGCATTCATAATCATCTTCACATTTTCACCTAACTTCATCCATTTTTAATTAAATCATGCTAACTTTAATTGACATGAAACCAACTTCATTGTGTATACATTACTAACAAGATTAAAAAAAATGCTAACTCAAATAATGGGCCCATGAGACAAAACCTTAATTTCAGAATAGACGGACTAAAACGTTCATATCTTCTTCATAGTGTCCGAATTTGGTCTACTCACTTTTAAAGTAATATACATTCAAAAACCTTCAATAAAAGATCAATTTCATAAAAATCGGAGCTCATATGTGAAAGTTGGTTTTTAGGCCTTTTTGTGTCTGGTGTATTTTAGCGATTTTTAACCTGATATTTTTATGTACATACTTAACCCTTTTTTCATTTATATTCTTTGATAAAAGATTTATTAAAATTCACAAAAATCCAAATTCGAGTAAGATTGAAATCAAAGAAACTGATCGAGTCTAAGTGTCCCTTGTGTGTCTGTACAAGTATCTCCTATTTTCCATTTTATTTTATTTCCTATTCTTGTATTTGTTAATGTTGGAGTATTTGGTTGTGCGCTTCTTATGTTGTAGATGGGTAAATGGATACGTCCATGATACATTTACTCCATCCATATGTTTAGTCTCACATCTCCCAGTGGTAGGACTTGGAGGCTCTGTGGATGCTATATAAGGAGTCCCAGATCTCATGTATACATTAAGAATAAGGAATGCAATATCCGCCCCTTTGAGGGCTTCTCCTGTGGTTTCATCCCGCTCTTTAGGGAGTAGGGTTCCACGTAAAAATCTTTGTGTTCTTCCAACGTTATTCTTTCTGGTTTATGCTATGTTTATCATTACGCTTTTGCATTCTCTATTTTCTAACATGGTATTGAAGTGGGCCGATTCTCGAGGATTTCAAGTTTTATTTATGTTCGAGATTAATTTTTTTAAGATTTGTTCTTGTTCGAGATCGGGTTCAAATCCCACTCTTGCAGGGGTTGTGTTCGGTAGTCGACGACCAGCGTAAAAATTATTCGAATCTTCCAACTGGATTTGAGCAAGAATCCATGTAACCAACACTATTTATAGTGTGAGAAGGCGGTACATTTATTTATTCTTCTTGTTCGATATCTGTTCAAGGGTTCCTAACGAAACCCTAAGTTAGGATCTCCTACACGCACATCAGCACGTGCATCTCCAGTCAACAACGGCTTCTCTCGAGAATCTGTTAGAATTGATGAAACCCCGGCGGCTCCAGTTACAGTTGCACCTCCTCTCCAGAAGAGATGCTCATGTTCCAAGGGGCGACAACATCAAAGGCATCGTAGGAGGCATCTTTGCAGTTCGGCGGCGATAGCCGCACCTCCCTCTTTGGCGGCGCGCCTCCATCAGATTTCTCGCATACCTCCTCTCCCCTTAGGCATGTCCAACGTCGCTCCATTCGATTTCAAGTACCTGTAGGCATATTACGATCTCAGAACACATCGCGTGCCCTAGCCGCAATGGTGTGACCCAGCCCCTCAGTGTAGCAACCAACGCCTGGTGGCGTCACTCGACCTCCAGAACACTCCAGGCGGAGCCTCGATCGAGCCCTCTAGGGCTCCGCATCGCTAGGCAGGAACTCTTCTCTGGCAAGGAACCCTTCAGGCCACTCTAGATAACTCCAGTATAGGGACTCTAGGCCGCAACCCTTCTCGCGCTCCCCAGATCTAAGATCTCGTCCGCGCTCCTCCTCAGCAGATCCCATCTTGCGCGAGATGACCTCCTGGCGACATCGCTCCTCTGTGCGCGAAGCCCGCATAAAGTCCATACGATCGTCGATCGACCCTCCTTCAGTAGCGTGCAGCCCTTTACGCTCCCGCCTCCATCCTCAGCGCCGAACAACGCCAGTGTGCGCTACTCTTGCTCTTGAGTGCAGCGGCAGCATGAAGAGCCCCCCATCGGGGATGGCGAGATATGATCAGAAAGGGTATCCCACAAAAATATTAAGGGGTTATTTGTTTAAGAGCCCTAGTGGGATGTTTTGTATTTAAAAATTGGAGGCTGCATTATTCCAAGCCCACTTTGGGTGAATATTAAAAAAATGGGATTGTTTCAAAAAAAGCGGAAAGAAAAAAAAATAGTAAAGGTGTGTACCATAAAAAGTCGTACACAAAAGATTTGCAAAAAAAGTTGTGAGAGAAAAAAACGTAAAAAAATAAAAAATGATTTGAAAAACCGTATAAAAAAGTGTATGAATGGCTTAAAAAATATGAATGACGGCTAAAAAATGATTGAAATAGCTGAAAAAATTTTGAGAAGAAAAGCCGAAAATATGACGGCTTACTTGTTTTTGTTTCCTCATTTTATTGTCTTCTCCCAACGAAGTCGATGTCATGTATTCCGACTAATATGGGAGAAAGGGGGAGTATTGTGTAGAGTCACAGGTCTTGTTCCAGATTCAGATGTCAGATTCTCCAGACCAGTCAGATGTTCAGATTCTACAGCAGATTATTCAGACTCGACGATGGATTCTGAGTCTAAAATTTCAGACACGCACATGTATGCGATCCTTTCAGATGTGCACATGTATGTCATCTTTTTTCACGGTCCCCATCATTCTTGTTGTTTCGGCCAGAGTTTTCATGCGAACCATAGGGACTCCAGAGAAGAGGACCATTCCATATGCCACGTGGGTAAGGGTTTTCGTGTGGTATCATAGGTACTCCAAAGTAGAGTATCATTCTCTGTAGATTGTGCCAAATGGGAGAGACCATGTTCTCTGATGTGGAGACTCCTTTCAGACTCCATTCTCCAGCGACCGTGGACTACAACAAGGATTGCACTTCCACGACCTTTTTCATTTAGACCCTTTTCAGAGATGGAGCAGTTGTCCACATTATTGTGGTCGGGCCAGAGTACTCTGACGAGGAGACTCGTTTTAGTTGCAGTGTATCTGACAGGCGCAGTACAGAACACATGCTCTCCGACGAGGAGATTCAGTTGACTCACACTCCAGCACATTCATCCTCCTCACATGCACGGCATGAGAAGCAACATTCTCGACAGCAGCCAACAGTTGTGCGCGTTAAGTTGATATTGTCTGTAGTGTCATGTAACGTAAGTTGAGTTTCTTTCTGTTTGTCCAAGCTGAGCATTGCATGCTCCAACTTGAGGGGGGGGGGGTGTTTGAGTATTTGGTTGTGCGCCTCTTATGATGTAAATGGCTAAATGGATACCTCCAAGGTCCATTTACCCCATCCATATATTTAGTCTTACATCTACCAGTAGTGGGACTTGGAGGCTCTGTGGAGGCTATATAAGGAACCCCAAACCTCCTGTATCTATTGAGAAAAAGGAATGCAATATCCACCCCTTTGAGGGCTTCTCCCGTGGTTTCATCCCATTCCTGAGGAAATAGGGCTCCACGTAAAAATCTTTATGTTCTTTCAAGTTTATTCTTTCTAGTTTATGCTTTGTTTATCATTCTACTTCCGCATTCTCTATTTTCTAAAAGTTAAAAATCCATAAAAAATTAGCGTAATTTGTAAATATATGTCCTTCATTTTATCATAATTTTTCTCGAATTTTTATCCTATTTAAAAATCACAAAAAAATACAAAACCCAAAAATCAGGATATTTTATGTAAGTAGAGTCCTAGGCCAGCCACGTGCTGTCCCACCCTTCTCTTTCCTTCATCCCCTTCACCTTGCGTGCCATGCATGTGTAGGTCTTCTCCCTCTCCCAATCAACCCACTACCCACCCCCCCAACTTCCTCTGACTCCCTTTTGCTTATCTTATCCTTCTTATCGCCTCTATCTCCTATAAAAACCATTACCGTCCACTATCACTATCATCTGCCAGATTTGCCAATTTTCATTAGAACGAGGGAGAGAGAGTTAGAGATAGAGGCCGGTGACAAGGGCCTCCATCTCAGGCAAAGCCTCTTCGGGCATGATCCAAGGTGCCGCAAGCATCTTGCTTCTATCCCTTCATGGTTTAGCCAAGATCGCCATCCATTGTCGCACGGCTTGAGCAACGACCACAAGAGGTCCTTGATCCTCCAATCCCAGACGACTCCTTTTGTCCTCTGCTTTTTCTTCATTCCTCTGTTTTTCACCTTATTCCATGTTTCCTGCTTCTTCACCACCGTTCACATCTACCCCGCCTTCATCTTCCCGCTACCAACTCCACCGCTACGCCTTCAACACCCCCCTCGACCTTGCTTCATCGATCACATCCACCTTGCAGTAGAGCTCCCATCTTCTCTGACACTTCACCGCCAGCACGAGCTCCTCCGCCAGGAGCACCAGCCAGAGGACTCTGCATCCTCATCTTCCAGTCATTGCACCTCCATCAGGCCCCATGCTCTTCCGTCACCTTCGACCTACATCGAGAGAGAAAAAGTCGGAGGAGAAGCCTGTGACAGGGGCTCCCCTATCTGGTTACGATTCACCGGCGAGATCAGAAATAGCTTCTCGAGGCCTCCACCGGCCTCAATCGAAGCAACGACCAAGAAGAGGACCTTCGTCATCCTCAGTCCAGGCGACCTTCTTCCCTTTTTTTTCTTTCCTCTGTTTCTCTTTTTTCCTCTTTCTCCATGTTCTTTTTCTTCGTCTCCATCATCTCATCACATCGTCACCACCAACACAATTTTCTTCATCGCACCACTCGTCCCTTATCACAATTGTCCCTGTCGTGCACCTCCATAGCTCGTGCATTCACGCACCACAATGTTTACCCCTGAGCAGTGGTGCGCCACCACATTTTCTAGCCCCGACATCATCCTCCACCACGCCATCGCCATCAGCTCGAGACTCCACCTCCACGCCTCCGCGCATGAAGCCCACACTCTACATCGTCGCTCCACTGCCCCCTTTGTGTGTGGCCTCCACCTCCGCCTCGCAACGGACCGCCATCGACCTTCATCATTTCAGCAACCGCCTCGTCCACGAGATCGACAGCCCTCTTCCAGAGCAGTTGCATCGCCTTCGCCCGCACACCATCCAACGCACCTCCGCTGCCCCCAACTCAACCGCCTCTCCTGAAATCGCAAGGAAGAAGAAAGAAAGGGGTGCATCCCGTCACGTGCCCCTCACTTTCATCCCCACCTCACATGCCAAAAACATGAGGGTGGGAGCAATTTACAGAGAGCAGCCCCCACAGTTCGCCATTATTTCAGAAGCACCTCCTCTTGGGTAATATTGCAAGCAAAACCCTCCACTATGCCAAATTAACAAATAACACCACGCCATCTAAGGGCATGTATTGCAGAAATCCTCAGAGGAGGGGTATGTTGGAGTATAAGTTGTATGCTCCTATTGTGTTGTAACAGGGTAAATGGATCCTGGAGAAGATCCATTTACCCCCATCCAGTGTTTAGTCCCACATGGACCAGTGGTGGGACTTGGAGGCTCTGGGAAGGCTATATAAGGAGCCCCAGACCTCCTGTACTCATTGAGAAATTCAATAGAATATCCGCCCCCGTTGAGGGCTTCTCCTGTGGTTTCATCCCGCTCCTCACGGAGTAGGGTTCCACATAAAAATCTTTGTGTTCTTCGTGATTATTCTTCTTTATTATGTTATTCCGCTTCCGCTTTCTATTTTATAACATGGTATCAGAGCGAGTTTGATTCTCGAGGCTTTGTTCTTAATTTTTGATTCGAGATTTGATTATCAAGATGTTTCGATTCTTGAAGATTATTTTTTCAAATTTCTGGGGTTTGTTCAAGAAGTTCTAGGGATTCTGTGAAACCCTAATTTATATTCAAAGCTAGATGTATGTGCGCATCTCCAAGCAGGCGCCGCTGAGGGCGTGAGCCCTACCAGGAAGTTCTTCAGGCCACGAGCATCACGATGCGGCGCTCATCTCACTCGCGTGTCTTCAAAGAAACCCCAGACATGAGCATCTCGGTGATATACAGAAGAATATTGTGTAGGCCGCATCGCAGCCATCTCCTCAGAAGCCCAGGCGGTGCAAGACCTGGCGACGATCCAGCGGTCCTCCGCGATTCCCAGGCGCATCTGCGCGCACCTCCGCGCAGGCGAAAACAGATCCCGATTTCCAGGCACATACAGGCGACGGGCCCGTGCCCTTGCTGCTCCAGATCGCGCTGGCGGCGCAACTCCAGCCGCACCACCTTCTAACCCTCGGTCGTGCGATGCCGCCTTCGAACCTCGGGGCCTTCATTATCCAGGCGACGCCGCCACCTCTTGTCGCAGCCTCTCGCACTTCCAGGAGCACCTCTCTCGCTTAAGGCAGCACACGCGCGAGCTCCATCAGATCCAACGGGAACCTGCTCCACCAGATCTCCATACGGCGCGTGCGAACAACACGCACGACCATCAGCGTGTTCTTGGACCAAAAGAGGAAGGTGCGAGTGCGCTGCCATCCTCCTCTCGAGGTCTCCTGCAGCCCAGGCGACGCCCCCAGTGCCTCCTTCTCGCGCGCGACTTCAAGGCAGCATCGCACCCTCGTGCGCCTTCATCCGATTCCTCCCGATGCCGCCAATCTCCTCAAGCGGCGCGTCTCCAGGTCGATTCCCCAGCTGCATCGATGGCGGCGCCAGGAAAAAAGGGGGAGGGGCGGCATCGTGCGTGTTGTGTGTGTTTAGGGTTAAGAGAACCCTATGGACCGAGGCCCAGCATTTTTTTTAAAAAAAAAAAGGTATTTTGTGTGTACAGGCCCAAGTGGGCCGTTGAAAAAAAATGAAAGAAAGAAAAGAGAAGCAAAGAGAGGGAAGTCAAGGGGGGTTGAAAAAAAAAGGTGAATAGAGAGCCCTGCCGTGAGTAAACAAAAAAAAGGGAGCAGGGGAAGAGAGAATTAGGCCCAAGAGGGCCGGAAAAAAATATCTGTTTCGGAGAAAAAAAAGGTCACGCACAAAAAAAATGGTACGCAATAAAAAAAGGAGAGAGAGAGAGGAGGCGCGTACAATAAAAAAAAACCGTACGCAGAAAATTTTGTTTGATGAAAAGCCGAAAAAAAAATGTTGAGACGGCTTAAAAAAAATTTTGGAAAAGCCGCAAAGTTCATGTTTTGTTTTCCCCTTTTATCTTGTCTTCTCCCAACTTTGTCGATGTTCATTTTCCGACAAGTATGGGAGAAAGGGGGAGTATTTGTAGAGTCACAGGTTTGTTCATGCTCCAGATTCCAGATTCAGATGCCAGTCTCCAGACCAGCCAGTTGTTCAGACTCTACAGGTGTTCAGACTCGACGTCAGAAGGTTCCGAGTCCAGTTTCAGACACGCACGAGTGTGCGATCATTTGTCAGATGAGCATAAGTTGCCATCTTTTGTCAGAGGTCCCCATCATTCTTCTTGTTGTTCGGCCAGAGTTTTCATGTGAACCATAGGGACTCCAGAGCAGAGGACCATTCCCTTGAGGGCAAGGGTTTTCATGTGGTATCATAGGTGCACCAGAGCAGTACACCATTCTCTGAGCCAGATGGGAGAGACCCAGTTCTCCGACGAGGAGACTTCAGGCGCAAGTTCAGACTCGATGGTCAGGTTCCGAGTCTTCAGTTGACTCACACTCCAGCCCGTTCGTCCTCCTCACCTGCACGGCATGAGAAGCAACGTCCTCGACTGCAGCAATGTGCGCGTTGGGTTGATATTGTCCGTAGTGTCTTGTAGCGTTGAGTTGAGTTTCTGTCTGTTTGTCCAAGCTGAGCATTGCATGCTCCAGCTTGAGGGGGAGTGTTGGAGTATAAGTTGTATGCTCCTATTGTGTTGTAACAGGGTAAATGGATCCTGGAGAAGATCCATTTACCCCCATCCAGTGTTTAGTCCCACATGGGCCAGTGGTGGGACTTGGAGGCTCTGGGAAGGCTATATAAGGAGCCCCAGACCTCCTGTACTCATTGAGAAATTCAATAGAATATCCGCCCCCGTTGAGGGCTTCTCCTGTGGTTTCATCCCGCTCCTCACGGAGTAGGGTTCCACATAAAAATCTTTGTGTTCTTCGTGATTATTCTTCTTTATTATGTTATTCCGCTTCCGCTTTCTATTTTATAACAGGGTATAGGTAATTACTCTTAGGTCATATCTCTACAGTTTCTGTTTATTCATTTAATTGTAATTTGCGAACAAAATCATGTGTTCTCTATTTATTTTGAACCTCTAAATTACATCATTTTATTATCCAAAAATTGCATTTTGTTCTGCAATTTATTCTACACATTGTGGCATGCTTGTGATATTTTTATGCTCTTTGGTTAATTAATAATTCTTATTCTTGCTGAAATTTGCATATTTTGCCCAATTGGCTCTCGGGAATTCATAGATAATTAACCATTGCTCGAAAATTTACCAGAAATTCACGAATTGTAGAATTAATTGTTAATTACGTTGTGCCCAAAACGAATTGCATTTTTTCTCTATAAAAATTATTTTGTGTATTTCATTAATTAATTTTTAATAGGTATTAAATTCAACATTTTTAGGGTTTAGGAATTTTCTGAGAAATATTACCTAGTCATATATCTTAGATAATTTTATTTCTTTAAAATAAGTAGATTTAATATTTAGTATAATTAATTATTGAAAATCTCATTGTCCGCATTCATTAATTCATAATTAATTCACATTGCATCCAAAAATTTTAAACAAACTACAGTAGCCTAGTATTGCATTCATACACATTCTCGCCAAGTTTGATTGATTTTGGAGCACATTTGATCGAAATTTGCAATTTAACCCTTGAACTTTGTAGTAAATAATTCTTTGAAAACCTAACTGCGAGATCGACTATAAATCAACATAAGGAGACAGTTGCCTGAGTTTGACCTTGGATTTACCAAATAAAAAAATAAATTGATCGCATGATTTTAATTGAAACATTAATTAAGTGTTTTTTATCATTCTTGAATTGCCTGCCTGCAAGGAATTCAACGTTAATTCCACCAAATTAACTGAGGGCATTCACGGTTCTTCAGCCATGCACATATTTTCACCGCTCTGGTCATTCTAAGTATATATGCTACTCAAAGTATGGTGTTTCAGCCTTTGCCCGTGTCACGGAGCAGGTTGAGACTCATATTGCTTCAATGATTGCTATTGACTAGAGGTTCAGTGAGTTTATTGTTGGAAATGCGAGCCCACGACGAGCCATTATGCAATAAATGTTATTGCACATATCATTCCCTGATCTGAAATGAAGAATGAATAATTTGTATAATAGGTCCCTTAGTACAATTAGGGTTATGTACCATGGCCATCTTAATAATCATACAGCTGTTGATTCAACTATTGAATCATAGAGGCTGGTGCTTGGATGAATATCTAAAGAGTTAGATTGAGGACTCATCAAGCACTGTCAAATGATTGTTAAGAGATGATCTCCAGCCTGAGTAGGAGATGGCAATCCTTATCTCTGAAGGCTGATATCTGACCGACCTCTTGATGCAGGTCCTCTGCATAGGAATAGAGATTCGGAGGTGTCAGATTAGTTAGGTCAAAGAGTTGACTTAACGAGATCGAGATAACCAAAGTCCTATATCATATGCTGTCATGATATAGGCACGCATCCTCTGACCGGAGACAGATGTGTTACTATATGTCTGAGTGTGTACATTTGGCAGACCAATAGGTTGATGACCTAATCAAGGTCTATACACCGGCGCGCTGGTGTGCATATAAGGGCATATGAGTAATATGATCTCTCAAAGGGATCATACAGGTTCAGTTACTGAACCGGAAGACATGAGCTCACTCATGAGATATTGGGAAGAATCAAATTCCATGCGCATGGTCGTCTCGCTTTGGAAGCTTGACTGAATTTGTAGGATTGATATATACTTTTAGTATATGATCAAGACCTAGGTATGATATACACTTTTGGAAAGTGTATGATCGATACCAACTCCCAATGATCGAATGAGAAACTTACTGATAAAACCATGAAGTAGACAGTATAAAGTTGATCCGATACTTCGGGTTTAGTCTGAGTCTTCCAGTATGCAGGATGTACAGGTATTGGGAATACCTGAGGGTGATTTGATCATAAACGGTTGTATAACCATGACGCTTCCATTCCTAGGGAGTGATGAAACGAGTCTGGATTTTAGTGACTCCTCTCAGTGGAGAAGTGATCTGATCTTGGTCCAAGTATTGGACATTGATCTGAATGTGATTCAGATACAATGAGAAGATTAGATTTACGGTCTTGATTTAATCAAGCATCTATGGGAGGCCCGCGATCTGGATTTGAGATATGATCTCAATATCCATGTCACTATACGTGGAACAATACAATCGCCCTGTCCTTATCTCCAAGTATCTGCGGAGAGATTGCATTATTCTTGAAGGGTTCAAGAATAATTCCATAAGATCTAAGCAATGAAGAAATTATGATTAAATGTGATTTAATCATCTTGATGTGTGAAGAAATTATCCAATTTAATTAAATGTGATTTAATTAATGTGGATAAGAATAATGTGGATAGAAATATCCAATTATTCATGATATATTATAAATGTGATTTATAATGTATTAGAGAGAGCTAATTATAATTTATATGTGTTGATTAATTATTATGTGTATTGGATACACATTATGTAATTAATTAACAATATGAATTATATGTTGTTTTGGGTTGTGAATGTGATTCACAATTTTTTCCATGGCAAGAATGCAATATTCTCAAAGATAATTGTGAATTATTTTTTTGGAGAATAAAACCCAATAAATTTGTTGCAAATAAATAAGAGAGATTCCAAGGAGATATGCAATCTCAGGGGAATCCATGAGATTGCCTCCTTGGACTCCCATAGTGGGCGGCACACCATTCCTATATGGAATGGGTGGCCGTCCAACATGGAAGGTGCATGGAGATGAAATCTCCATGCACATTCTCTCCTTATTTGTTGGGTTTATTTAGGACTAAATTATATTTGATTTTTTCAAATATATTTTAACCTAAATTTGTTGCTTTTGACAACAACAATCTTGGCCATTGGATTGACACAAATCAATCTCACCCATTGATTTTATGTGTCCCATGGATTGAGATCCATGGATCCCAAAACCCTATAAATAGAGAGGCATTCTATGCTCTCTAGGGACTAGCAATATTGGAGCTCTCTCTCTCTCTTTCTTCTCTACACACGTCAGCCCTCTCTCCCTCTTGTTGGTGGCCGTCCACCATACCCTAGAGGAGAGAACCGTCGTCGCCTTCGCCACCGCGTCGCCGCTTCGACGTTCTTCGGTTCTCCGTCTTCTTGGAGAATTCCTCTCATGAAGGAGACGTTTGATCTCGTGCGACGAGATCAGGAGCAACCATGCTTGGATCATCTTCTTGGATTGCGAGGACAACGCAGTTCATCCCCGCGCTCGCAAGCGGTCTCGCCGACGATCGGACTTGAGACAGGAGGTCTCTTTCTTTAGAGACTTGATCAACCACGCTTCAAGAGGTATTGCATTATACTTGTTGTGGTTATAGATGAAACAATCTGAGAATGGTTCTCGGATCATGTGGTTTCATCGAATAAAATTTTTAAATTCCGCTGCACCGAACAACTAGTGCGACTAGTCGTTCTTCGTCGTATTCGATACGACGATCACGCTTCCGTGATGCGCTTGAGGATATTTTCCATATCCTTCAAGTGGTATCAGAGCCTTAGGTCGACGGTTTCGAATATGATTCGAAAAACCGAGGACGACTTGGGTTCGTTAAGGTCGCGAAAGTTTTTATCGCATTTGATTTCGCAGATCTGTTTAGTAAATAAATTCGGCACTGTTTAAATTGTTTAAACACGAATTTAATACTTGGATTTTGTTCCCCATTAAATAAGGAAACCATAGGATCTGAGTTTACGTAAATCGGATTTCGTATGCTCTAGATATGGTTGTTTTAATGAACATGTATGCACTGTTGCGGGAACTGTAGATCTGAACGTGATTAAAATGTTAATTACTGTTTAGACTTGCCTCGAAATGCGTGTAACATCACTTGGGTTCTGTCCTAAATCAAATTAGCAATCTATGAAAATTGATTTTGTCTAATTTGGATTTAATATGATTGAGATATGCTAATTTTAGTAAGTAGGGGTCACTGCTGAAATTACAGTCCTAATCTAGAACCAAGTGATTGTCAATTAGTGAAATTAATTGTTAATTTCGTGAAATAATCATGAAAAATATTTGTGAAATATTTGAAGTTGATTATTTACATAATTGACTTGGCCTCATCCAATTAATTGATTAGATTTGATCTAAATCTTAATTGGAAACACATTCATCAAACTTAATGTTTGATTGGTGATTGTCATTTAATCATTTAGTGAAATTAAATTGTTTAATTTCCTAGAATAATTGTGCATAAATATTTGTGAAATATTTGATGATAATTATTCCCTTAAATGACATTGCCTTAACCAATAATTGATTAAGATGTGATCTAAATCATAATTGGAAACCACAATCTTTCAAACTTGATGCTTGAATAGGATTTGGGAATTTGTCTAGCAAATTTCCTTATAATCAAAAATGTTTTGATTATTACTATATGGTACAATTTTGGTTGAAGAACCGATGATCATCTCAAGTACAAATTAATCAATTTGGCATTATCCTTTCCCGAGGCGGATATGGTGCCTAGTCGGAGAGCATTGGGGTTGCGGGTTGCAACGTATGTGGTCCGTCCCACTCTCGTCGGTACTGGCCATGACAGCGGGTAGGGCCGGGATAATGTCCGAGGGATTAAGATGTATTTTACTAATTATTAAAATTCTAATTAATACGTATTTTGAGATATTACCATATATGTATTCAAGTAAAATAATCAAGTTTGTTTGATTGAATTGGATTGATAATTAATTTAATATGATTAAATTGATTATGTCCAATTGAAATATTCTAATATGATTAGAGCTAATAATTCCCTTGGAAGAATTAATTATGTGAATGTGATTCACGATAATTAATTAAAATTTGAATATGATATGGAGGATCACATAAGTGACATCCATGGTCTCCCGTCAAGGCGGAGGGTTCCGTCGCCAGGGATTGCATGTGGGAGACGCCTGTCCGAAGTGACAGCTCCTGTATGCAAGCGCATCTGGATCGGGCTCGTCGCTTCTCGAAAGAGTAAGGACGTATGCGTAGTGACCCCAATATCGGGTCCTCATATTATTGGGGCGATATTGGATTGCGCATAGCGAGTTGTATTCCTGTTGACGGTTGGTTCAATTAATGACGGGTCAACATCGCCTTAGGGGTGGTGGGCCCGGGTGTTAAAGACCGAATTGGGAGATGCAAGTTGGACTTGCAAGGCGGAATGTGTTCCCGCTTCTTTTTATCCGAGTTGTAGGTTCTCATATTATTGGGATGCAACAAAGATAAGGAAGGAGATCCCAGATCTTGCTTGAGATATAATGGTAAGTATATCTCTTACATTGAAAGTGATTAAGGGAATGAACTTTCAATGTTGACATGGCAAGACAACTTTGATATAAAAATTCCTAAATCAAAGTAAAATATGTATATATAAATACATACATCTATGCAAATTTCTTATTTCAGATAATCCTTCATTAAAACCCACTCAATGAAATACTCAATAGTAACCAGTGAAATATCTTGGATTGGACTCATGATCCAGATATTGTACTTGCAATTGAACACATAATGTATGTGGTTGCAATATGCAAGTCTCCTCATACTAATGAGGAATGACAATTAAATAGTTAATAGGACTACAACCCTAGGGTTTGTATGTCTCTATAGTCTTGATCTCATTGGATGTACTTTGGAAGTAACATGTCGATGATGATCGCAATTGTCAAATAATCCTTATAAAATCAATGAAGATATTTTGGCATACATATATGTGCTCTTGACATTTAATCATGAGCGACATGGTTCTCTGCATCATTCAGAATGGTAGCTCTATAAGAGATGATGTATTCAAATTGTTTGAGTACCTACCTGAACCTATGTTTTATGAGTTTAGATGGATGTAGATGATGAGTGTCATTATTCTACTGTCTATACTCTAGTCATTCATGAAGCTTCATAGTATTCATATTGTGTGAATTTAATGAAGCATAAATAAATGTTGAAATACTCTTATTTTGAATTCTTTTGAATTTAAAATAAGAGATCCTCTGTCTTGAGCAATGGTTGCTTATAGATAAAGGGAGCGCAATGGAAGCATGGGTTGGACCCAAGAAAGAAGGAAAGTCAAAGAGTTGACTGGACTTCTGTGACTTCCATATGACATCCAAAGAGTTGGATGAATGTCAATACTGCAATAAATTGATGTGTTGATAGTATGACTATCAAGTCTGTCTAGAATCCTTAGAAAAGGACTCGGATGGAGCATCAGAATAATCTACATAATCATTGATATTGACTTACTTATTGAATAAGATAAAGTCAAATAATTGTATCTCAATCTTCTGATGACATTCGCAATGGGTTGCATATGTTTTAGAAGACTGGAAAATTTGATCTTAAAGGTTTATAGTTGTCCACGTGAATATTGATGCAATTGTTGCAACAATCTCTGTTGGATTAATAGACTTGTTAATTTCAGTGGGAGAGCCCTTAGTCTTAGAGATTGTCTCTGTGACCTAGATATTAGAATACACTCATTGTTTATTTCTAAATGTTGGAAATAAACATGAATTCTGAGGTAGAACTATCATAAAGAATTATGATGGAGATACTTCAGATAGTAATCTAAAATCTGGTGGACTCCACTAAATTAGAAAAATTAATGAATGGTTCATTAATATTTCTAAATACTGAAATTAAAACCTTTATAAGATCAATAGGAGGATGAAGATCATTTGACAATGATCTAGCATCGAGCCTTGGACATTTGTCTATCGATTTGATCAATAGACTAGTAAGAGATGAAAACTTTAGAATGTCTAAAATTTCAAAACTTACATACTTATGAATATTGTATTCAAAGTAAAATGTCCAATACACCCTTCTTTGGGAATGGTGTAAGATGCCGAGGTATTCAGGATCTCATGCATATTGATGTATGTGGATCATCTATATCATAATGAACATTGTGGATATGTGATATCTATTAATGATTATGTATGATATGAGATTTCTTCTCTTCACTTAGAAACCTTTGAAAAGTTCAAAGATTTCACAAGTTTGGTTTAGAACCAAAGTTTGAAGGGAGATAAAATGAATTTGGTCTAATCTAGGTAATCAGTACCTATTAGATGAATTCATAATATACCTTATGGAGAAAGGAATATCATTCCTGTCTCAATCCTCCTAATACACCTTAACTCAAAAGAGTTATAGGTAGATACAATTGGATCATGTGTGACATGATCTTATCAATGTTGAATTTTAGCATAATTATCCCTTAGTTTCCAGGTATATATGTGTAGTAGAGACTACAATGTATATCCTGATATAAGGTTCCATGTATGTTGGAATCTAGCACTTGAGAGTGTTGCTTCATTAGGAAAATAAAGGATGGTATTGGATACCTACTTTATGACCTTGAGATTCTTAAAATATCTCATCTCCGAGAATGTGATTCTTAGAGGTTGAGACTCTTGAGAATCAAGATGAAAATGAAGTGTAGGAACTCATTTATAATGAGACTCCTGAAATTGGAAACTAAAAGGACAATTAAAGATGAAACATTAATACCTCTTCAAATGAGTTTGAGGATGGATTCCATGTGTTAGAGAAATCTGACAATGATCGAACTTCATGTGATGAAGCTCCTGAAGATCATAGCATGGATAGATGGATAGCAATAAAAGTCTAATGTAGACTTCATATACAAGTGTTGTATATGGACCCTCAAGGATCCACCTATATGGGTAAGACCTGTAAAGGTGTAAATGGATCTTCAAGAGACAGGGAACCTGATGAGAAGGTAGAGATCTTCAAAGCACGGTTCGTAGCCATAAGCTACACACTGGAAGAGAAGACATTGCTTGCAATGAGACTTGCTCTTCGGTGACCATGCTTAAAACCGTCAGAATATTGCTAACCTTAGCTATACAACTTGACTATTGCATCTTTAAGATGTAAGTCAATATTGCATTGCTCTACGAATACCTCTTTGAGGATATTCACATGAAGTAGCCCCAGGGTTTCATGGTTGAGGAAAGCAAGGTGTGCAAGCTAAGGAATAGATCTATGGACTCAAAAAAGCTTCTTGAAGTTGGATCATAAGATCTGATGAAATTATAAATGTTATGATTTCAGATAGAATCTTGATGAACCATATGAAGCTTAGTGGGAGTGCTTTTGTGTTCATCGTGCTAAATGTAGATGATATCCTAATCATTTAAAAATGATATAAGGATAATAATTAGTGTTTTATAATCTGGTTGTTCCATAACTTGAAATATGATTTCAAAGATGCCTCTCAGATCTTAGTTCTGAAGTTGTTCAAAAGCAAAGAGAAGAGGATAATGGGACTGTCACATTTGTAGTACACCTTGGACATATTCTATTCATAGAAATTCCAAGAAAGGCTTCTAACCCTTAAGATATGATACTGACCCATCTAAAGGGATAACACCTCAAAGAGTTGAGGAAGTGAATGCTGGAACTACTTGCCCTTGGGCATCAGTTCTGAGAAGTCAGGTGTGTGCTAGATGTGTACAAAAGCCAGGTGGCTGCCATGCAGTGGGAGTAGTAAAATGTTACTAATCCTACTATGGAAATAAAACACTTGGTTGCAGTAATGACAAAATCTTCATAGATGAAAAGATTTTTGAGATAGTGACCTCAAAGTCTTATCTTCAAAAAAACTTAAGACTCTATAGATAGAGATCTAAAAGGTCTTAACTGTGGATACCTTAAGAGATAGTGATCTCCAGGAATAAGGGTATTCTGATAAGGATTATGGAAATACTGGTTAAGATAATTGTTAGGTTGTAGTGTCAAAGACACTGTAACTAACTAGATTGAGTATTGGTTGCATTAGATGCAACATTCGCATTAGATGCGAGCACTGTTACTGGGGATATGCAAGTGCCGTAAAAGGACTTGGCGTAGTCTCGCGGGAACAGAGTGACTGATCAACTTACCTAGCTATTTTCTAAATAGCCTATGATTGTCACATGAGTGTGAGTTTAAATGATTAGCCCATTAATGGCTCTTTGGGCTAGTGGGAGATTGTTGGAAATGCGAGCCCACGGCGAGCCATTATGCAATAAATGTTATTGCACATATCATTCCCTGATCTGAAATGAAGAATGAATAATTTGTATAATAGGTCCCTTAGTACAATTAGGGTTATGTACCATGGCCATCTTAATAATCATACAGCTGTTGATTCAACTATTGAATCATAGAGGCTGGTGCTTGGATGAATATCTAAAGAGTTAGATTGAGGACTCATCAAGCACTGTCAAATGATTGTTAAGAGATGATCTCCAGCCTGAGTAGGAGATGGCAATCCTTATCTCTGAAGGCTGATATCTGACCGACCTCTTGATGCAGGTCCTCTGCATAGGAATAGAGATTCGGAGGTGTCAGATTAGTTAGGTCAAAGAGTTGACTTAACGAGATCGAGATAACCAAAGTCCTATATCATATGCTGTCATGATATAGGCACGCATCCTCTGACCGGAGAAAGATGTGTTACTATATGTCTGAGTGTGTACATTTGGCAGACCAATAGGTTGATGACCTAATCAAGGTCTATACACCGGCGCGCTGGTGTGCATATAAGGGCATATGAGTAATATGATCTCTCAAAGGGATCATACAGGTTCAGTTACTGAACCGGAAGACATGAGCTCACTCATGAGATATTGGGAAGAATCAAATTCCATGCGCATGTTCGTCTCGCTTTGGAAGCTTGACTGAATTTGTAGGATTGATATATACTTTTAGTATATGATCAAGACCTAGGTATGATATACACTTTTGGAAAGTGTATGATCGATACCAACTCCCAATGATCGAATGAGAAACTTATTGATAAAACCATGAAGTAGACAGTATAAAGTTGATCCGATACTTCGGGTTTAGTCTGAGTCTTCCAGTATGCAGGATGTACAGGTATTGGGAATACCTGAGGGTGATTTGATCATAAACGGTTGTATAACCATGACGTTTCCATTCCTAGGGAGTGATGAAACGGGTCTGGATTTTAGTGACTCCTCTCAGTAGAGAAGTGATCTGATCTTGGTCCAAGTATTGGACATTGATCTGAATGTGATTCAGATACAATGAGAAGATTAGATTTACGGTCTTGATTTAATCAAGCATCTATGGGAGGCCCGCGATCTGGATTTGAGATATGATCTCAATATCCATGTCACTATACGTGGAACAATACAATCGCCCTGTCCTTATCTCCAAGTATCTGCGGAGAGATTGCATTATTCTTGAAGGGTTCAAGAATAATTCCATAAGATCTAAGCAATGAAGAAATTATGATTAAATGTGATTTAATCATCTTGATGTGTGAAGAAATTATCCAATTTAATTAAATGTGATTTAATTAATGTGGATAAGAATAATGTGGATAGAAATATCCAATTATTCATGATATATTATAAATGTGATTTATAATGTATTAGAGAGAGCTAATTATAATTTATATGTGTTGATTAATTATTATGTGTATTGGATACACATTATGTAATTAATTAACAATATGAATTATATGTTGTTTTGGGTTGTGAATGTGATTCACAATTTTTTCCATGGTAAGAATGCAATATTCTCAAAGATAATTGTGAATTATTTTTTTGGAGAATAAAACCCAATAAATTTGTTGCAAATAAATAAGAGAGATTCCAAGGAGATATGCAATCTCATGGGAATCCATGAGATTGCCTCCTTGGACTCCCATAGTGGGCGGCACACCATTCCTATATGGAATGGGTGGCCGTCCAACATGGAAGGTGCATGGAGATGAAATCTCCATGCACATTCTCTCCTTATTTGTTGGGTTTATTTAGGACTAAATTATATTTGATTTTTTCAAATATATTTTAACCTAAATTTGTTGCTTTTGACAACAACAATCTTGGCCATTGGATTGACACAAATCAATCTCACCCATTGATTTTATGTGTCCCATGGATTGAGATCCATGGATCCCAAAACCCTATAAATAGAGAGGCATTCTACGCTCTCTAGGGACTAGCAATATTGGAGCTCTCTCTCTCTCTCTTTCTTCTCTACACACGTCAGCCCTCTCTCCCTCTTATTGGTGGCCGTCCACCATACCCTAGAGGAGAGAACCGTCGTCGCCTTCGCCACCGCGCCGCCGCTTCGACGTTCTTCAGTTCTCCGTCTTCTTGGAGAATTCCTCTCATGAAGGAGACGTTTGATCTCGTGCGATGAGATCAGGAGCAACCATGCTTGGATCATCTTCTTGGATTGCGAGGACAACGCGGTTCATCCCCGCGCTCGCAAGCGGTCTCGCCGACGATCGGACTTGAGACAGGAGGTCTCTTTCTTTAGAGACTTGATCAACCACGCTTCAAGAGGTATTGCATTATACTTGTTGTGGTTATAGATGAAACAATCTGAGAATGGTTCTCGGATCATGTGGTTTCATCGAATAAAATTTTTAAATTCCGCTGCACCGAACAACTAGTGCGACTAGTCGTTCTTCGTCGTATTCGATACGACGATCACGCTTCCGTGATGCGCTTGAGGATATTTTCCATATCCCACATTTATCTCCCATTTGAGGGAGATCATGCCTCCCACTCTTGGATCCTCTGGTGCTTAATCGAGTTCGTTTGTATTCATTGCCTCAACATTTGTTACTACTTCATGTATAACATATGTCCTTACTAGTTGTCACAGGATAGTCATCTTAGAGTGGATCATGGGTTTAGTTACCTCTCGTCACCTATGTTTAGACGGAGCTCATTTCACTTCCTACAAATTAGTTCATCGGAGTAGATCAGTTGTTATTACTAATGGGATACATTCTTCCATTACAAGACAGGGGGATATTTTGGTTAACACAGTCCATGTACTTGCATATCGTTCTACATGCTCTAGATTTTTCCATGAATTTATTATCAATTAGCTAAATCACCAAGGATCTGCATGTCATATTTGACCTCTCTTCTCTTATGTTTTAGGATATATCCACGGTCAAGGAGGTCATATGTGGCCATGAGCAAGTGGGTCTCTACAGACCGGTCCAGTCCTCGCATGCGAATGCTTCTTCCAGTCTCGTTGAGTCAGTCTCCTACATATGACATCTTCGGTTTGGTCACCTTCCTCTGCATAAGTTTTGCAGAGTCCTCCCTCAGATTCTCTCTCGATCTATCTTTTAGTGCAAGGCTTTCTAGCTTCGAAGCATCACCGTTCTAGTTATCTAGGTCGTCAGAGTCGCAGCAGTAGTTCTTTATTGCAGTTGGTACGTTTTGATATTTGAGGTCTCAATCGTATCTGTTGGAGTATATGTGTCATGTGTAAGATAGGTAAATAGATCCTTCCAAGATCCATTTACGACATCCAGAGTTTAATCCCACATCTACCAGTGATGAGACTTGGAGGATCTGTGGAGGCTATATAAGAAGCCCCAGACCTCATGTATCTAGTGAGAAAGTTCAATGAAGTCTATGGCCCTTTGAGGCCTTCTCCCGTAGTTTCATCGCGTTCCTTAGGGAGTAGGGTTCCACGTTAAAATCTCATGTTCCTCAAGTTCTATTTTTTTCTCTGATATTAGCTTCCACATTATATTTTCTAACATGGTATCTGTAGAAATAGTTAGTAGTGTTATTATCTCTTTATGGAGTTTGTTGTTATTTCTTTCTTTTCTATAGACCTCTCTGTAATTTACCCTAAGGTCTCTCCCTATATAAGAGAGCCTAGGGTTTTCTGAATAAACAACAAAGTCTCTTTTCCCAACATGGTATCAGAGCCACCCTAGGGCTCTCCTCCATCCCGCCGCCCCTTCCCCACCCGCCTCCCTCTTCTCAATCGCCGTCGCCTTCTCCTTCTCCATCCCCAGCGGCAACCCTCAATCGTCGCCGCCTTCTCTTTCTCCATCTCCAGCGGCAGCCTTCCATCCCCGCGGTTGGATCCAGCCCTCCATCTGTTTGGATCCCAGCCTCTAGCGGCCTCCGCCAATAGCCCCTGCCAGCCGCCGAAGGGGATCCCAGCTCCCAGCGGCCTCCGCCAATAGGCGGCATCTCCATCTGCCGCCCGCACACTGCCTCTGGGTGTGTGAACAGCAACACGCACAAGGTCTTCTAGTGGCTCCTAGCCGCTGAAAGGGCTGTCAGCCTCTTGTTAGGCATGCCCTAGTTTCTTCCACATCCATTCTATGGATTTGAGTGCGTAACGTCTACATACGCACTCAAATCCGATGCAGTTTTTGTAGACATCCAGTATCACGTCTACATATCCTAGTTCTTCTCCAAGCGGCAGTATGTCAGAATCAAAAGTTGATATGCCCTCCACCGGCGCATTCAAATGTCCTGCGCCAATAGTCAAGATGGACGGGTCTAACTATGAGCTCTGGGCTATGCAGTTCATGAGCCTTATGAAGTCGAATGGTAAGAAACATATTCTTACCGAGGATGAGCCCGCAGAGAAGACTGGGATCTATGCCTCATGGGAGGCTGATGATTCCTATGCAAAGGTCTGGTTGTCCGGCACCTTAACGACGGAGATTGTCAACGACGTCCTCCATCAGCCCACTGCTAAGGCAATGTGGGAAATTCTTGCCGCCACATATTCGCAAGTGTGAAATGAGACGAAGATGTTGCAGCTTCAGCACGACATATTCACAATGAAGCAGAGCGGCAGACCTCTCCGTTCTCTTTATACATCCCTAAGAGGGATGTTCGAGAAGTTATATAGTATCATCCCTCTGACTGCAACTCCTGAGCAGCAGAAGGCGTTTCGAAACGCCACCATGGTTGGTGTTCTTCTTGTGGCCCTTGACCCAGAGTACGATGCAGCTCGATCTCAGATTCTCGCTGATGCAGTTATTCCTCCAGTTGAGGATGTTTACAGACGGCTTAGCCGCATTCCAGTCTCCTCCAGCTCTTCTACTCCACCTCCTTCAGCGATGGCAGTCTCGCGTGGGAGAGGTGGACCACAATCTGGCCGTGGTCATGGACGTGGCCGTGGACCCCAGGGGAGGGGTGGTCGCTTTAGTCAGACATGCTCCTATTGTCATCGCACAGGACACTCGGAGGAGACATGTTATTCGAAGCATGGATTTCCAGCATCAGCACGTATTGCAGAGCACTCTCAGTCTCCACTGACTTCTACTGCAGATAGTCGATTTGACGAACTTGTCGCCCGTCTCCGAGAGATTATGCCACATGCTTCTGGTGATTCGCCTGGTGGTTCCTCAGATATTGCTGCCACTGCCTCTGCCAGTTCTTCCGCAGCCGCAAGCTCCTCAGGTAGATCTACTACATCTCATGATATATCTGACTGGATTATTGATTCCGGAGCCACACATCATCTCTGCCGAGATAGAGGTAGATTACAGGCCTACAGGGACATTCCTCCCGGACATTCAGTGCAGATAGCAGATGGTACCCATTCGCCCTTTATTGGACAGGGGGAGGTTTTCCTGTCCTCCACTTTGCATTTACAGAATGTTCTGCATGCTCCTGAGTTCTCAATGAATTTGCTATCTATTAGTCAGATTACGAAGGATTTGAACTGTCGTGCCATATTTGACCCGTCTTCTCTCATTTTTCAGGACATGCTCACGGGCAAGGTGATTGGCTGTGGCTCTGAGCAGAATGGTTTATATCGGCTGGTCCGGGATTCATATGCTGGTGTCTCCTCTCATTCTGCTGGACCAGTCTCTCCGTACATTTGGCACCTCCGATTTGGTCACCTTCCACTTCAGAAAATGCGTCATCTTCTGCCTCAGATCTCTCCTAGTTCTTCGTTTCAATGTGAAGTGTGTCAGTTGGGAAAGCATCACAGGTCGAGCTTCCCACGTCGTCTGAGTCGGAGCAGTAGCTTCCCTTTTGAGTTGTTACATATAGATATATGGGGTCCAAGTCGTGTTCCCGATCATCAGGGACACAGGTTTTATCTTGTGGTAGTGGATGATTTCTCTCGTGTGTCATGGGTCTTTCTTTTGAAAAATAAATCTGAAGCAGGAAATGTGATCAAAAACTTGATTAATGAAGTGTTCAATGTCTTTTCTGCAAATGTCAAATATGTTCGGACTGATAATGCCCTTGAATTTTGTACACGCTTACTGTCACAATTCCTGTCATCAAAAGGCATTATTCACCAAACCACTTGTGCATATACCTCACAACAAAATGGTGTCGCGGAAAGGAAGCATCGCCATCTCTTAGATATTACTCGTACATTGTTGATTCAGAGTTGTGCCCCTATTTCTTTCTGGGGCGATGCTATTCTTACTGCTTGTTATCTGGTCAACCGAATGCCATCCTCAGTCCTTGGTGAAAAGATACATATGTCCATTATTTTTCCAGATAAGGAGTTATTCTCACTAACTCCACGTGTCTTTGGTACTGTTGCTTTTGTGCATCGTCTATCTTCCGGACTTGACAAACTCTCTCCTAGAGCAGTCAAGTGCATCTTTGTTGGTTATTCCAGAACTCAGAAGGGCTACCGGTGTTATGATCCCACAACTAAGAGATACTTTGTGAGTGCCGATGTCACTTTCTTTGAGTCTGTCATGTATTTCTCTCCTGCAGGTGACAGAATGGTACCATCCACTACCACTGATGATATCTATGTTCCTCCACCACCTACATTGAGTACACCTGAGTCTTCCCCTGTGTCTGTCTCCACGCCAGCACCACCTCCACCACCCCCACCACCTCCTCCACCTCCACCTCCACCCAATCCACGGCCTATCATATCACCGTTACCGAAATTCTATACGCGCCGGTCAGGTCCTGCTCAGACCACACAGCAGCCGATCATCCCGCCTCAGGTATGTTCAGATGGCATTACTACTGACAGGTCAGGTTTGGTACATGTGCAGGATCCTTCAGTTCAGGCCGACACTAGCCCATCTCGTACAGCAGATGATGATCTTGATGTTCTGATTGCTATTCGGAAACAGAAGCGGCAATGTGTTGCTTATCCGTTTGCTTCACAGGTTTCTTTTCACCGTCTCACAGGTGATTTTCAGAGATTTGCCACAGCTTTGTCTTCCGTGGATATACCACGGACATACCAGAAAGCTTTGCAGAATGAATGCTGGCGATTAGCAATGGAAGAAGAAATGAGGGCCCTGCAGTCTCGTGGCACATGGTCTTTGGTCCCTGCACTTTCTGATACATCCGTTGTGAGCTGCAAATGGGTCTTTACAGTCAAATACCATGCAGATGGAACCTTGGATAGGTACAAAGCACGCTTGGTCGCTCGTGGGTTTACGCAAACCTACGGTGTGGATTATATGGATACATTCTCTCCAGTGGCGAGACATTCTACCCTTCGTATTCTCTTATCTGTTGTTGTGGTCCGTGATTGGAGTATATCTCAACTAGATGTCAAGAATGCATTTCTGTATGGAGACTTGCAGGAGGAAGTCTACATGCAGCAGCCACCTGGGTTTACTGCTGAGGGGGAGAAGCAGATGGTCTGTAGACTTCACAAAGCGATATATGGCCTCAAACAGAGCCCCAGAGCATGGTTCCAGAAGTTGTCCAACCTGATTGAGCAACAAGGATTCAAGAGGTCAAATGCCGATCACTCATTGTTTGTCTAGAAGTCATCGGCAGGTACGGTTGTTATTATGGTCTATCTGGATGATATTCTTGTTACAGGAGATAATGCACAGGGCATAGAAAAGGCGAAGGCGTTCCTTGGCCGTCAGTTTGTTACAAAAGATCTTGGGACCCTGAGATACTTTCTGGGGTTAGAATTTGCAAGGAATGCACAGGGTTTGGTAATGACCCAACGGAAGTATATTACAGACTTTCTGACTGAGACGGGTATGGATGGTTGCAAACCATCAAGTATTCCTATGGATCCTAGCATGAGGTTGTATGATGGTGATACTGATGAAGTAGATAAGAGGAGATATAGAGAGATGGTGGGCAAACTCCTCTACATCACCATAACTCGCCCAGACATTCAATTTGCAGTTAGCAGGGTGAGTCAATTTATGGAGCAGCCAAGACAGGTTCACATGGATGCTATACACATGATACTGAGGTATCTAAAGTCTTCTCCAGGTTCAGGGCTGCTATTCAGAAAGGGCACGGACTTATCTGTCTCAGCATGTGCAGATGCAGATTATGCAGGATGTCCTAAGGACCGAAAATCAACCTCAGGGTTTGCAGTGTTTGTTGGAGGCTCTTTGGTTTCTTGGAAAAGCAAGAAACAAACTGTTGTGGCAAGGTCCAGTGCCGAATCCGAGTATAGGGCCATGGCTCAAGCCAGTACGGAAATGATGTGAGTTCGCTCAGTACTAGAAGATCTACATGTAGCGGTACCTCTACCTATGAAGCTTCAGTGTGACAATCAGGCAGCATTGTTCATTGCCAACAATCCAGCTTTTCATGAAAGGACCAAGCATATTGAAGTTGACTGCCATTATACTAGGGACTTGATCCAGAGAGGATTGATATCTACTGCACATGTGAGCTCAGGAGATCAGACTGCAGATGTATTTACCAAGCCACTGCTCAGAGGACCATTTCAGAGATGTTCGTCCAAGCTGAGCATGATAGATATCTATGCTCCACCTTGAGGGGGAGTGTAGAAATAGTTAGTAGTGTTATTATCTCTTTATGGAGTTTGTTGTTATTTCTTTCTTTTCTATAGACCTCTCTGTAATTTACCCTAAGGTCTCTCCCTATATAAGAGAGCCTAGGGTTTTCTGAATAAACAACGAAGTCTCTTTTCCCAACAGTATCAAAGCGGGTCGTTCTCACGTGCACCACCTCCTGTGCAACTTCTTTGTGACACCCCAGCATGTGGCGCACCATCCTCTCGTCTACATCAGATTCCCAAAGGCTCAAGGCGGAGCATCAACTCCAAGCAACCCTAACGTCAGGCAGCATGCCTTCCAAGCGGTAAGTCCCCTCGTTCCTCTCCATCATCTCCAAGCGGAGGGCTCGCCCTTGAACCCACCGCCTCCAGGTGGTGCTTTACCTCCTATTGCGGTGCAGCTCCAATTGCGCGCACTCCTCCATCACGCAGGCGACGATGTCGTTGCTCTCTCTCTAGAGAATCTCCTTGTCAGTCGCCTCTCGCAAGCAGCATCCCCATCGGGGTGGCGTTCGTTCGTGTGATGGGTTCTCGAGAGGGGAACCCTAAATAGGATTAGCCCCAAAGGGGGCTGCATGTTTTAAAAAAAGGTGACAGCCCAGTCCATGTTTTTTAGAAAAAAAGAGGATTGGGCCTATTTCGGCCTTGTTTATAAAAGAGTTAGAGAGTTGTGCCCTTTTAGGGATGAAATTTTTTGTTAAAAAACGATCGTACAAAAAAAATCCATACGAAAAAAGAGATATAAAGGCTATTAAAAAATTAATGAAATAGATAGAGAAAAATGATTGGAAAATTTTGATTGAGAAGGGGAAAGCGGTGAAAAAATTAAAAGAAATTATGAAAGGGCTTATTTCAAGAAATGATTCAAAGATGTGAGAAGAAAAACCGGAAAAATTGAGATCGGTCTATTCATGTTTTCTCATTTTCTTGTCTTCTCCCAACATGGTCAACGTCATAGTTTTCCGACCAGTTTGGGTGAAAGGGGGAGTACTTTGTAGAGTTACATGCTATAGATTCAGATTCTCCAGTCCAGAAGTCAGCTAGATTTTTCCCAACTCTACAGTTCAGATGTTCAGACTCAATGATTGGTTCTGAGTCCTTCAGTTAGATGTGTATGTGTATGCCATCATCATTTGTCGTGGTCCCCATCTTTTATTTTGGTCAGAGTTCTCATGTGTTCCATAGGGACTCCTGATTAGACATCCCATTCTCTTTGCCATTTGGGATAGGGTTTTCATGTGATTTCATAGGGACTCCAGAGTAGACATCCCATTCTCGATTCCAGTATGGGAAGACCAATTTATCCGACGAGGAGACATTTTTCAAACTCCATTCCCCAGCGATGGTGGACTCCAACGTGGATGTCTCCACAGCTTTTCAATTCGACCCTTCCGGGGATGGTGCATTTGTCTACATGTTGTGGTGAGCCAGAGTTCTCCATGTGGAGACTCATTTTCAGTTGAAGTGACTTTGTGGTAGATGCAGTACAGAGCACACGCTCTCCGACGAGGAGATTCAGTTTGACTCACACTCCAGCATGTTCGTCCTCCTCACCTGCACGACATGAGAAGCAACGTCCTCAACAGCAGCCGACAGTTCTACGCGTTTAGTTGATATGATATGTAGTGTCTTGTATTGTGAGTTGAAATTTCTTTCTATTTGTCCAAGCTGAGCATTGCATGCTCCAGCTTGAGAGGGAATGTTGGAGTATATGCGTTATATATAAGATGGGTAAACAAACTCTTCCAAGATCCATTTACCACATACAGAATTCATTCCCATATCTACCAATGATGGGATTTGGAGGATCTGTAGAGGGTATTTAAGAAGCCACAGGCTTCCTGTATCCAGTGAGAAAGTTCAATGAAACACATGGCCATTTGAGGTCTTCTCCCATGGTTTCATCCCTCTCCTTAGAGAGCATGGTTCCACATTAGAATCCTACGTTCCTCGAGTTTTATTCTTTTCTCTGATATTAGCTTCTACATAATATTTTCTAACAGTATCCCCGATTATCAGGCATGCAGGTTTTACCTTGTAATTGTCGATGATTACTCTAGATTGTCATGGGTTTTTCATTTGAAATACTAGTTTGAGGCCGAGTTTGTCATTCAATCTTATATTTATGAAATAAAAATAAAATCCTTGTTAGGTTTAATTCTAATACCAGGAATAAAAAGCAACCAAACAATTAAAGACACAAGGAATACGGACTATTTACAAGAAAACACTACGCAATGAAATGGAAAATAAATAGGAGAGGATAATCCTGCACACACAAACGACTAAAATTTCCTTCTGTTCTACCGAAGTACAATGCCTCACACACATAATCATGCATAAACTATTGTGCTTAATTGCTTGTGCACCCAGATATCCATGCATTGGACCTTTGGAAGTATCTCTTATGGCTGTCTTAAATATTTTCGTTGGTTATAACGGTGTCATCCCTAATTCATTTGGAGTTCATTTTTTATTCAGTCTATAACAAGACTTAAGGGTATGTTCCCTTAAAATTTCACAACACAAGTAAGATGACTCTAGTATCAAGTTACTAAAATAATCTTGCATGCATAAACAACTAAATTTTCTTTCTGTTCCTTCCACCCAAGTACAATGCTTAACACCAATAATCATACGTGTTGTAGCTTGCTAACCTGTTGTGCTTAGTTGCTTGCGCACCTAGATATACATGCATTCGACCTTTGGAAATATATCTCTTATGGCTTTCTTAAACCTGTTCATTGATTATAACGGTGTCATTGTAAGATTCATTTTGAGTTCATTTTTTTATTTAGTCTATAACATGACTTAACAGTACGTTCCCTCAAAATTTCACAATGCATGTAAGATGACTCTAGTATCAAATTACTAAAATAATCTTGCATGCACAAACAACTAAATTTTCTTTCTATTCTACCTAAGTATAATGCTTAACACATAATCTTGCATATACTAGCTTGCTAACATATTGTGCTTAGTTGCTTGTTGCACCCAGATATCCATGCATTCGACCTTTGGAAGTATATCTCTTATGGCTGTCTTAACATGTTCATTGGTTATAACGGTGTCATCCATAATTCATTTTGAGTTCATTTTTTTATTCAATCTATAACATGATTTAAGAGTATGTTCCCTTAAATTTTCACAATGTGTGCAAGATGACTCTAGTATCAACTTACTAAAATATTTTTTTTGACTAAATCTTGTGTATGAGTTACTGGATTTATACAAGCAATCTCACCATCATGTTTTTCTAAGGTCAAAAATTGATGCTTTTCTTCTGCGAGCGATGGAGAATGGCCTGATATTAGATGGTACTGTTGCTCAAGACATAAATCAAGCATCTTCATTTTGGCGTATTCGTGAGGTTTGGTTCGTTCTCCCAATTCATTATTTTCTCTCTATTAAAAATACAATTAAAAAATACAAATATTTTCAAAGATCATTTTTTGGGCAAAAAACATTAAAGTCTAAGGTAAGATTCAGTTCCACCAGAATATCAAGTATTGGCTTATTTCCCCTTATCTGATTCATGCAGCTTTATTTTCTTTTAAAGCTACATCAGTCCCTGTCCCTGTGTGCTTTGTCCTGTTAGGACTTTTAGTTTGAGCTTTTTAATCAGTAAAATTGTCCCTAGGCATCATATTTCCCTCCTATCATCGGCAACCCCTTTGATCGAGCATCAGCACCTCTTCCCGCTATGCTCATTCTGTGCCACAGACTCCGTATATATCTACCTATTGGCCACCATCGACCATCATTAATTAGAGGCTGACTAAGTGCCACTATTTTTGTTTCCGTCCTCTTTTTTTTGCACTATACAGTAGTTTCATTATATTTGCTACCATGGCATTCTGCTGTTGCCATCACTGTCTACCCCTTCTACGGAAAAAACGCATGGTGTAAATGTCAGGGACCTCCGATAGAAAGGGTAAAGATTAATTTATATTTCTGAGGATCATGACAGAGAATACTTATGCTACTAATTTCCAAAAATCAGAAATATAACATTTTCATAACTGTATACAAAAATGAAAGAAAGAGGTTAAATGCCCGAAATGTACACTGCACTAAATATTAAAATCGAGAATTAGGGAATGAAGATCTAAGAACCCTAGTCATCTATGTGGGTACTTTTTCCCACCGACACTTAATGTAAGTTACTTTCTCGATAGCTAAAAATAATGTTATGGTCATTAAAAATTTATCATTGATAATAATCTTCACAAATATAAAAAGTATCCATAGAACAAATGCAACCACGAGAAACAATTATGTTAGTGTTGAAAGAATTATATATATTTATGTACCGTTTGGTCTTTTTACTTTTCTACTATCTATCTTATGTAATTTACCCATAGGGTTTTCTCTATATAAGAGACCCTAGGGTTCTTTGGAATAAACACAATTCTCATTTCCTCTAACATGGTATCAGAGCCTAGGGTTTAGGCTCTCCACCCCCCCCCATCTCTCTCTCTCGAGCCCACCGCCGCCGCCAAAAACCTCGAGGTCGGCCCCAGCCCCGCCGCCCACCAACCCTTCTCGGGCCCAGTCCAGGGCGCCCCCGCCGCCCACCAGCCCTCCCGGGGTCCCCCGGGTGCCGCCCAGCCCTCCCGGCTGCCGCCCAGCACCCCTACACCCGGCCCCGACCACCTCTATTCACCGCCGGCAGTGACCTAGCCGGCATCCCCTCCCTGGATGTCCTCTTTGTAGCCGCGTTCGTCATCTCCTATATGGATTTGGGTGCGTAAGTCTACATACGCACTCGAATCATATGCAGTCGGTGTAGACATCTATTTTGTCTGTCTACCAAACCCTAGTTCTTTCTCTGCGGTAATATGTCAGCATCAAAGGTTGATATGCCATCCGTAGGCACTTTCAAAGGTCCTGCGCCAATCGTCAAGATGGATGGATCGAACTATGAGCTCTGGGTGATGGAGTTCATGAGTCTCATGAAGTCCAATGGTAAGAAGCACATGCTTACCGAAGACGAACCGGCAGAGAAGACAGGGATCTATGCCTCTTGGGAGGTTGATGACTCGTATGCCAAAGTCTGGCTCTCAGGAACTTTATCGATGGAGATTGCGAATGATGTTCTCCATCAGCCCACCGCCAAAGCGATGTGGGACATCCTCACGGCGACATATTCTCAGGTTCGAAATGAAACCAAGATGCTACAACTTCAGCATGAAATCTTCACCATGAAACAGAATGGACGACCTCTTCATTCATTGTATACATCCCTGAGAGGGATGTTCGAGAAACTATACAGCACCATTCCTCTGACGGCCACACCCGAGCAGCAGAAGACATTCCGTAATGCTACCATGGTAGGCGTCCTTCTTGCGGCCCTTGATCCAGAATATGATGCGGCCAGATGACATATTCTTGCAGATGCTACCATTCCTCCTATGAAGGAGGTTTATCGGAGGCTTAGTCACATCTCAGTTCCCTCCAGCTCATCTACGTCACCTCCTTCTGCGATGGCTGCTCCCAAAGGACGAGGTAGCTCCTCTTTTTCATTCAGTGGTCGTGGCCGTGGAAATGGAGGTCGTGGTGGTAGATCTCGTCCACCTTGCAGTTATTGTCGTCGTACGGGTCACTCAGAAGATACATGCTATTCTAAGCATGGTTTTCCAGCGTCTGCAAGGGTGGCCGAACATGTTGCATCTCCATCCTCTTCAGCTTCGGATCAGCGGTTTGAGGACCTAGTTGCTCGGCTACGGGATATAATGCCTACTGTTCCTACGGATTCTTCTGGAGGCTCTTAGGATATCGTTGCATCTGCTTCTGCCAGTACTTCTGCCACAACTAGCACCTCAGGTAGTGCGTTTAACACATGTTCTAGTTCAGACATCTCCAATTGGATCATGGACTCTGGTGCAACGCACCATCTCTGTCGAGACAGAGACAGACTTATTTCCTACAAGGAGATTCCTTCAAGGCGGTCAGTGATCATTGTAAATGGGACTCATTCTCCCATTATTGGACAGGGGGAGGTTATGTTATCATCTTCCATGCGTCTGAAGAATGTCTTACATGCTCCTGAATTTTCAATGAACTTGTTATCTATTAGTCAGATTACCAAAGATTTGCATTGTCGCGCTATATTTGACCCATCCTCTCTTATATTTCAGGACATCCTAACGGGCAGAGTGATTGGTTGTGGTTCTGAGCAGGATGGTCTTTACCGTTGAACCGGAGTTCTTATGCTGGAGTCTCCTCCCATGTTGTTGGATCTGTCTTACCCTATACCTGGCATCTACGCTTTGGTCACTTGCTTCTCCAGAAGATGCGTCACCTTTTGCCTCAGATATCTCCCAGTTCATCATTCCAGTGTGAAGCGTGTCAATTAGGGAAGCACCATAGAGCTAGCTTCCCAAGTCGTCAGAGTCGGAGCAGTAGCTCCCCTTTTGAGTTATTTCATGCTGATATTTGGGGTCCTAGTCGTGTCCCTGATAACCAAGGGCACAGATTTTATATTGTCGTGGTCAATGATTTTTCTCGTCTGTCGTGAGTCTTTCTTTTGAAAAATAAATCTGAAGTTGGTGATGTCATCAAAAATCTTATAAATGAAATTAACAATGTTTTCTCATCCAAAGTGAAATATGTTCGTACTGATAATTGATTGGAGTTCCGTTCTCGATTTCTCTCCCAATATTTATGGTCAAAAGGCATTATACATCAAACTACATGTGCCTACACCTCCCAACAAAATGGAGTTGCTGAGAGAAAACATCGTCACCTACTTGATATTACTCTAACTCTTCTTATCCAAAGCTGTGCTCCTATCTCTTTCTGGGGAGATGCTGTTCTTACAGCCTGCTACCTGGTAAATCGTATGCTGTCTACAATACTTGGTGAGAAAACTCCTCTCTCTATTGTTTTTCCAGATAAAGAATTGTTCTCACTCACTCCTCGAGTTTTTTGGGTCATTGCCTTTGTTCATCAGCTTTCACCTCGTCTAGACAAGCTCTTACCTAGAGCTGTCAAATGTGTCTTCGTGGGTTATTCTCGGACGCAGAAAGGATATCGTTGCTATGACCCAGTAAATGGGAAGTATTTTGTCAGTGCGGATGTTACATTCTTTGAGTCGGTTATGTACTTTTCGCCTGCAGGTGACAGATTGACCTCCAACTCATCTATTAATGAGGTCTATGTTCCTCCTCCTCCTACCGTGAATATTCCTGTGTCAAGTCCAGTTCCGAATATTGTGTCCACACCATCAGTGCACCCGCCTCCACCACCACCTCCACCAAAACCACTAATCTCTCCACTACCAAAATACTATACTCGTCGATCTGGTCCTGCTTAGGCTACACATCAATCATCCAGCACACCCCAGGTTTGTCCAGATGTTACTACTAATGATGGGTCGATTAGTGTGCCTAGGCAGGATGTGCCTTTACAGGATGAATCGGGCCTGGAGACCTCAGTAGTTGATGATCTGGATGTCCCTATTGCGATTAGAAAGCAGAAACGCAGCTATGCTACGTATCCTCTTGCTTCACAGGTTTCCTTTCATCGGCTTACAGGAGATTTTCAGATATTTGCAGTGGCTTTATCTTCTGTGGAGATCCCACGGACTTATCAGGATGCATTGAAATTTGATTGTTGGCGAATTGATATGGAAGAGGAGATGGCTGCCCTACAGTCGAGGGGCACATGGACGCTGGTTACTGCTCCCCCAGGAGCATTTGTCGTTAGCTGCAAATGGGTATTCACTGTCAAGTATCATGCAGATGGCAGCTTGGATCGATACAAGGCACGGCTAGTGGCACGTGGTTTCACTCAGACGTATGGAGTGGACTATATGGATACCTTCTCTCCAGTTGCCCGTCACTCCACTCTTCGTATTCTTCTGTCCGTCGATGTGGTTCGTGATTGGCCCTTGTTCCAGCTGGATGTTAAAAATGCATTTTTGTATGGCGATCTGCAGGAGGAAGTGTATATACAGCAGCCTCCGGGGTTTGCTGCTGAGGGGGAGAATCATATGGTGTGCCGACTTCATAAGGCAATTTATGGCCTTAAACAAAGTCCAAGGGCATGGTTTCAGACGCTTTTCCAGTTGATTGAAGAGTAAGGCTTCAAGAGATCCAATGCAGATCACTCATTGTTCATCCAGAAGACTACTCGAGGTACAATTGTCATCATGGTGTATGTTGATGATATTTTAGTCACAGGAGATGATGCCCAGGGGATAGAGATGACCAAAGCAGTATTGGGTCGTCAATTTGTTACAAAGGATCTTGGCACACTACGATACTTTCTGGGACTGGAGTTCGCCAGGAATGCACGGGGTCTAGTAATGACCCAGAGGAAATATATTACAGATATGTTGATTGAGACTGGCATGACCGAATGCAGACCGTGTACTACTCCTATGGATCCTAGCATGAAACTGTACGATAATGATACAGAAGAGGTTGACAAGAGAAGGTATAGAGAAATGGTGGAGAAACTTCTTTACATAACTATAACCCGACCTGATATTGCATTTGCAGTTAGCCGGGTAAGCCAGTTCGTGGAACAGCCAAGACATATACATATGGATGCTATATATATGATACTCAGGTATCTAAAATCTTCTCCAGGCACGGGATTGTTGTTCAAGAAGGAAACCAATTTATTTGTTTCTGCATATGTGGATGCTGACTATGGAGGATGCCCTAAGGATCGAAAGTCTACCTCAGGTTTTGCTGTGTTTATTGGTAGCTCTCTAGTTTCTTGGAAAAGCAAGAAACAAACCGTCGTGGCTAGATCCAGTGCAGAATCTGAATATAGGGCTATGGCACAGGCAAGTACAGAAATGATGTGGGTTCGAGCTGTACTAGAAGATTTGCATGCAGATGTACCTCTACCCATGCAACTACATTGTGATAACCAAGCTGCATTGTTCATTGCCAATGATCCTGCCTTTCATGAGAGAACCAAGCATATTGAAGTAGATTGTCATTACACCAGAGATATGATCCAAAAGGGATTGATTTCTACTTCACATGTCAGTTCTGGGGAGCATACTGCCTACATCTTCACCAAACCGCTTCTCAGAGGACCATTTCAGAAATGCACTTTCAAGCTGAGCATGATCGATATCTATGCTTCATCTTGAGGGGGAGTGTTGAAAGAATTATATATATTACCATTTGGTCTTTTTACTTTTCTACTGTCTATCCTATGTAATTTACCCATAGGGTTTTCTCTATATAAGAGACCCTAGGGTTCTCTGGAATAAACACAATTCTCATTTCCTCTAACAGTTAGCATGGAAGCTTGTAGAATAAAAACCATGACCCAAGTCATCTGACTTAGGAGTTAGGATTTGAGATTGACCGAATCAATTAACTAATTCACTATTTCACGTTATTTCCCGTGGATAATACAATCGCTTATATGTTGTCACACACCAAACGCTTTTCCACAACTTAGATTATAAACAAAATTCCATGCACACCTTGGATCCTACATCTAAAGTGTCGGTTACAATAGTAAAGCAAAATAAATGCTACCTCAATGTTTAAAGTCTCGAATATAAATATGTAATAAATAATGAGGCTAAAAAATACATGTTAATAAACCATGGAACTGCAAACCACAGATGTAGACTAGCAGATCTCAAAATGTAAGCTTGAAGTAGAGAAAAGAGAGACTGCCTTGAATGAAGCTTTGAAAAAGGCTAGTGCAATTTTTTGTGTATATAATCTATACAAGTTGTGTCTAATACTCAGGAGATAGCCTTGTATTTATAGATGTGCCATAATATTCAATTTATTAGATAGTTCTTTAGGAAATCACAGTAGCTATAAAATTGAACGGATATAATGATTAATATTTCAATGAGAGTTTTGAATAGATATTTATTAAATATTCCAACAAATAGAAAATTCAGAATAAACCAATGTAACCATTCATTGATCGATCAGTAAAGCTGGAGTGATTATGGAAACAATGAAGGTGATCGATCAATCAAATGACCACTAATCAAGTTAAGTCAAAATGCGATTGATAAGAATTTCAAGAATGATCAATCATTTTCAGACTCTAAGCAAACATGATCAATCAGGGAAATAATGGTGATCGATTATACTTATACACTAAGAAGTGACCAATCATGTACTTTACGGTGATCGATCAGATCAACAAGGTTGATCAATCAAAGTGGCTTAGATTTGAAATAAGATAATATAATAGCAAGCTCTTAAGAAGCCTATATGTTACGTATGCATATATATTAGAACTTTTTACATACACTTATTGTAGAATTCTTCTTTCCACTTCTTTGAGTTTGTCTGTAGCTTTCATCTCGTCCATTGATTTTGGCTTTTCCACTCTTGTAAAATAAATGCTTGAGCAGCTAAGTTGCTTGCTTTTATTCTTTATTTTCAATAAATTGGCTCTTTTATGGTTCATACTTGGAGTGAAGTAGTAATGAAATGTGTAGTGCTATATGTATTCATAAAGTTTGCTATCATCAAAATAATAATACAATTAGCATGCAACCATGGTAATAACATCTTCTGCATTGTTGATTATGACAAATACAACAACAAAGCATTTTCCCACAATTAAGTAGGGTCGGCTACATTGATTTTTTGCCTCCATTCAGATCTATCTGGCTCTTTTTCAGGCTTAAATCCAAATAACTAAGATACCTTTAGATAGTCTCATTTCAACACCTCATGGGTCTTCTTCGCCCTCTCTTAACTATTGAGAAGCTTACAAGTTTCCCCTATTTTATGTTTCTTATGTCTTTATTTGTAATTTTCCGTTTAGCCCTCTAGGGTTTCTCATCTTTATATAAGAGAACCCTACAGTCATATTGCACTATACAAATCATTAGTTTCTTCCACATGGTATTAGAGCCATCCAACCCCACCTGAAAACCCTAACCCTTCCTTTCGCTACAGCCATTGCCACCGTTGGAGGTACCCGGCCCCAACAGCCAGCCTTCAATGGCCATCCCTGCCTCTCGATGCCACCGATCACAACATCGGTGCCCCTCCAACGTCGCCTAGCCACAACAGCAACAACCCTCGGAGGCTTGTAGCAGCTCCTTGCAGCAACCTTCTTGATGTTGCCCAGCCCTTCGGTGTCGTCTCCAGCCCTCCTGCAATACCTCAGAGGCCATTCGCTTGGTGAAATCAAACCTTCACCTTATTTTTATGTGCGTTGATGCCATTAGAGTTGATGGAAGCAGTTTTGATATGGGTCTATACCCAAAAATGTCTTAACGTATGTGCATTTAGACATATCAGAGTATTTTTCATATCCCGATCATGTCCCCCTTGGCTCATTGCATGCTAAGATGTCGGGAATCAAAGCAGAGTTTTCATCTAGTGGTGCCTTCAAAGGCCCAGCTCCCACCGTGAAGATGGATGCGTCGAATTATGATTTGTTATCGATGCAGTGCATGAGTTTGATACAATGCCACATCTAGGAACACATTCTGACGCAATCTGATCCAGTCGATAAGATCGGAATTTACAAATCGTGGAAGTTGTATGATACTATGATGCATATGCACGCGTTTGGCTAACCAACACTCTGTTAACAAATATAGTGAATCATATCTTAAGCCAATCCACGACAAAAAACATGTGGGACATTCTCGCTGCAACCTACTCCCTAGCGAGGGATGAGACAAAAATTCTGCAGCTCGAATATGATATATTTGGGGTTAAGAGGAATGGACAACCTCTTCTCAGCCTCTACCATGTTTGAGAAGCTCTATGGGTTTATGCCGCTCACCACAGATCCAGAACAACAAAAGGCATACAGGATTGCGACAATTGCAGGAGTCTTTCTAGTGTCCCTTGATCCAAATTATGATGTCGCTCGCAATCAGTTACTCTCAGTGAGTCCATACCTACAATATAGGAGGCTTATAATAGGCTTAGCAGATTATTGTGCCATCTACCAGGAGTTCTCAAACTTCCTCTGTGATGACTGCTTCACGAGGCAGAGGATGTCATGTTCACCCCTGAGGACAAGGGGGTGTGGTCGAGGTGGAGGACGAGCGCGACAGCCGTGTACCTTTTACCACCGCATAGGCCACTCAGAGGATACATGTTTTCGAAAGCATGGGTATCCATATGGTAGACGTGTGTTTGCTCGAGTTGCAAAATAGGTTGAGGATCTGGTTGCCACACCATATCAGAGAACTTATGAGTATTGTTTCTCGACCCTGAGAACTTATAGCTCCTACATCAAGTCCCAGTACATCAGGTTCATCTGATGTCGTCGCATCTGCCACTGCCATCACATCAGGTACAACCTATGTACTCACTAGTTGCTCCAGGGCAGACCTCTTTAAATGGATAATGGATTCTAGCACTTCTCATCATCTATGTGGTGATAGAGCTCAACTTCATACTTATAGCTCAGTACAGTCTAGACATTCAATGGTGATTGTCGATGGGCTCACTCCCCCGTCGTTGGTCCATAGGAGATACAATTAACTCATATGCATTTATAGAATGTTGTCCAAGCTCCTGATTTTTCACTGAATTTATTGTTTATCTTTTAGATTACACAGGATCTACACTGTTGTGCCATATTTGACCCTGTAGGAGGAGGAGGCATGTAGATTTCAGCATCAGAGTCGGATGAGTCAAGTATGTTACCTGTAGGAGTAGAATACATCACAGATTCAAAGAAAGTGACATCGGCACTGACGAAGTACTTCCACCTAAGTGGATCAAAATAGCGTTACCCTTTCTGGGTACAAGAGTAACCCACAAAAACGAACTTGACAGCCCTAGGAGAGAGCTTGTCATGACCAGGAGATACATCATGAACAAATGCAACCGACCCAAATACTCGAGGAGTAAGGGAGAAAATATCCTTCTCGGAAAATGCAATTGAGAAAGGAATCTTCTCTCCCAACACAGACGACAGCATGCGGTTAACAAGATAGCATGCAATGAGGACAACATCCAACCAATAAATATGAGGAGCATGACTCTGTATCAGTAAGGCCCCGGTAACATCAAGTGACGGTGTTTGCGTTCAGCAACACCATTCTGCTGGGAAATATAGGTACACGAGGTCTGATGAACAATGCCCAGGGAAATATAGGTACACGAGGTCTGATGAACAACACCTTGAAGGCTCCGAATGAGAAAATGTCACCCTTGTTCTCTGACATGATGATAATACGGCCAAAGATGGAATTCAACCAGGGAGTAGACTGGTGTAAACTAGTCTAAACGAGCATACGGAGGATTAGTTGCACATGTAGACTTATGCAACCATCCTCATCAATCTTCGTGCTAGCTAGGGTCGGAAAACATAAATTATATTATTGAAATTACGTCCTCTGGTAAAAATCAGGAAGCACGTCGGACCTCAGGGGTCGTTAATGACGTGCGTGGGAGGGATCGGGAGTTTCGAGGAGGGCTTGGGCTGCGGTTATGGTTGAACGGCCTGATCGGCCTAGAAGGCTTGGGTGGAACCGGAAGGCTTGGAAGGCATGATGAAGACCTCGACTACTGCCTGGGCTACGGTTGGCAGGGCCTGGAAGGCCTGGCGAAGCCCTCGGCTAACGCCTGGGTTGCGCTGGCAGGGCCTAGAACGCCTAGCGAATCCCTCGGCTACTGGATGGGTTGCAGTTGGCAGGACCTGGAAGGCTTGGTGAAGCCCTTGGCTTCTGCCTGAGTCACCATCGAAGAAGGGGATGCGTCGTAGGGGCAGCCCGAGAGGAGCGTTGCTGGAATAAGTAGCATCCCGTGAAGGAGGGGTGGTGCCGTGGGAAGGAGGGGTGGTGCTGCTGGGAAGAGGGGAGGTGTAGGAAGGGAGGGTGACACGAGGTGGGAGAGCGACGCGGGAAGGGGGCGGCGGGTAGGGTTAAGGTGGGGATATGATAACTCCGGTCTAAGACCGTCGCTCCGATACTATGTTGGAGGGAAAAAATGAAATGTATTATGAGAAGCTCTAGGGTTCTCTTATATAGGAGAGGAACCTATTGGGAAAATTACAAGAAGAAGACAAAGGAAATAGAAAAGAAGAAAACGAAAATAAAGATAGCTAATATCTTAACAATGTTTTATTAGATTTATCAAAGAAATCAAATTTCATAAAGAGAAATCTTCATCATATGAAAAGAAAACGATATAACTTAGTATAATTCGGACATTATTTTTCTCTAGATATTTTTGTCATCTTTTGCTTCTACTTTGCTTGATGATCCTTTACAACAAAAATATTATCAGAGGAAAATTCCTCCCAGGGGTAGGTTTAAAATGAAATTTGATGTATCCGATCGAAATTTTTTTTTTTGTTATGTACCGTAGATAAGCCGCCTCTTGAAGAGGCGGCTTTGGTTAAGAGGAAGTTGCTTCTTTAAGAGGCGGTTTTGGAGGAAGCCGCCTCTTGAAGTGGCGGCTTTGATCGAGGATAAACCCAACGAGGGTGTCCAGAACCTCACGCTCGATAATTCTCCTATGATGTTCCCTCTCCTCTCCTCTTCCGCCCCCTGCGACCATCGCCTCCTTAACCTCTCCATTGGCTCATTGTCGACGTAATGGTATTTAGGATGTCTCGCGAAGTTCGATGTTTTTGTCATTATGGTGGAACAATTTCGAAGTCAAGTAAGGAGGTGACCTATGTAGGAGGTCGTATGAAAACCATCAAGATTGGTCACGAAATGTCGTTCTCGAGGTTGATTGAGCACATTAAGTACGTCTTCATGTTGGAGTTATCGTAAGGACTTGAATTACAGATGTTTCATAGAATGTCCCAAGATGGTGCAAATTTTTACTTCAGGTGCATCGAGTTTGATGACGATGTCCGAGAGATTGCGGAATATGCTGAGGAAATGGATGCTGCATATCGGCCAATGATATTTACTGTCACTGTCTATATTCCCGGATCAGTACCTCATGGATCTGTACCTCAAGTGGAAATACCTATGTTTCTCCCATGGTCAATATGGATCCTTGTGTAGGTACTCATGTTAATGATCCGGAACTTGACAAGTTAATGGAACCCTCAGCACATAATACAGATGATGAGATGGAAAATGATGACAGTGAGGAGGAGGATCATCTTGGAACTCGTATCGTGTCTGACATACCTTTTTTGAACATGAGAGGAGGTGATGGCTATATTTTGAATGGCGAAAATTGCATGAACTGTGATGATGGGATTAGTCTGAGCAACGAGTTGAAAAATGGGATGCTTTTCAAATGCAAAGCCGATTTGGTATACTCTGTGAAGGTTTTCCATATTAAACATCATTGCAAGTTCATGGTAGTGGAATCAGACAAGAAGGTCTGGGATATACACTGCAGTAAATGGGCTAGAGGTTGTTTGTGGAGATTGTGTGGTCATCGACGACCAATTTATGGACAGTTTGTTGTATGAATGGTTGACAAGCCGCATAATTGTTTGAATCGTGTTGTTAATCAAGACCATCCACAGTTGGATTGCAACTTCATGACACTCAGATTCCTAAATCAAAAAAATATATCTCCCTCAGTCAAGGTGTCATTTCTGCAGACATCAATTCATGATGACTTTGTCTTCCATGTGAGCAGGAGGGTTTGGGATGCAAGGAGGAAGGGAATAGAGATGGTATATGGCGATTGGAGAAAATCTTATAACAAACATCCGTATCTTTTTAGGGCTTTTGAAGAGGCTATCACAGGTTCGATAACAGATATTGACACAACATCGGTGAATGAAAGAGAGCTATTTGAGAGGGCCTTCCGGGCATTTAGACCTTGTATTGAGATATTCAGATACTGCAAACCCATTATTAGTGTGGATGGTACATACATGTCGGAAGGTATAAGCAGAAGATTCTTATTGCTTGCTCAAGCGATGCAGCTAACCACATCTTAAGAGGAGGAACAGTATACATGGGAGGACTCAAAATGCGTGCGGTAAATGTGGTGGATTGGGTCATAACAGGAGGAAATGTCCTGACAGAAATAGTATGTGCATGTTATATTTTTCAACCTTTTTAATTTTTTTAGCATGTGAGACAATGTTTAGCTGTTTCTAATGAATTTTTTTAAAGTAGAGCCGGGGCTAGTTGATCGATCTCTTTTACGGCAGCAGCGAGAGCACCGTTCGTCAGTTGTTTGGGCAGGAGATGTACTTAAAACTTTTCAAAATATTCGCATCCCATTGCAAAAATATGCATTCATACTCTATATGTTTTGTTGTTCAGGTGGTGAGATGTCTACGTTGCAGATGACGGGAGAGCACATTGAGGCATGTTCTCTTAGACGAGCGCATTGTTCCCTACATTTGTGTAGTGGATTTTTTTGGAGTAATGTAGATGGATTTATTTCTCTAGACTGGCATTTGGTTACTGCTCTTGTGGAGAGATGACGTCCTGAGATACATACATTTCACATGCGCAATGGAGAGATGATTATCACATTGCAAGATGTCACTTACATTTTTGGGTTGAAGATAGATGGTCAAGCAGTGACTAGTCCCACCAATTCCCCCAATTGGGCAGGAATGTATAAGCGTTTGCTTGGAGACCGGCCCGAGCAACCCAACATTGATGGAGCTCAAATACACATGACTTGGCTACTTGAGCATTTTTTAGTTCTGTCAGAGGACGCCGAGGAGGATATCATTCTGCATTTCACACAGGCTTATATTCTACAGCTCTTGGGTGGTGTGATTTTTCCTGAGAAGTCAGGAAACGAGGTTTCACTGATCTATCTACTATTTTTGGAGGATTTGGAGACTTGTGGGACATACAGTTGGGGCTCAGCTTGTTTGACATACTTGTACAGGCAGTTATGCATTGCATCGAGGGCTGACGCAGTTGAGATTGGTGGACGATTGATCCTATTGCAGTTGTGGGCTTGGGAGCGCTTCCCCCATATCGTCCCAGTTGTTCATCACCAACCTCTCTGGCAAGGGAAGCCCATGGGGGCAAGGTGGCATGCAGAGTTTGATATTACAGCAAAGTCTACTCATGTGATTCGGCCATATAGGGATGCACTTGACTTCCAACTTGTGGAGCAAATATTGACTTAACCCGGTGGTATCCCTTATTTTGACTTAGCACCTGATTCTATCACTTATTTTATTTACATATCTAATGTTATGCATGTGGTATGGATCCCATACACAAAGAAGGTGTTGTCCCTGTTACCTTTATATTGCCTTGGCAATGAAGACTTGCACGTGACTAGTATCCCATTGATTCATTTTTGTATTGTCAAGCTACACACACCAGATAGGGTCCTTCGTTGATTTGGTGGGATTCAGGGGATTCTGATGCCTTGCGGTACCTCAATTCATTTGCATTCAATCGATCTCCGAGGGAAGAGCAACGTCGATTGGATGGAGTTACATGCAGTTTATGTTAGACTATGGAACATCCTTAGGGACTACGTTGTACCAATGACTCCCATTCCATTGGGAGGACCATATACGATTGTCGACTAATTGCCCTTGTATCGTAGTATTACACGACGATTCATTAGTTGACATGGATGCACACTGGATTACACAATAAGAAAAAAGTAACTTTAAATAGCTATTGTGGTATCATGTATCCTGTTCTGACAAGAGTTGTTGATATTACAGGTATCTCGCTTCGACGAGATTGTACGTCTTTGTGATGACGATGCTCCACGGATTAGAGAGCTTGCTGCTGAAGCAAGCTCTTGTCTACGTGAATGTATACAATGGCAATTTAGAGACGATCCAGATGAGGAGATTTTAGAGGAAGATGGCAAGGCAGAAGCTACATCTCATTGTTGTTCACATGTTCGAGGACGTGGGCGGGGACGAGCTCATCGACAAGTTGAGAGAGGACTTCTGGCGAGGGAGATGTCCCAGTTGAGACGCAACAACCACCTCGATCCGGCATAGAATTTGAGACCTCAATTCCTGAGTGTGGCTCATCTAGAGATCCTACAACGCCACCTGCACCATGGAGGGATCGAGCAGTTATGGATGCAGGATCTTCACGTCATTTACCCCTCTCATTGTCTTTCTTCGGAGTTGAAGGAACGGATTCGAGCAACATCGATGATATCGATCGAAACAGCCAACATCATGGATTTGAGTCAAGTGCACCAGAGACCTCCATGGTCGATGACAGACCGGTCAAATTACAATACAATCGGAGAAGGAGGCGTAAAGCCTAGATCGATATCTTCGCTATTTGTGTAATATAAGGCATGTGTGTTAATTTTGAGTGTACTTCGTATGTAAATGTTGTCTTGACTTGTGTGGTTAGATCTTGTATATGAACATTTAATCTTACTAATATGTGAATCATGTCTTTTAAACTTGTTTTAATACCATATTTTATACTTCATTTAGAGGCGGCTTCAGTAGATACATCTCTTGAAAAAGCAACTTGTTCTTAACCAAAGCCGCCTCTTGAAAAAGTGGCTTCCTCTTAACCATAGAAGAGGCGGCTTATCCACAGTACATAACAAAAAAATTCTCGACCGAATACAGCAAATTTCGTTTTAAACCTACCCCTGGGAGGAATTTTCCTCAGTATTATTGCATGCATTATATTCCTATCATGTTTTTGTGCTCCAGATGAGACATCCTGGAAATTTAAACCCTCAAGAGATTCCTTTTCGTTGTATTAAGATCACCTCCTTTACTGATGTACTCAGTATAACTAGTGTCTCCTACTAACATTGTTCTCGGTTAACACTGTCACATAAAACTGGTTGATCAGGCTATATCGGAACCTGATTAGGTATTACCAATTTTAAGTATGCCAAAATCGGGAAAAAAACATGGATATATTGTGTGACGGTTGCAGATAATTAGGATGCATATTCTGAACTTTATATGATATGTTTTGGTGGAATTATGAGAACTTAGTCAACAAGTGTTTATGCAACGTGCTTTGAGTTGGGAATAATATTGTACACAGAAAGTTCATTTTATCATCGATTTGCATCTACTGGCTCATTACATCATTTTCAACTATAACGGACCAGTCTCTTTTTTCAGTTCCAACAGCTAGTACCATGTCGTAGTTTTTGTCTCTTTCGACAGTTTTGGACGTGAGCTTATAATTGCCGTACGTACCAGGGAATAGCTGAGGCACTAAGTAAAGCTGGGGCGGTCTACAAGTATGACTTATCATTACCGCTTGAAAATCTCTACCGCGTCGTGGAAGAAATGCGCATACAGCTTGGTGATTTATTTTATTGAATTTCTTCACTTCTTACCAGCTATTCATATTTAAATATATAGACCTTTTTACGAGTTAGCTTTACTTTTGCATGCTCATGTTGCTATTCCATCGGTTTAGGAGTTGTTATTCCACCAGTTTAGGGGGGGCATTTAGGGTACAGATTAAGGTTCCATTTCTATATTTGAAATTCGTGAAACCATTCTGACAGGTGTATTCTATGCCAGAGTGTGTATTATAAATTTACTGTGTTTCTGGATCCACACTTCTAAAAAGCAGTCCAAGCAGTAGCCCTTCCTCGAAAATTCTGCATTAGGAGGCAAGTGGATACAAATTATCCACATCCAGTATACTACCTTATCCAACTTGTGGTTACATGGATTGTTCCTCATCCAATATACTACTTTATCCAAGTTGTGGAGATATTGATCATGTATATCCTTTTTAAAAGGACAAATGTACCGAATGAACATATTTTAATATCAATAGATATGCGCAGTACCTGTAATCCTTTTCAAAATAAAAATATCGCTTGTGATATAGTCTATAGTTATTATTCATAGCTATACTTAATAAATCATCTTGTGTCTTGTATGTTTATATTTGATCTGGTACGTTATAGCGTAAGTTAGATGCAACAACAACAATCAAGTCTCTTCGTACTACATAAGTGGCATCAGCTACATGGTTCTCTGCTTTCAAACAGTTCTGATTTGGGTCATACTCACGCTTAGATTCATAGAACCACATCCTTCTTACTATAGGTTGCTTTATGTATTTTTTTGATCTTCCCCATCCACTTTTGTAGGATCTTCTTATATCTTCCTTCTTACTAGCTTTGATACCATGTTGGAACCTAAAATAAAGATAAAAAGACAATAAATCACAATATGAAATTTTGAATTTATGTGGTTCGAGATGGTCAGGATGACCGGTTCATTTCATGGGAGATGCGACCACCACATTTTCCCATTTCTTCTTGTCCCTGAAACCTTCAGTACAAGGCTTTCTATATAGGTTACACACGCCCAACTCTTCCACAAGGCAACATGAAATCAAACAGATAGGCCCTTACTACAATACAACCCACTTGACTCAACTATTCACTATTCTCAACAGATTTATGTCATTTTTCCAAAGAAACTGAATTATTTTCTTGTTTGAATTGCAATTAACTGGTCTTTCTGATATTATTGATTTCAAAAAATGAAACATCATGCAGTCGGATATGGAAGAATGTTTCTATACCTCAAATTGACAAGATACGAGGCCACTTTATCTCATAGAGGCCTAGAATGCTTTGATTGTTTGGAGGTTAATTAAGGAACATGGGGACATTTTTCTATCACAGATGAGGAAAACATGCTAAATACACTTGTTTGTCCCATCTTCTAATTCATGGTGCAGATCTAAAAAGAAGCTCTTCACAAACCGCAGTCCTAATGACGGGAAAGGAGAAATAGTCCCTCCTATTTAAGTGTCATCTTTGTCGATTTCCATTTGTTCAAGATGCTGATCTGTTTCAGGGGAAGCTGCAAAAGTTGTGGGATTTGGTCATCTTGGAGACGGGAACTTGCATCTGAATATCTCAGCAGCTGAGTATGATGACAATGTAAACTTTGCTTGTCCAATTTTTTTCTTCTATTTAAGCTGCTCTTAAATAAAGACACGACAATAACAAATAAAAACACGACAATGTTATTGCAGCTACTTGCAAAAATTGAACCTTTTGTATATGAGTGGACATCTAAGCACAGAGGCAGTATAAGTGCAGAACATGGCCTTGGATTGATGAAAGCAGATAAAATTCACTATAGCAAATCACCAGAAGCAGTAAGTTATCTTTTGAAAATTTTGAATGCTTAATTGATACCATTAAATACCTTGCGTTAAGTTGTTCTAATATTCTATTTAATCAAAATCTATATATGATTGCAATGATAACCTTTACAGCCTATGGAATTCCTCTTTTTGCTATCAGGTTAAACTAATGGCATCCTTCAAGAGGTTGTTGGACCCAAATGGGATATTGAATCCCTATAAAGTCCTTCCATCGTCGATGGTTCTATGAGGCAGGTAACCGAGCCAAACTTTCCGTAAGTGAATCCAGCACAAGTCGGTTTTTTCTCATTGGCGTGCATAACATGAAAAAGTTATTTCTGTTTTTTCAGTTGAAGAGGAGAGAAATCTCACTTTTCACCGAACAAAAGAAAATCATTTTTGGTCTAAAACAGTGGTATCTCTGGTAACAAAAGTTTTTAGATAAAAGACCATATGGGAGTGAGCCATCGTTCGAACTGGTAGAAAGTATAAAACTACACTTTATTAGGAATAAAAACTCAAAATCCAAGGTCCACTTCAAACAATAACCAAAAAGTCAGATTCTCATAAAAAAAATCGCAAAACAAATCTGGAAAGCTATCTAGGATCACGATCAAGCCTAGCAGTATCGCCTAAGAATCAATCCCCAAAATGTATCAAAAGTCTATTACAAGTCAAAGGGCACAATTGTATGCAAAACTACTCAAAATAATTAAACAAAGTCCCGATGGATCTAAAAATGCAAAATGTGCATGTTCCTGAGCCCACTCTGCAAATGTTCCAGTTCTGCTCGCGAGTACATCTCATGTGCTCTCAATTCGGTTGGGAACATCTCGAAGATGATCTAAAATACACAATCAATCACAAGCAAGAAATCACGAGAACATACACACGTTTTAGGTGGAAAAACCCCACCGGTGTAACAGAGAAAAAACCATAGGTAAAGAGGGGTTCCACTATGAGAAAAACAGAAGTACAAATACAAGAACTATAGGAGCGGCAGTTTTTCCAGAATGAGACTCTTTGATAACCGACCCCTTGGCCCTAAAATACATATATACATGGGTAATTGATAAATAGATCCTAATCGCATCCAAAAATCTATATGCCAAAATCCATTACGGAATGTACTCGGGTCGTAAATGGATCGGTGCTTCAAGACATATTTCAATAAATCGCCACTTCGACATGAACTCCACCTAGAATGTTGCATGGGAACTCTCTTTGCTGAATAGGGCCTTCACATCCTAGAAAGACCAACCAAGTCCATGCTGGTTATTAACTTGGTTAGCGACACTGGTTCATCATCATGTTTGTTGGATTGTCTACAATAGAGATCTTCTTCATCTGAATGTGGCCCTCTGTGAGTATGTCTCTAATGAAGTGGTTGCTTACATCAATGTGATTTGTTCTTTCATGGTGCATATGGTCTTTCATTAGATGTATAACACTTTGATTATCGTGGTGGATGACAACTGTCTTCTGACCAAGACTGTCTTCTGACCAAGACTGAGCTCATCGAATCATCCTATCAACCAAAATTGATTCCTTGATTCCATGTACTCAGCCTCCGTTGTAGATAAGAGCATGGTTTGCTGTAATGTTGCCTTCCACTAAACATCACATATGCCAATAGTAAATGCATAGCATGTCATGGATCTTTTCTTGTCATGGTCACCTGCATAGTCAACATCAACAAGACAACTACTCAATCCTTACTTCTCCTAAACTCAGATGAAACCCAGTGGTACTTTGTAGGTATCTCAGAATCCACTTCAATGCAAGGCAATGTCCTTTTCCTAGATTTGACATATATCTACCCACAACATTAAATGGGTGGATGATATCTGGGCGCATGGATATCATGGCATACATATTGGGAGAAAACAATAACTTGCTTATTCATGAGGCCCTAGGGCTCTCTTATATAGAGGAGAGACATGTTGGGCAGACTACATAAAGAGGAGAGAGATAATAGAGAATACATAAAGGAAGCAAAAATAACAAATATCTCAACAACCCCTCAAGTTGCAGCATAAAACTAGTCATGCTCAGCTTAGAATAGCATCTCTGGAAGGACCCTCTGGATAGGGCCTTGGTGAGCACGTAAGTGGAGATGAAGCCCTTCTGAATCATGTCTCGAGTGTAGTAACATTCGACCTCTATATGATTGGTCCTCTTATGAAGGGTTGGGTTGCTGACAATGAAGAGAGCAACATGGTTGTCGCATTGGAGGTGCATGGGAAGAGGCACCTCAACTGTTAGGTCAGTAAGAATAGATCTGACCCACATCATCTCTGTACTAGCATGTTCCATTGCCATGTACTCTGATTATGTACTAGATATAACAACATTTGTCTTCTTGCTCTTCCATGACACCAAGGAACACCCTATAAACATTGCAAAGCAAGGTTGCAAAAGTCGGTTGTCGGTACTCGGTCGGCTGGGTCATTGACTAAGGATCAATCGGCAGTCGGACGACTAGTCGAACTTTAATCGACTTTGAATTTTATGATTATTTTAAATATATAACTCATTTGTATACATATATTGACATAGATTTTGTACATTTTTATACTATCATGATAAAATAAAAGAAGTGATTCAATTTAAGTATATATTAAGCATATTATAATAAGTTTGCTTATAAAAACATCAAAACATAAAAAAAACATGGTATTTCCAAGCAAAAATTGTCTACTAGTGTACCTAATCGGAATTAGTCGGTATTCGGTCAGCAACCCCACTGACTATACTAGTCGGACCTACTAGTTGGGCGACTTTTACAACACTGCTGCAAAGTCAGAAGTAGACTTCATGTCCTTGGTTTATACCGCATAATTTGTATCTACACTAGCTTTGACGGCAAGGGATATACCTCTACTAAATAGAAGACCAGTGCCATGTGAGGTCCTCGGATACCTCAAAATCATATGGGTTGCATCCATATGTTCTTGTCAAGGTTGCTCCATGAACTAACTCACTTTGCTCGCTATAAAGGATATATCTGGCATGGTGATGCTCACGTATAGGAGCTTCCCAATGAGCTAGGTGTCCCTCCTCTTGTCTACCTCCTCAGTTTCATCATCATATAGCTTCATGATCGTGTCCAAGGGAGTAGTGGCAGGCCTGCAATCTGCCATGTTGTCTCAAAAGGAAGATATGTAACGTACTTCCTCTTGGTCATTGCAAGACCTCATTGGTTCCTAGAAAACTTCAATCCAAGGAAGTAGTTTAAAATAGCAAGGTCCTTGGTCACAAACTACTGACTTAGGAAATCCTTAGCAACTTGGATGCCTCTCTCATCATTCCCTTTAACAATGATATCATCAACATACACAAGTGTGACAATTGTACCTCTTTGAGTCTTCTAGACAAATAGTGAATGATCGACAGTCGATCTCACGAACTCATGTTGCTCTATCAAATCTGAGAGCTTCTGGAACCATGCCTTTGGAATCTGCTTAAGGCCATAGATCGCTTTCTGAAGCCTGCAAACCTTCTGACACTCCCCCTTAGCGTCAAACCTAGGTGGTTGCTGCATGTAGACCTCCTCATGTAGGTTACCATAGAGAAATGCATTTTTCACATCAAGTCAATATAGGCGCCAGTCCCGTATCAATACAAAAGAAAGAAGAAAACACAACGTCGAATGTCGAGCTATTGGAGATAAAGTATCATGATAGTCCACCCCATATGTTTGGGTGAACCCACGCACCACAAGTCTCACCTTGTAGTGATATATACCGCCATATGTACGATGTTTCATCGTAAACACCCACTTGCATCCAACAACAGATGCCCATGTAAGAGATGTAACAATGCTCCATGTGTCATGCAATTGTAGCATTGCCATCTCTTCCTCCATGACAAGATGTCACTAATTTTTCTGCATGGCCTCCTGATATGTATGCAATATCTCATAGATAATAGCGCCACGACAAATCTCTCAAACTCCTCTGAGAGTCAGCCGAAGGAAACATGGGTCGCAAGAGGATATGTAGTGCAAGTATGTCTATGCTTCTGTAGAGCAATATGCACATCTAGATCATATGCCTTCTTCTGTAAACTACCCTCTTGAAAGGGCACCTACTCATATTGTAAAGAATTATGTTGCATAGACAACTCACTAGTGCCATCAGTAGAACAATGTACTCAATACATACCTAGGGTGTACTAGATGATGGAGAAGGCCCGTGAGTAGGGAGAACTGTGTGAGGCCTGTGAACAAAAACATGTGGTAAAAACTGAGCCAATGTATGAGGTGATAGTCCAGGGGTAGGCATAGGAGCAAGTGTAGGTATTGGAGGTGGTGGTGATGGTGTAAGTACTGGAGTGATGGTGGTGGAGGAGGTACTAGAGGTGGTGCAAACGTAGGAGGAGGAGGCATGTATACCTCCGCATCTGAGTCGGTTGGAGTCAACATGTCACATGTAGGAAAAAATGCATAACTAACACAAAGATTGTGACATCAACACTAACAAGGTATTTCCATCGAAGCGGATTGATATCCCTTCTAAGTACGAGAGTAGCCTATAAAGACAGACTTGACAGCTCAAGGGGAGAGCTTGTCATGACTAGGCATCAGATTATGAACAAGGGCAGTATCGCTTAACACTCAAGGGGTAAGGGATAACATGTACCCCTAAAACGCAATCGAGAAAGGAATCTTTTCTCCTAAAACTGAAGTGTCAAAACGTCGTAAGCTCTGACATGAAACAATGGAAATGATTGAAGCACATGTAATGATATCTTCCTACAACATACGTCTGTGTATCCCAATTTCTTATCGGAGATAACAAAGTGATTATGTTTAGTAATTATCAATATACAACATTTTATAGCATTTTCACATCCCTTTACTTATATATTACCGAGGGATATACGATTCTTTGTCATATTTGGGACATGAAGAGCATCGGCTAAGATGGCATCATCTTATTATGGATCTTCAGTTCAATACTCTATCCCTGCAGTCCTAGTTTCTGATTCATTTCTCTATCAACAATTTCTCCAAGAAGAAAATAGTTTTAAATAGGTGTGAAGGGGTAGGAGATGGGGTGCACATGAATCGGATAAAATCCGTAATCCAATCCAATCCGTTGTAATTGGATTTGATTGGTTTGGATTTATAAGTTTAATAGGTCATATCGGATTGAAATCTTACAAATTTGTTCATTTATGGATTGGATCGAATTATTCTCAAAATCTGATCTGGTCCATTAATCCATTAATAAATAATATATAATAATTTATTTGATGCCATTAGAGCACATAATATATTTAACTTTATTTGAAAGCTATGTGTAAATATCCAAGCTACTCTCTTTATAGTTTAAACAATTCCCACTCAAGCTTTACCTACCCCACCTGCAACAAACCCCCTTATCCACCTGACTGGTTGATTTAAAAAAAGGAAAACCTACCCCCATACTGCCCTTCGGGTCTTTCCAATTTTCCAAATGGAACACTACCAACAACAAAAAAACCTTTTGCCTCCACTCAGGTCTATTTTGTGTCATGATGGACCCCCATATCTAACTCATAACGTATTTTGTAGTCAAACAACTTGAACTTAGTTATAAATAGGAAAGGAAAGAGATTGGGTCTCTTAGGGGGCTAATGTTGCATATACACACCACACGTCGACAAGACACGTCGGTGTAGCATGGGAGTATGGAAATCATAGTGGTGAATGTTGCGCATGATAAATCATATCAATGGAGTGTATATACGATTATAAGTTTAAAATTAACCAATTAATCATTATAGTAAGTTGGTTTGAGAGTATCTTTAGTTGCTTGCACATGTTATGCTTTGGTGATATAATGCAAATGCTAAATCTTTCAATGTAAATTAGACGTAGTAACTTTTTTATATATATTCATATATTCTTTTCCGCATCTATTTACATACATAGATCAATCTTTTTATTTAACTATGCTATAACTCCTTGCATAAGAATATTCATAAAAGATCCTAATCGACTCAAAGTGGTTGTTACATGTATGTACGTAAATATGTATGTAATATATGCATGTATATGTATGTACTATATCTAAAAACACATGGATACATATATACATATATGCATGTATATAAATATCGAATCGAATTATTATCGAACGAATTCAGTTTAATTCAGATTCAATTTATTAGGAGATTGAATCCACAAGTTAAATTCAAATTCAGTTCGTTTGGTTTCAGATCGAACTTTTTTCAAATTTTTATCGAACAAATTCTAATCGAATGTGAATGATTCAGTTCAATTAGCATCCCTAATATTGGGTCGTTCTTAGGCTTAGATCCAAATAGCTTAGGTCTAGACTAAACACCCTTCTTTAAAAGAACCTAAATCCCCTACAAGCCTTCCAAACAAAACACCAACCCTCATCGCATACCTCTCCAACCTCGGTTGCACACATCCTCGTCGGTTGTCGTCATCGTCTCCGATTATGTGCACGTACGGCCAAATCTCCCTCATGCATGTGAAGCAACACTTCCCTTATGCACATGCAACAAGACCTCATCCCCAATCGGCTATTGTTCTCATCCTCAGTCGTGATGTCCTCGTCTCTAGTCGTATACATGTGTAGCTAGACATCCTCACGCATGTGTAGCCAGACCTTGTCCTCGGCTCTCTCAGAGCTCCCTCGCTCACATGTAACCAGGTACCTCAGGGGCCTCCCTCCCGCACCGCGTAGCGCAATCGTATGTGGTCATCATCCCAAACCTCCATCATGCACAACCCTCCCTCCCACATTGCACAAACTAAGCAAGTTAGCTGCAGGTTAGTTGTAGTTCCTCTTTGATATCACAAACTTGCAATTTTATTCAAAGTCAATGCAATGCTTCTACAAATTCTATGAATTACAAGTATGTTATTTATATTTAGTTATACAATGATTTTTCATACTAAAATCATAATAAGCATATCTTCTTTTGTTTCCCAAAAATTAACTATCATTTTTCTTTACACGTATACATGCTCTCAATTTTAGAACCATGATTCAAATGTTGGGGTCTAGTATGCTACAAACTTAATTAGCTTATGAATTGACAATATATGAGCATTAAAAATCATATCCAATCAGTAATACATTGGATTAGATTGGATTGGATTTGTATGTTTAATGGGTTGGATTGGATTAAAAAAATAAAAAAAATCGTTAACTGTAAATTGAACGTGGATAAAGCCAAAATCCAATCCGATCCATGTGCACCCTATGTAGGAGCAAACAAAATTGAGGAGCCAAAAATCCTTTGATCTATGTGATGCGGCAGCCATTAGAACATACATTTGGTATTATATTTCCAAATAACACATAAAGCTATAATACGGAAATTCAGCGGTTAAAATATAGATGAATACTAAAAATACTGCTCGAGTCCACTCACCTCAATGTTGAGTCCGTGTACATGCATGCACTCTGAGCATTAGTACCTACATTAATTGGAAATGTGAACACATGCATGCTTTCAATAGTCTATAGATTGATTGCCTGAAATATCTTACTGCAAACTTTCACCTTTTCTAGACTTCTCCAGATACGGTGAAATGCCCTCTCTGTTTTGTTTTATATATGGAAAATCCACTCCTTCAGTTCTCTTTAAGGGAGTCTCAGACCAGAGGACAGTCCTCTCGCTCCCTGTGAGTGAATCTAATTTTGGCCATTAATGCCTTTGAATGTTGCTATTTATTCTCACACATGCACGCCTTGGATACTCAAGATTTCTAGATTACACGTGGTTGGAGAAAGTCACATGTGTCATGGGTAAAGTGGGTAAAGAGTTCTAGATGGAAGTCACATCATCTCCATTCCACATGGCTAAAATCTGACCATACATCAAGGATAATAAATGTTCTAGAATAATAAACTTAAAAATTAATTCCTTGCAATACAAAATTATGTCCATCACATGCAAAATATGACAACTAATAACTATAACACACATGTATAACAGCCTCCACACAAAATATTTCATTTTCAAATAAGGAAGGTTAATTAAATTAAACATACAACATCGCTACAAAAATTTCATATAAAATAACAATGCATCTATCAATTACGTCACTCATAAATATTAAAAAAAACCCTGAAAGAATCCAAGATTGATGGTGTTATTCACTTCCCGCAAAAAATATTATCCTACAAATATATGCGTTCCTTCCCAATCTAGTTAAAGAAGCTTTCATTAGATCTAAGTTTACTTGTACCACCTATAATAATATATTTATTAATATATAACCACAATATTTAAACTAATAACAAATCTGGAGGTAAACATATATAACTCACCGAAAAATGATAAATACCTCCACCACGTACATGTTCCCGCAAATAAACTTAAAGTTGTAATGGTGTGTTGACATTACCATATTGTACATTATCTCCATGAACCTATTGACAAATACTTAATAAATAGACTTAAAAATGGTAAATATATCATTTATAATTTATTATCTCAAGATTTGAAGAGCATTGATGTTTCCATCTTTTCCTCTATGAAACTTTTCTTTTGCTTTCACTGTTTGCACTTTTGAGTTTTCCTAGTTTTGACTCCTTGTACATTTGCATACTTTTCAGGGATTATCTGATTATCATGTACTTCTTCTTATGAGGCAGTATGATGGCATTATAAATATTTGATGCAGTTTGTCATTGCATTTATAGTATATTCAATTGCCTCTTCATTTTCAGCAGCCAAGGAAGATACTTTCACTGATAAAGATGTTAAAACTTTATGACGGTCATAAGTATTTAAGCGAGGATCATTGAGATTGTTACTCGTGTTTGTGCTATGTGAAATTGTAACCCAGGCATCTTTTCTCCAACGTTGTAGAATATAAAGTTAAGGTAAAAATTTTACACCCACATGGTCTAGTATTTTCATAGCATGGCAACACAAGATACCAACCATTTCAAACAATATGTAGCTAAAACTTATAATGGAGGAATTTGACTTCACAAATGCTTCATATGTTCAGCCTGACCCATGCAGTGACTTTCCATTGAACAAATCATCTGACTGTGATCATAAATTTATAATTACCACTAAATGCAAGTCATACTCTTTTTGAAAGACGACGAATATAGTTGGTGTATATACTTTACTCATTTGCATGATCAATGGGGGCAGACATCTTAACATTATTCAATTTTTGGTGTGTTTCATATTCAACGACTAATTCATTATGCCTCTTATCTGCAACAACACGTTCAAAATGCTAAAGAAATTACATTAAATTATAATCCACTTGTAGATAATCCTGGAGATCTGAACTAAGACTTTCTGAAAGTTGTATACTCTGTTATTAAGTGTGAATGTATTTTTCATAAAAGCCATTGCCCATTTATGCTTCAAAGCATATATTAAATGTAGCCACGTGTTGTCCATCAAAGAATACTGTAAGAGTATATCTTACCATTTGTTGTGTAACTCATCCTCACATTCTCATGCATAAATTCTCTAAAGAACTTCAACATTTGTTGCCATTCAAAGCTAATCATGCTAAGTATTTTATTGCATTAAATTATGTGCCAAGTGCAAAGAGCATGATATGTATTTGGTAACACATTTTTGATGGCATTTGATATTGCAGCATCTTGATCTGTAAAAATTATCTTAGGATGCTAGTTATGATGAGATTAAAAAAAATGTCTCGAACAACAATTTAAATGATTCTATAGTTCCGTCATATAATAAAGCAACTCTTAACACGATCATCTCCCTTTGATGGTTAAAATCAGTAAAAACTCCACATGGTCTATTTTCATTTTTTGTTCCAAATGTTGTATCAAAGCTTAGTACATCACCAGAGTATTCATAATCTAGAAGCATGTGAAAATCTGCCCAAAAATATTGGTAATTTGCTCTTCACAATCAACTTGTATTGCATAACAAAAGGATTGATTATCTAAACATTGTTTCTGAAAATATCTTAATATACTCGCATCTACACCGTACTCCATATCTCTTTAACATCTAGGGCGAAGAAAATATTTCCAATATATTTTTATACAACCAAGATTTTGTTGACCACCAGTCATTCTTGCAACAAGATCATACACCCCCTTTAGATTAACACCATCATCATTGGCTAACTCAGCATAATAATTTGTGCTTTTTGATATTTTTCGGTGTGAAGGTAACAAGTGAGTTCATTGGGAAATATGCAAAGTATAGTTATGTTCTTCCACAAAATTATAGACAATAAATTTCTCATTTCCTTTCTTTTTTGATATAAACATATGAGCAAGACAACCCGTTATTGTTTTTGCTCGTGGATTTTTAGTTATCTCGTCCCTCTTATCTGACCTCCTATAACCTTCCTTAGAACAAAAAATCATCTAATAATTATTTCACCACTTGTTTTTGTTGTAATTTCCTCAACGAATTCCTAATCCTTGAACTCTAGCATAAGCATTATTAAATGTGAATGCATCACATTCGGAATTGAATTCTTGATTTAATAATGGTTTGTCTCCTAAGATGATAGCTTCAAGAGCATTATCAATTATGATATCCAAGTTTACTCCTATTTGAGTCCATGGTGGATAATATCTATTATAAAAAAATCATCTTGTATAAATATAAAGATAGGAAAATAAAAGTTTAAGCACAATTTGCAGTTGACTAAAAAATTCCTTCTTTTCATGTAATCATTAGAAATATTCATTACATAGAAATTGATGGAAGACGGACAACAAGCTGCGACGTCAATCCCTTTTAGATGGCATATCTAATCCTTTGAAATACAACATTCATAGACCTGAGAAACATAACATTGCTATGCATAATTTTTTGGTTCCTCTTGAGGAGCTCCACTGCTTCACTTGCTAAGAACTTATATATATCAAAACCAAAGGGGATGAATACATGTTGATTGTCAATATATGTATTCTCATGCTTAACCAATTTTGTTGATGCAGTTTTTGTGCAACGTATCTTACAACAAACTCACTCTTTATCGGACCCACCAATGGAGAAACTCCAATCAAATCAACACACACATGTTTTCCTCCAACACATATAAATATTAAAACATCTGTTGGTCTAAGTGTTGATCTTCCCTCATGTGGATCAGTCAAAACATTCACCAGTGCTTCTTTTTTAAGCAATTCTCGCATGTCTGAGTAAATCAAAAAGGACATCCCTGAAAAAATCATGTCTATATTTAAAATGTGAAAGTTCGCAACAATGAACGACATGCTCCCCAAAAGCATCTAAGCAGGATTTATGGCATACTGGGCAAGCCTCATCTGCTGAGAATAGAGGAATCATAAGGCGGTACTTGAGAATAGTACGATATTCAATGGGTGACATATGCATCGCAATCCCCTCAATAGTAATGGCAAGAAGGAAATCTTGAGCATGTTCAGATTGTAAACATTGGAAAATAACTTTTTGTATAGCAGTTATATCAAACTCAACTTCCATTTCTTTTACGATTTCGCTAAAAATGGACTTGCCAAAGCATTCTGAGCTTTAGGGAGGACGGTATCCTTACTAGCAAAATATGTAAGATCAAGAGATGGAAGTGTGACATGTAGGCCTTCCAAAGCATTAATAAAATTAGAATCCAGCTCGCTATCTCGTAGCATGTGATCTTAGAGCATCTAGGATTGAACTCTGGAGGCCATAAAAGCATATGAAGAAACCTAAATAACCGATTACAGACCTAAACCATCGAGTCTGGTGCGTAGCGACGCCACTCGTCATTGAAGGTTGTTGGACATGCAAGCCCATGGCGAGCCATTATGCAACAAATGTTATTACGAATATCATTCCCTAATCTGAAATGAAGAATGATTATTTTGCATAATAGGTCCCTTAGTACAATTAGGGTTATGTACCATGGCCATCTCAATGATCATACAGTTGTTGGTTCAATTATTGAATTATAGAGGTTGGTGCTTGGATGAATATCTAAAGAGTTAGATTAAGGAAGAATCAAGAACTGTTAAATGATTATTAACAGATGATCTCTTGCCTGAGAAGGAGACGGCAATCTTTTCTCTGAAGGTTGATATCTAACCGACCTCTTGATGTAGGTCCTCTTGGAGGTGTTAGATAAGTTAAGTCAAAAAGTTGACTTAACGAGATCAAGATAATCAATGTCCTAAATCGTATGTTGTCACGATATAGGCATGCATCCTCTGACCGGAGACAGATGTGTTATTATATGTCTAAGTATATACATTTGACATACCAATATGTTGATGACATAATCAAGGTCTATACACCAGCACTCTGGTGTGCATATAAGGGCATATGAGTAATACGATCTCTCAAGGGGATCATACATGTTTGGTTATTGAACTGAAAGACATGAGATCACTCATGAGATATTGAGAAGAATCAAATTCATGCATGATCGTCTCGCTTTGGAAGCTTGACTGAATTTTTAGGTTTGATATATGCTTTAGGAAAGTATATGATCAAGACCTAGGTATGATATATGATTTTGGAAATTATATGATCGATACCAAATCTCAATGATCAAATGAGAAACTTAATGATAAAACCCTGAAGTAGACAATCTAAAAAATATCTAAAACTTCAGGTTCATTCTGGGTCTTCTAGTATGCAGGATGTACAGGTATTGGGAATACCTGAGGGTGATGTGATCATAAACGATTATATAACCATGATGCTTCCATTCCTAGGGAGTGATGAAACGGGTTCGGATTTAAGTGACTCCTCTCAGTAGAGAAGTAATCTGATCTTGGTCCAAATGTTGGACATTGATCTGAATGTTATTCAGATGCAATGAGAAGGTTAGATTTGCGGTCTTGATTTGATCAAGCATCTATGGGAGGCTTGAGATCTGGATTTGAGATATGATCTCAATATCCAAGTCACTATACGTGGAACAATACATCGCCTTGTCCTTATCTCTAAGTATTTATGGAGAAAGCGCATTATCCTTGAAAGAGTTCAGGATAATTTTATTGCTGATATATGTATCCAAGCATTGAGAAATTGATAATTAAATGTCTTTTAATTATCATGAACAATATGAATTTGATTCACATTATAAAGAGAGTTATCTAAGATAATTAAATGTGATCTAATTATCGAATATGTAAATAATGTGAATGTGATTCATATTATTTAGGCACATGAGAATAGAGATCCAAGAGGAATATTTAATTATCATAAATATGAATAATGTGGATATGACTATCCATATTGATCATATATATTATAAATGTGATTTATAATATATTAGAGAGAGCTATTTGTAATTTGTATTTATTAAATTAAATATTGATGTAAATTGCATTCACATTGGACATTAGATTGAACTTTTATTTTACATTTTATTTTGGGTTATGAATGTGATTCACAAAATTCGAATGGCAAGATTGCAATATTTTCAAAATAATTATAAATTATTTTTGTAGAATAATTTACAACAATTGTTTTTGTAAATGTTGAAAATGCATGGAATCGTGGAATCTTGGAGATTGCATTGAAAATCTCCTACTCATGATAAGAGTAGGGACGGCCACTAATTCCAACAAGGAAAGGGTGGTCGTCCACCATTCTTATATGGAAAAGGAGATTCTCCTTTCCATTATCTCCAAGATTACTTGATTTAATTTAGCATCGATTTATCAAAAATGTTTAATCTAAACTAAATTAATTGTTGTTGTGTTTTTTTCAACAACATCTTGGCCACTGAAAGAAGCACAAATCAATCTCATCCATTGATTTTGTGTAGTCCATGGATTGTTATCCATGGATCACAAAACCTTATATAAGAAGAGGCACCCATTGCCCTTCTAAGATATTATAAGCTTACAACAACTCTCTCTCTCTCTCTCATTCTCTACACGGCCTCTCTCTCTCTCTCCTGTGGTCGTCCACCATGGAGCCCTAGAGAGAGTCGCTCTCATCGCAGCGTCACCGTTATGCTGTCGGACTATTTGCTCGTGGATCTTCGACTCCTTCGGTGCTCCTCGCTCGTGAAGAAGACATCGGATCTTCTGTGACGAGATCAGAAGATTTGTCGCTTGGATCATCAACATGGATTGCGAGAAACACGTGTTTCATCAACGCGCTTGCAAGTATCTCCTTCGTCGGATCGGATCTGAGACAGGAGGTCTCTTCATTTAGAGACTTGATCGCAACCACGCTTCAAGAGGTAACCGTACGTACTTGTTTATGGTTTAGACGAAACTATCCGAGAAGTTTTCTTGGATCATGTGGTTTCCTCGCATGAAAATTTATTTCTGTTGCCTCGAGCAACTAGTACGACTAGTAGCTCCCGATCACATACGATGCGATCCTCACTCTTCCGCGATACGCTTAAGGATATAATCATATCCTTTAAGTGGTATCAGATCCTGATTGGAGGTTTTGAATGCGATCCATAAACCTATGAAGACTCGGGCTCATTAGGGTTTGCGAAAGTTTTCTCGCATTTCATTTTCAAATCTCTATTTACTGAATATTTTTGTTCCTACTTAAATTATTTAAATACGAAAATAAAAGTTGGATTATGTTCCCTATTAAATAAGAAAATTGTAGGATCTGAGTTTGTGTGATTTCGAAACTGTTTGCTCAAGTTATGATCATTTTAGTGCACATGTATCCACTGTTTCAAAGACTGTGAATCTTAACATAATTAAGGAGTTAATTATGGCTTTGAAATGCCTAGAAATGCATAAAAATCACATAAGTTCTATTGTAAATAAAATTAGAAAACTTTGGAAACTTTATTGTAAATAAAATCACATAATTTTATTAAGTGAGTGTCCCTGCTGGAAATTACTTTCCTAATCAAAAACCTTGCAATTGTCATTTAAATAATTAGTGAAATTAAATGGCTTAATTTCCTAAAATAATTATGGATAAATATTTGTGAAATATTTGATGATAATTATTTCCCCAAATGACAATGCTTTAACCAATAATTGATTAGATATGATCTAGACCACAAATTGGTTGCATGATCTACATTCCAACAAACAATGTTGCTTGAATAGGATTGGGGATTTGTTTAGCAAATCTCCTTATAATGTTAATCAAAAATATTTTAATTATTATTATATGGTATAACTTCGGTTGAAAAACCGATTATTATCTCAAGTATACAATGATTAATTTGGCATTATCCTTTTCAGAGGTGGATATGGTGTCTATTCGGGGAGCATTGGGATAGTAGGTTGCACTGTATGCGGTCTGTCCCACTCCCGTTGGTATTGGCCATGACCATGGGTAGGGACTCGATAATGTAGGAGAGATCATGGTTGTATTTTTATAATTATTAAAATTCAGAATAATATGTATTTGAGATAATACCATATTTCAAATAACAATAAAGAATGTTTATTGGATATTAATTAGATCATAATTTAATATGATTAGATTAATTGCAATCCAATTAAAATTAAAATGCTCTATTATGAATAGAGTTGTTATTTCCTTGGAAGAATTTATTATGTTAATACGATTCATAATAATTAATTAGAATTTGAACATGATATAGAGGATCACATAAGTGGCATCCATGGTCTTCCGTCAAGGCGAAGGGTTCCCTCATTAGGAAACCTCCTTCCAAAAGATGGGACGTCACCTTTGAATATTCATGGGTTATGCCACCTCTCCAATAGGTGAGTTTTTATCTTCTTTATTTTATGAGATAAAATCTCATTATCTTTTAATTATTTACAACAACATTTATTGCAAATATATTCCCTAAATTAATTCCAAATTTATTAGCGAATATTTCAATAAAGTCATTGAAAAAATGTGAATCGCATTCACAAACCAAACAAAATGTAAATTACATTTCCAATTAATTGCTCAATGTGAATCCAATTCACATTAACAACCAATTAGTAAATATTATTTACAAATGAGCTCTCTTCAGTATTATAAATCATATTTATAATATACATTGATATTATGGATAGCATGGATAGTATTATCCACATTTTGCATATCCTTGATAATTAAATCTCATTTAATTATCTTGGATAATCACTCTCATAATATGAATCTCATTCATATTATTTTTGATAATTAAATCTCATTGAATTATCAATATCCTGTTGCTTGGATACTTAATTCATCAAAGGAATTATTCTTGACCTCCTTCAAGAATAGTGTGCTTTCTCCGTAGATACTTCGAGATAAGGACATGGCGATTGTAAATTCCATGTATAGTGACTTGGATGTTGAGATCATATCTCAAATCCAGATCTCGAGGACCTCTCACAGATGATTGATTAAATCGGATTTGTAGATCTAATCTTCTAATTGCATCTGAATCTCATTCAGACCAATGTCCATCCCTTGGACCAAGATTAGATTACGTCTCTCCACTGAGAGGAGTCACTAAAATCCAAACATGTTTCCTCACTCCCTCAGAATGGAAGCGTGATGAATCCCCATTCCTCGCTCTTTATTCTTTTATTTTAGCTAAAAATCTTGGATTGTATGTAGGAGACGCATGTTCGAAGTGACAACTCATGTATTCAAGCGCATCTGGATCGGGTTCTTTGCTTCTTGAAAGAGTAAGGGCGTATACGTAGTGACCCCAATATCATATCCTCATATTATTGAGTGATAATTATTGCGCGTAGTGAGTTGTATTCCTGTTGACGGCTGGTTCAATTAATGACGGGTCAACATCACTTTAGGGGTAGTGGGCCCGGGTGCTAAAGACCGAATAGGGAATGCAAGTTCGACTTGCAAGGCAGAATGTGTTTCCGCTTCTTTTTATCTGAGTTATAGGTTCTCATATTATTGGATTGTAACAAAGATAAGGAAGGAGATCCCAAATCTTGCTGAGATATAATGGTAAGTATATCTCTTGCATTAAAAGTGATTAAGGGAATGAACTTTCAGTGTTGACAAGGCAAGACAACTTTGATATAAAAAACCCTAAATTAAAGTAAATATATATATATATATATATATATTTGTAAATTTCTTATTCTGAATATCCTTCATTAAACCCACTCAATGTTATACTCAATAATAACCAGTAAATTATCATGGATTGGATCCATGATCAAGATATTGTTTCAATTGGACACATAATGTATGTGGTTGCAATGTGCAGGTTTCCTCATAATAATGAAGAATGACAATTAAATTGACAATAGGACAACAATCCTGTGGTTTCTATGTCTCTATAGTCTAGATCTCTCATCGAATGTGCTTTGGAAGAGACATGTCGATGATGATCGTAATTGTCATATAAACCTTATAATATCTCAGAAGATATCCTGGCATACATATGTGCTCTCTACATTTAATCACGAATGATATGGTTTACTATATCATGCAATTTGGTAGCTCTATAAGAGATGATATATTCGAAATGATTGAGTACCTACTTGAACCAATGTTTTAAGAGTTTAGATTAATGTAGATACGATGAGTGTCATCATTCTACTGTCTATACTCAAGTCATTCATGAAGCTTCATAATGTTCATATTGTATGAATTGAATAAAGAATGTATAATTGTTGAAATACTCTTACATTGAATCCTTTTTTAGTTCAACATAAGAGATCCTTTGTCTTAAGTAATGGTTGTTTATAGATGAAGGGAGCGCAGTGGGAGCATGTGTCAGATCCATGATGAGAAGGATGGTCAAAGAATTGAATGTAATTTTATGACTTCCACATGAACTCCAAAGAGTTGAATGAATGCCAATACTGCAATAAGATGATGTGTTGATAGTATGACTATCAAGTCTATTTAGAATCCTTAGAGAAGGACTCGGATAGTACATCAAAATAATCTACATCTACATATAATCATTGATATTGACTTGCGTATTGGATAAGATAAAGTCTAATAATTGTATAGCATTCGTCTATGACACTTGCAATTAGTTGCATATGTATTAGAGGACTAGAAATTTGATCTTAAGGTTTAATAGTCATCTGCTTGCATGTTGAAGCAATTATTGCAACATTCTCTATTTGATATGTAGACTTCATGTTTTCAGTGGGGGAGTCCATAGTCTTAGAGAATGACTCTATGACCTAGATATTAGAATACATTCATTGTTTGTTTCTAAATGTTAGAAATAAGCAAGAATTCTGGAATAGACCTATCATAAAGAGTTATGATAAATATATTTCACACGGTAATCTGATATCTGGAGGACTCTGCTAAATTAGATTATTAATGAATTGTTCATTAACTTTTCTAATATTGAAAATTTAAAATCTTAAAAGATCAATATGAGGATGAAGATCATTTAACAATGATCTGGCATCAAGTCTTGGATATATGTTTGTTGATGTGATCAATCGACTAGTAAGAGATGAAACTTTAGATTGTCTAAAAGTTAAAATCTTACATACTTGTGAATATTGTATTCAAAAGTAAAATGTCCAACACACCCTTCTCTGGGAATGGTGTCAGATGCTGAGGTATTTAAGATCTCCTACATATTGATGTATGTGGATCATCTATATCACAGTAAACATTAATGATACGTGATATCATTAGATGATTATTTGTGATATGAGATTTCTTTCCTTCACCTTAGAAGCCTTTGAATTGTTCAAAGATTTCACAATTTCGATTTAGAACTAAAGTTTGAAGGAAGATGGGATGAATTTGATCGAACTTAGGTAGCGTGTACTTGTTAGATGAATTCAAAGAATAGCTTATGGAGATATGAATGTCATTTCTATCGCACTCCTCTCGATACACCTAAACTCAATGGACTTGTAGGGAGATACAATTGGATCATGTGTGACACGATTTGATCAGTGATTAATTTTAGCATATTTATCTCTTAGTTTCCAAGCTATATATGTAGTAGAGACTACATACTACAAAATATATCCTTAATTAGGTTCCATGCAAATAAGATGGAATCTAGCACCAGAGAGTGCTACTTCATTAGAAAAATCAAGGATGATATTGGAAACATACTTTATGACCTTGAGATTCTTAAAAGATCTCATCTATGAGAATGTGATTCTTAGAGGATGACTCTCTTGAGAATCAAGATGAAAATGAAGTAAAGGAACACATTTAATCTTGAGATGATAATGAGGCTCCTGAAGTTGGAAACCAAAAAGAACAATTAAAGATGAAATACTCATACTTCTTCAAATAAGTTTGAGGGTGGATTCCATGTGTCAGAAAAATCTAACAATGATCGAACTTCATCTGATGAAGCTTCTAAGGATCATGACATGGAAAGATGGATGTTAGCAATAAAGTCTAAAGTAGACTTCATATACAAGTGTTGTATATGGACCCTCGAGGATCCACCTATAAGGATAAAACATGTTAGGTATAAATGGATCTTAAAGAGAAAGAGGAAATCTGATGAGAAGGTAGAGACCTTCAAAGCACGGATCGTAACCATGAGCTACACACCAAAGAGAAGACATCGCTTGCGGCGAGGCCTGTTCTCCAATGACCATGCTTAAACCCATCAGAATATTGCTAACTATAGCTACACAACTTGACTTCAACATCCATAAGATGGAAGTCAATATTTCATTCCTCTATAAATATCTCCCTGAAGATATTCACATGAAGTATCTACAGGGCTTCATGGTTGAGAAAAGCAAGATGTGCAAGCTAAAGAAATCTATCTATGGACTCTAATAAGCTTATTGTAATAGGAACATAAGATTTGATGGAATTATATATGTTATGATTTCAGATAGAATCTTGATAAATCATGTGAAGCTTAGTGGGAGTGTCATCGTGTTCATCATGCTAAATGTAGATGATATATTAATCATTTGAAATGATATAAGGATAATAATAAGTGTTTTATAGTATGTTGTTCCATAACTTGAGATATGATCTCAAGGATACCTCTTAGATCTTAGTTCCGAAGGTGTTTAGAAGTATAGAGAAGAGGGTATTGAGACCGTCACGTTTGTGGTACACTTTAGACATATTCCATTCTTGGAAAACCCCAAGGAAGGCTTACTTCCCTTGAGATATGGTACTGACCTATCTGAAGGGATATCACCTCAAGGAATTGAGGAAGTGAATGCTAAAATTACTTGCCCTTGTGCATCAGTTGCGAGAAGCTGAGTATACGCTAGATGTGTAAAAAAGCCAGGTGTCTTCCATACGGTAGGAGTAGTAAATTGTTACTAATTCTACTATGGAGATAAAACACTTGATTGCAGTAATAACAATATCTTCAAATATGACAAGACTTTCGAGATAGTAATCTCTAAGTCTTATCTTTAAAAATGATGAGATTTTATAGATAGTGATCTAAAAGGTCATAACAACAAATACCTTAGGAGGTAGAGATCTCCAGGAATATGGGTATTCTTACCATGATTATAGAAACTGATATGATTGAGTATTGGTTGCATAAGATGCAACATTCGCATTGGATGCAAGCACTGTTACTGGGGGATATGCAAGTGTCGTAAAAGGACTTGGCATACTCTCTTGGGAACAGAGGGACTAATCAACTTACCTAGCTATTTTCTAAATAGCATATGATTGTCACATGAGTAAATGATTAGCCCATTAATGGCTCTTTGGGCTAGTGGGAGATTGTTGGACATGCGAGCTCACGGCGAGCCATTGTGTAATAAATATTATTGCGAATATCATTCACTAATCTGAAAAGAAGAATAATTAATTTGCATAATAGGTCCTTTAGTACAATTAGAGTTATGTACCATGGCCATCTTAGTGATCATACAGCCGTTGATTCAATTATTGAATTATAAAGTCCGGTGCTTGAATGAATATCTAAAGAGCTAGATTGAGGACTCATCAAGCATCGTCAAATGATTATTAAGGGATGATCTCTAGCCTGAGAAGGAGATGGAAATCCTTTCTCTGAAGGTTGATATCTAACCGACCTCTCAATGTAGGTCCTCTATATAGGAATAGAGATTCAGAAGTGATAGATAAGTTAGGTCAAAGAATTCACATAACAAGATCGATATAATCAAAGTCCTATATCGTATGATGTCATGATATAGGCACGCATCCTCTAACCGGAGACAAATGTATTACTATATGTCTAGGTATGTATATTTGGCAGATCAATAGGTTGATGACCTAATCAAGGTCTATACACCAACGCGCTGGTGTACATACAAGGGCATATGAGTAATACGATCTCTCAAAGGGATCATACAGGTTCAACTATTGAACTGGATGACATGAACTCACTCGTGAGATATTGGGAAGAATCAAATTCCGTGCACGTTCATCTCACTTTGGAAGCTTGAGTGAATTATAGGTTTGATATATGCTTTTGGAAAGTATACGATCAAGAACTAGGTATGATATATGATTTTGGAAAGCATATGATGGATATCAACTCCCAATGATTGAATGAGAAACTTAATGATAAAACTCTGAAGTAGACAATCTAAAATAGATCTAAAACTTCAGGTTTATTTTGGGTCTTCCAATATGCAGGATGTACAGGTATTGGGAATACCTGAGGGTGATGTAATCATAAACGATTTTATAAACATGACACATCCATTCCTAGGGAGTGATGAAACGGATCTGGATTTTAGTGACCCATCTCAGTAGAGAAGTAATCTGATCTTGGTCAGAATGTTGGACATTGATCTGAATGTGATTCAGATGCAATGAGAAGATTAGATTTGCTGTCTTGATTTAATCAAGCATCTATGGAAGGCCTGAGATCTAGATTTGAGATGTGATCTCAATATCTAAGTCACTATACGTGGAATACTATATATACCATGTCATTATCTCCAAGTATCTGTAGAGAAAGCGCATTATCCTTGAAAGAGTTCAGGATAATTTCATTGTTGATATGTGTATCCAAGCATTGAAATTTTGATAATTGATGTGATTTAATTATCATGAGTAATATGATTTTGATTCATATTCAAAAGAGAGTTATCTAATGTAATTAAATGTGATTTAATTATCAAAGATGTAAATAATGTGAATGTAATTCATATTATTTGGGCACGTGAGAATAGAGATCTAAGATAATTAAATGTGATTTAATTATCATGTATATGAATAATGTGGATAGGACTATCCATATAAATCATATATTATAAATATGATTTATAATATATTGGAGAGAGCAATTTGTAATTTACATTTATTAAATTAAATGTTGATGTGAACTAGATTCGCATTGGACATTAAACTGAAAATGTGATTTACATTTTATTTTGGATTGTGAATGTGATTCACATATTTCCAATGGTAAGATTGCAATATTATCAAAATAATTATGAATTATTTTTGTAGAATAATTTACAATAATTGTTATACAAGGAATCATTCAATCTTGGAGATTGCTTGAAAATCTCCTACTCCTAATAGGAGTTGGGACGGCCACCAATTCCAACAAGGAAAGGGTGGCCGTCCACCACTCCTATATGAAAAGGGAGATTCTCCTTTCCATTTTCTCCAAGATTACTTGATTTAATTTAGGATTAAATTATATTGATTTATCAAATATATTTAATCTAAATAAATTTATTGTTGTTGTGTTTTTTTCAAAAACATCCTGACCATTGAAAGAAGTACAAATCAATCTCATCCATTGATTTTCTGTAGTCCATGAATTGTGATCCATGGAACAAAACCTTTTATAAGAAGAGGCACCCCTTGCCCTTCTAAGATGTTACAAGTTTACAACAACTCTCTCTCTCTCTCTCATTCTCTACACGCCATCTTCGCCCACCATGGAGCGCTAGAGAGAGTCACTCTCGTTGTAGAGTCACCGTTATGCTGTCAGACTGTTTGCTCGTGGATCTTGGAATCCTTCGTGAAGGATACGATAAATGCTTAAGCGTATCACAGAAGCGTGATGATCGCATCCAATGCGATCGGAGCGACTAGCCGCACTAGTTGCTCGGTGCAGCGGAATTTAAAATTTTTTAAATAATATGATGAAACCATATGATCCAAGAACATTTCTTGGATCGTTTAATATAACCACAGAGTATTAGAAATATATCTTGAAGCGTGTTTGCGATCACTTGATCTCTAAAGTAAGAGATCCTCCTGACTCAAGTTTGATCCACGAAGAAGGTAATTGCGGGCGCGATGATGAGATGCATGCTTCCCGTAATCCAAGATGAAGATCCAAGCGATGAATCTCCTGATTTCGTCCAACAAAATCAGATATCTTCCACTTGTGCTAGAAGCACCAAGGAAGATGGAGATCCACGAGAAATCGAGGCAACAACACGACGGCGTAGCGACGACTGCAATTCTCTCAAGACTCAAGGTGGAAGGCCACACTTAGAGAGAGAGAGATGGGGCGTAAGAATAAGGAGTGAGATAGATAGAGAGAGAGAGAGATTAGACGTGTACTTACAAGGTCTAGGGTTGCCCCTTCTTATATAGTAGTTTGGGAGTCCATGGATCACAATCCATAGGATACACAAAATCAACGGTTAGATTGATTTGTGTTTTTAATCAATGGCCATGATCATTGTTGTTTAATAAAGCAACAACTAGTAATTTATATTAAATTAAATATATGTTGCATTATCATCAACATAATTTAACTTAATAAAATTAATCAACACAAGATAATAAAGAGGATAATAACCTCCTAAAAAGATGGGGCGTCACCTTTGAACAATTCAAGGGTGACGCCACTTCTTTATTAGGTGAGTTTTATCTTCTTTATTTTATGAGATAAATTCTCATTATATTTAAATTATTTCCAATAACATTTATTGGAAATAAGGACAGGGCGATTGTATGTTCCATGTATAGTGACTTGGATATTGAGATCATATCTCAAATCCAGATCTCAGGGACCTCTCATTGATACTTGATTAAATCAAGTTCGTAGATCTAATCTTCTCATTGCATCTGAATCTCATTCAGATCAATGTCCAACCCTTGGACCAAGATTACATTACTTCTCTCTATTTAGAGGAGTCACTAAAATCCAGACCTGTTTCATCACTCCCTCTGAATGGAAGTGTCATGGTTATATAATCGTTTATGATCACATCACCCTCAGGCATTCTTAGTACATGTACATCCTACATAGTGGAAGACTTAGAATAAACCCGAAGTCTAAGATTACTTTAGACTGTCTTGTTCAGAGTTTTATCATTAAGATTCTCATTTAGTCATTGGGACTTGGTATCGATCATATGATTTCCAAAAGCATATATCATACTTATACATTCTGTCAAGCTTCCAAAGAAAGACGACCATACATGGAATTTAATATATCCCAATACCTCATGAGTGAGCTCATATTTTCCGGTTCGATAGTGAACCTGTATGATCCCTTTAAGAGATCGTATCACTCATATGCCCTTGCATGCACACCAGCTCGCCAGTATATAGACCTTGATTAGGCCATCAACCTATTGGTCTGCTAAACGTACATACTCAGACATATAGAAACACATCTGTCTCAGGTCAGAGGATGCATGCCTACATCGTGACAGCATACGACATAGGTCTTTAGTTATCTTGATCTCATTAAGTCAACTCTTTGACCTACCTTATCTGACACCTCTGAATCTCTATTCCCATGAAGAGGATCTGCATCAAGAGATTGGTCAGATATCAGCCTTTAGAGCTAAGATTACATTCTCCCACTAAGGTTGGAGATCATATCTTGACAATCATTCTACGGTGCTTGATGAGTCCTCAATCTAACTCTTTAGATATTCATCCAAGCACCAGCCTCTATGATTCAAAAATTGAATCAACGGCTTAATGATATCAAGATAGCCATGGTACATAACTCTATTTGTATAGAGGGACCTTATAGTGCATTCATTCACTTAATTTCAGACAGGGAGTGAAATAAATCGATAACTGTTATTGATATATCAAATATTACAATAACATTTATTGTAGGAATATTTTGCCCTGGGCTCACATGGCTAACAATCTCCCACTAGCCCTCAGAACCATTCAGGTAAAATCCTTAAACCCATACTCATTACATGCTGGTCAAAAACCTTCTATGTTAGAGGTTTGGTAAGGGGATTAGCAACATTGTCGGCAGAGGCCACCTTGGTGATGACAATGTCACCACACTTTTGAATCTCCCGAAAGATATGGTATTTCATTTCCACGTGCTTGCTCTTTTGATTCCACCTGGGTTCCTTCGCCTGAGCAATGGCTCTCGTGTTATCGCAGAGCAACGGGATGTGATTATCAAATAAAACCACGCCAAGTTTCAGTATGAACTTGCACAACCACACCGCCTCCTTCGCAGCATCTGATGCGGCTATGTATTCGGCTTCTGTTGTTGAATCTGTCATAGTATCATGCTTCTTGCTTCTCCAACTCATAGCACCACCGTTCAACAAGAACACAAACCCTAATGTCAACTTTCGATTATCAATGTCAGACTGGAAGTCAGAATCTGTATATCTCAAGACTTGGAGATCACCATCTCCATAGACCAAGATATAATCTTGCGTCCATCTTAGAGATTTAAATATATTCTTTACTGCATTCCAGTGTTTTTCTCCATAGCAGGATTGGTAATGGCTTGCCACTCCCACTGCATGATAGATATCTGGCCTTGTGCACATCATGGCGTACATTAGACTTCCCACAACTGATGCGTAAGGGCATCCATCCAAGGCTTTCTTATCATCAATAGTTTGAGGAGTCATTCCTTAAGACAGATAAATACCATGTCTCAAAGGAAGGAAGCCTTTCTTTGAATTCTCCATATGAAAACATTCCAAGATCTTATTAATGTACCCATGTTGTGACAGTCCCAAAATCCTCTTTTCTCTGTTTCTAAACAGCTTCAGACCCAACATATAAGATCCTTCTCCAAGATCTTTCATCTCGAAGGTATGGGATAGCCAAATATTAACACTGGTCATTATTCATGTATCATTCCCAATGATAAGGATATCATCTGCGTAAAGCACGATGAACACAATGGCGCTCCCACTAAGCTTTTTGTACACACAAGGCTCATCAAGATTCTTAACAAAATCATAACTCTTTATGGTTTCGTCAAATCTGATGTTCCAGCTACGAGAAGCTTGTTTGAGCCCATAGATGGATTTCTATAGCTTGCATACTTTTCCTTCCTCTGTTATGAAACCCTGGGGCCGCTCCATATAGATATCTTCCTCGAGGTATCCATTGAGGAAAGTCGTCTTGACGTCCATCTGTCAGATGTCATAGTCAATATATGCAGCTATAGCTAGCAGTGCTCTGATGGACTTAATCATAGCCACAGGAGAGAACGTCTCATCGTAATCGATGGCTTCTCTCTGTGTATAACCCTTAGCTACGAGCCATGCTTTGAAGGTCTCTACCTTCCCATCAGGTCCCCTTTTTCTCTTGAATATCCATTTACACCCAATGGGTTTTACCCCTTTAGGTGGATCCTTTAGGGTCCATACACCATTCTTATGCATTGAGTCAATCTCTGACTTCATTGCTAGCATTCATCTATCCATGTCTTGATCTGCAAGTGCTTCATCAAATGAAGCTGTATCATTGTCAGTTTCAGTTGACATATGGAATCCGTACCTTTCAGGTGGTGCAATCACCCTCGAACTCCTTCGAAGAGGTACGACGTATCATCTTCATTTACTTCTTTAGTTTCTGGTTCAGGAAGCTCAGTATCCTCAGGGGATTCAATAAGTTCCTTTACTTCATTTTTATATTGACTCTTAAGGAAGTCATATCTTCCAGAAATTTTACATCTCTAGAGACAAATACCTTTTGAGTCTCAAGGTCATAGAGCAGGTATCCAATACCATCTCTAATATATCCAATGAAGTAGCACTCTCTAGTGTGAGATTCTAGCTTACTTGCATCCACGTTCTTCGTATGGACCAAGCAACCCCAAATCCTTAAGTGTCTTACACTAGGTTTGGTACTATACCAAAGCTCACGAGGAGTTTTAGGTATAAACTTACAAGGAATCTTATTCAGGATATATATTGCAGTCTCTACTACATATCCCTAGAAACTAAGAGGTAAATGTGCTTTACTCATCATTGAACGGACCATATCCATTATAGTCCTGTTGCGTCTTTCAGCAACACCATAAAGTTGGGTAGTTCTAGGAGGAGTGAGATTGGAGACAATTCCATTCTATTTGAGGTATTCCTTGAATTCATCTGAGAGTTACTCACCACCTCGGTCAAATCGAATCCGTTTAATCTTCCTATCTGTTTGGTTCTCAACCAAAGCCTTGAACTCTTTGAACTTTTCAAAGGTTTCATATTTATGACGCAATAGGAAGATAAACCCATATCGCGAATGGTCATCGATAAACGTCAAATAATATCGAAATCTTCGTGTCGCGGTACTGAAGGGACCACATACATCAGTATGTATTATGTCAAGAACACCCTTGCATCTTGTAACCTTGTTATGGAAAGGTATTCTGGTCATTTTACCTCGAATACAATGTTCGCAGGAAGGTAAAAATTAGAATGGTAGAAAGTTTAAGGGTTCATCCTTTATCAATATCTTGATCATATCAACAGATAAATGACCAAGTCTTTGATGCCAAATCGCAGTAGAATCATCATCCCTGCTCCTTTTAGGCTTTTTATTAGTGGTAGTAACATTCATGACAGATTCATCAATGCACAATTTATAGTGTCCACCAGAAGTCAGAACATCATCCGTAATATATTTATCATAACGTCTTATGACAAGTTTATTACAGAATAGGAACGAATATCCATTTCTAACAAGCTTAGATACAGATATAAGGTTCCTTCTAACATCTGCAACATAAAGACACTCTTTAAGTATGAGGACTCTCCCACTAGATAATGATAGTCTGCAGGTTCCAACGTGACCGCTGCAATAGTTACATCAGATCCTATCTGGAAGACTATCTCCCCTTCATTAAGATTTCTAGTTTCCTAAAACAAATGCAACAAATTGCATACATGAACAGAAGCACCAGAATCTACTACCCAACAACCTTCTCGTCCAATGAGAAAACTAGTTTCAACGATGAAAGTAGATTTCATACATGTTGGGGCTTTACCTTTGTCGATTGACTTCAGGTAGTCTGGATAGTTACGCTTCCAATGCTCCGGCTTCTTGCAGTGGTGACAGACATCGATCTTTTTTTATTCGATGTCATCAGTGTGGAAGCATTAGAAGATGAACCAACTCCTTGATTCTTCTTATTTCTCTTCTGAGGCAGAACCTTCCAAGAGCCTTGCTTCCGATCGTGCTTTCCTCTTACTTGTGCAACCATTGCACTTGCATAGGGACCGTCCTTCTTCATTACATCTTCTACAGACTTTGACGCAGCTAACAACCCAGCGTTAGTCAAGTCCAACTTGTTCATGTGGAATGAAACCACAAAATTATTGAAAGACTTGGACAAAGACAACAGAATGAAGTCAACTTGCATGTCAACATCCATATTTTCCCCAAGGGTATCCAGCTCAGACAAGTACCCAAACATTTTGAGTACATGTTCTTGGATTGAAGTCTCTTCCTGCATCCTATAGCTAACGAGTTCTTTCATGATATTATAACGCTGGGTGTGGTTTATGTCATCAAACATATCTTTCAGATTCTGCATTATCTCTTGGCATATGCTCATCTCTACATGTTGCTTCTGAAGAACATTGGAGAGTGAACCCAGGATGTAGCATCTAGCCAAGACATGATCTTCATCATACTTCTCATTATATTACTTTTGTTCCTTTGTCTTAGGTTTTTCATACTTTTCCTTTGTGAGTACATAACTTATGCGTTCAGCCGAGAGAACAATTTTCAAATTACGGATCCGATCCGAATAATTTGGTCCGGTCAACTAGTTAACCTCCATAAGCTTGCTGAGAGGGTTCATGGACTTCATTGTTTGAAATTAAGAATGCACTATATTAGAACATATAAATAATTATATATACGAATTAAATTCTTTGATTAATGAATTTTAAATCAAAGTAGTATTGCCTTGTCGACTTTGAAAGTTCATTCCCTTAATCACTTTCAAAGTAAGAGATATACTTACCGCTATATCTCTAGCAAGATCTGAGATCTCCTTTTTTATACTTGTTACATCCAATAATAAGAGAAATTGTAACTTAGATAAAAAGAAGCGGTAACTCATTCCACCTTGCAAGTCCAACTTGCATTTCCCAATTCGATTTTTAACACCCGAACCCACCACCCCTAAGATAATGTTGACTCGTTGCTAATTGAACCAACCATCAACACGAATAGTACTCGCTTTGTGCAATCCAATATCTCCCCAATAATATGAGGAACCGATACCGGGGTCACTACGCATACGACCTTACTCTTTCGAGAAGCAAAGAGCCCGATCCAGATGTGTTTGTATGCAAGAGCTGTCACTACGGACAAGCGTATCCTACATACAATCCCTGACGACAGAACCCTTTGCCTTGGATCATGGATGTCACTTATGTGATCCTCCACCGCTTATTTAAATTCAATAATTAATTGTCATGAATCACACTCATGTAATTAATTCTTCCAAGGGAAATGCACATCTATTTATAATAGAGTGTTTCAATTGGATATAATTCATTTAATCTCATTAAATTAATTATAAATCAAATTCAATCATCAAACTTGATTGTTACTTGAAATAGTGGTATTATCTCAAAGTACGTATTATCCGAATTTTAATAATTAAAAGATACATTATGATCTCTCAAGTATTATTAGTTCCCTACCCGTTGTCATGACCAATACCGACAGGAGTGGGATAGACCACACACGGTGCAACCTGCTACCCCAACGCTCCCCGACTAAGCATCATATCTGCCTCGGGAAAAAATAATGTCGAGCCAATCCCTTTGTACTTGAGATGATCATCGGTTTTTCAACCGAAATTATATCATATAGTAGTAATCAAAATCATTTTGATTATAAGGAAATTTTCTAGACAAATTCTCAAAATCTATTCAAGTAACAAGTTTGATGAAAGTGTATTAACTAACTAATTGGTGATCTAGATTTAATCTCATTGGTTGAGACAATATCATTCAAGGGAACAATTATTATAATATTTTCCAAATATTATCCATAATTATTTCAGGAAATTAACTATTGATTTCAAAGATTCTTAAATGACAATCACAAGGTTCACGGTTGAGTATGTAATTTTCAACAGTAACCATCACCATAAAATTTGCATATCTCTTTCATTTAAAATCCAAATTAAGCAAAATCAATTTCCAGAGATTGATAATTTGATTTAAAACATAAATCATGGAACTAACATGCATTTACATTAGGGATGCAAACGGTCGGATATGGATACAGATATAAGTATTACCATATCCTTATCCGTTTTTTAATATGAATACGGATGCGGATACGAATATTGACGGATATTAAAACTATCTTAGCATATCCTTAAAAAATGGATACGGATGTAAAATGGATACTGATCGCACATGAGTAATGTTATAAATACTCTATAGAATCAACTTAAATATATAAGAATTGGATGGGAAAAAATACAATATTAATTTATTAAATGTGTTTGTATCATAAAATATATATAAATATGGTAAAAGAAGGTAGAGAATTATATTATATATGATTAAAAATAAATTATGACTATATTTATATATGAAAATGGATATACTGTTACGGATACAGATGTTTGCAGATATCAAAATGATATCCATATCCGTATCCATTTTAAAATGGATACAGATACGGATGTCAAAATCTGTATAAAACAGATACGGTAATGGATCAGATACAGATATATCCGTATTCGTTTGCATCCCTAATTTACATGCATTTTATAACAGTAATTAACATCTTAAGTACGTCTCTAACCGCCATCCCCGAAACAGTGAACATATGGTCATTAAAACGATCATATCTTGAGAAAACGGAATCCAAATTACGCAAACTCAAAATTCAACATTTTCCTTGTTTAATGGGAAACATTATTCATGTGATAAATTCATGTTTAAACATTTTAAATAGGGCCGAAAAAATATCACAAAACAGGGCTGCAAAAATTGAAATGCGACAAAAATTTTCACGAATCCCAATGCGCCCAAATCTTCTTGGGTTTATAGATCATATCCAAAACCTCCGACCTTAGGCTCTGATACCATTTGGAGGATATGTGAAATCCTTAAACGCATCACGGAAGAGTGATGATTGCATCCAATGCAATCGGAGCGACTAGTCGTACTAGTTGCTCGGTGCAGCGGAATTTTTAAATCATATGATGAAACCATACCATCCAAGAACATTTCTTGGATCGTTTCATCTAACCACAGAGTATTAGAAATACCTCTCGAAGTGTGTCTGTGATCACTTGATATCTAAAGTAAGAGATCTTCTAGACTCAAGTCCGATCCACGAAGAAAACACGTGCGGGCGCGATGATGAGACGCATGCTTCCCGCAATCCAAGATTAAGATCCATGCGATGAATCTCCTGATTTCGTCCAACGAAATGCAATGTCTTCCACTTGTGATATAAGCACCAAGGAAGACAAAGATCCACGAGAAATCGAGGCGACAACACGACGGCGTAGCGACGACTGCAATTCTCTCAAGACTCAAGGTGGACGGCCACACTTAGAGAGAGAGAGAGAAATGGGGTGTGAGAATAAGGAGTGAGACAGAGAGAGAGATTAGACGAGTATTTACAAGGGCTAGGGTTGCCCCTTCTTATATAGAAGTTTGGGAGTCCATGGATCACAATCCATAGAATACACAAAATCAACGGTTAGATTGATTTGTGTTTTTAATCAATGGTCATGATCATTGTTGTTTAATAAAACAACTTGTAATTTATATTAAACTAAATATATGTTGCATTATCATCAACATAATTTAACTTAATAAATTAACCAACACAGGATAATAAAGAGGATAATAACCTCCTCCTAAAAAGATGGGGCGTCACTGACGAGTCACTAAATACGATGATTAATTCGGGCACGTTGTAGTACAAGTACTTAGCGATTCAGTCAGAACCGAGAGAAGGATCTCCTTGAAGAGTGTCTCGGCTTAGTTTTTTCCGGGGCAAGTCCGAGGTCGAACTCAGGGAGGCAAAGGAACAACTTCGGGTTTAATTCGAAAATTTAGATCTTGATTTCCAAATGTGGTTTTTTTATATTTTTTTAATGCAAAAAAACAAATGCAAATGCAAATGCGGCTGATTTAAAATACTAAGAAAGCATACAACTTAGCCAAATTAATTTGAATAGAAAATAAGTCCAATTTAGCCAAGTTATATTTTTCCTAGAATCCTAATCCAGTGATTAATGCAAGACACTTTTTCTGGAATTTTATGGGTTAAAATATAACAATTAAAAATGCACACTTTTTATGGATTTTTTTCGTAATTTTTCACACAAACAGTAAGAAAAAATGATGAAAAATGTACTGGAATGAAAACATGATGCAAGTATACTATAGTAATTTTTTTGGAATTTTTTGACAAAATCTGAATTTTTATGTATTTTTTAGTGAAAACAGAGTGACAATGAGTAATTAATTCTTAATTAAACAACAATGTCAAATTAATCATAGTGTCAATTATCCCAAAAAGATATTTTCATATAGAATCCAGGAGACTTGAAATTTCGCAAAAATGATGTACGTGGATTTAATTAAAAATCAAAAAATCACTCTATTATTTATTTCAGGCACAATACATCTCCACTTTCTTAATTTTTGTGGAATTTTTGTGGAATTTTTAGAGCAACAATGAGTCCGGTAGGAATTTAATAGCACAGAATGGGTAAAATATGTAAAATTTCAGTTAAACAATTTTATTTAATTTCTAATAACTCAATAAAATACACATAAATATTCAGAACGTAGACAATTAGTTGCTCAACATAATGGTATTTTTCATTCAATAAAAAGACACAAAGGTGATGTCCAAATTAACAAACGAACATAGGGGTATCCGTGCAAAACAAAAATTGGAAATAAACAAAAAATATTTGTACAAGGACATTTTTGTAATTACAGAAACATGAGAAATAAAAAATGTAATTTTTACAATAAAAAAATCACCTTCACTTCTTCCTTGTGTGGACTGCTAAGGATGAACCCAAAGGGGGACGGAACGGGCGGCGCCTCCCGCGTACGGGGACGGCGAGGAGTGTCGCGCGGGCATGTGGGAGAGGCGACGGTGATGCCGCGTGCGGGCGGGAACTCAGTGGCGCCGCGTACGGGCGAGAAACTCAGCGGCATCGCACAATGGTGTTGGTGGGCTGCGAGCGGGGGTCCTGGAGATGGCTGGCGGAGGGGAGGAGCGGCAGCACGGCCGCGGTTGGCAGCATGGGGGCGCGTGGGCGCGGTGATGCTGCGTACGTCGGCCGCGTGGCTGAGGAGGGAGGGGCGGCAGGCAGCATCCTGCTGCTCCTCTCTTTTTTTGATTTTTTTTGAATTTTTTTGCTGTGATTTAATTTTTTTAGATTTTAATTTTTTAAATTTTCTTTAAACATGGAATGTAAATGATGTGAAGGAAAAAAATGGGATGATGGGGGTGGAGATAAATATGTAGAATAAATGGAGGGTGAATGGTGATGATATGATGTAATAAAAAAATTGCACAAATAATATGATGATAAAATGAGAAGAAATATTACCTACGATGGATACGGTCACCTATGATGTGCTCACAAGAGCACGGTCTTCGCTCGAATCGTCAGCGAGCGATGAGCTCGAGCAGCGCACAGATGCGGCTGCCATGTTGGCCAAAAAGCCAACGGATCTCACCGGAGAGAGGGTTATCGTCGCTCGACCGCGGTTACGTCGCTGTCACCGATTTAACTCTGAGAACTAGGCTCTCCTCACATAAAGATGGATCAAGTGCAAATTGAGGAGGATGGGATGTATATAAAGAGAAGACCTGAGAAGTTATTAAGGTGGTGGAATTGAATGTGAGGTTGTACTATTAATGGAGTTGAATGGGAAGTTGGAAAAAATGGTGGACTAATGGAGTTGAATTGATGGTTATTGTAGAGAATGAAAATTAAATAAGAAATAAATAAAGTAGGCTACTTTAAATACAATAGAATAAAAGAGGAGAAATAAATAGTGGAGAATTTACAAAAGAAGACAAAAAACATGTACAATTTTTTTTACTTTTCTAATATGTATTTTTTTGTCTTTTTAATAAGAGATATTTACATCGAAAAAATACAATAAATACTACAATTAAAATACAACACAAGCATGGTTTTTTTGTAATTACATAATATACAATGTACATCTAGGTCCCAAAACTCAACTTTTGCAAATGAGCTCCGATTTTAATGAAACCACTTCCGTTGGATAGATAATTTTCTAACTTAAACTTTAAAAGTGAGTTTGGTGAATTCGGAGTTCATACGGAGCTGGAATTTGGCTTGGAAGTTGGAGTTTACGGCTTTTTCTCTTTGGGATCTAGGAGCATTTATTTGAGGTGAAATTTGTTTTGTATTTTTGTATTCTTATATACATTATTATGAACAAGTTAGAGAAAGAATTAGCAAAAAAGGAATTGAAATGAAATTATTAAAAATACATGAACTTTTAGGCTATTTACATGTATAAAACTCCTTTATTTTTGCGGCTTTTTTACCTTTCAGTTCATGATTCAGACTCTTCATCCTCTGTTTCCCTAGCTTCAATCCCTTTCCCCCGTGTTCTTACGACAAGAAAGCACATCGAAAAGATTTAGAAGGATGACCCCGGTATGGCACGGTTTTGTAAAGAAAACATCACTATAAAGGTGTCATTTGATGAATATGTAACTAACCATCCTGCATTCCAAAAATACCTTAAGGTGAGATGCACACCTACAAGGGTTAGTAGGAAGAAAGCTAACCAAAATATAAAGACACATGTCTTATAAGTAGCCACAACCTGTTGTCTCAAGAATCAGACTTTGCCAAGGAAAAGAGAGACATGGGTTCTCATTATGTGGAGAGTCGTATTGACGACATTGCGTTTGCACGCACACTCTTAGATAATGGTTCTTCTATCAACTTACTTCCCTTGGCATTATATCAGAAATTGGAGTTGGGACCACTTCGCAAATCTAGAGCTTTACTTCGATTTGATGATCGTTCATTGAAGAGACCTAAGGGAGAAGTGAAGAACGTCGTTATCTTGATTGAGGGGCAGAACTATCAGGTTGACTTCACAATCTTGGATATGGAGACCCCCAATCATTGGAGAGAATCTCATATCATTCTCGAACGGCCCTTCCTTAGGACCGCAGGCGCAACTTTCGATTATGGTACGGGAATGATGAAGTTTCGTTCTCCAGGCGGAGAAGTGAACCTTGAGATGAAGTAAACCAAGTGTCAGCGACCCGATTCAGAGAGTAGCACACAGTACTCATCTTTAGAGGCAGAATGCAGTTTGGTTAGCACAATTGGGATTTGGGGACAGATTCCTTCAGGATAGAGTGAGACCCTTTCATCTGGAGAGGATATAGTGCATGATGCAGTTTGCCAGGTGTTGTCTGATCTTGTTTGAGATGAATCTACCTATTCCTATAATGATGTAGAGATCCATCTGGATCTGTCAGTTCCATCCTCTTCGGAACAATCATGGGACATAGATGACGAGTCGGACGTGGCTTTTGTCGATTGTTTGGATATTTTTGACGCTCCGACTCCCGATACTTCTGATTTGGTGGCGAGTACTACTCAGCTTAGTCCATCTTCATGCAGCACGGAACCAGATTCAGAGTCAGTTCAGCCAGATTTGCTTGATGATACCACATCGCCAGAATTGAAATCACTACCTCCTACACTCAAGTATGCCTTTCTTGCGGGACCCAAAGAGAGATATCATGTCATCATTAGCTCAGACTTGACTTTAGAACAAGAGTCTAGGTTATTATAAGTCTTAGAGAAGAACCGCAAAGCAATAGGCTGGACAGTGTCGGATCTCGTGGGGATCAACCCCGCTCTCTGCTCGTACCACATTTTTACTGAGGATAATGTGAGACCTTCCCGTGAGTTCAAAGGAGACTTAACCCCAATCTACGGGAAGTGGTGAAGAAAGAGATTGAGAAATGGTGCAAAGCAGGGTTTATATACCCTATTTCTGACTCCAAGTGGGTGGCCCCGCTTCATGTTGTCCCGAAGAAGTCAGGAATTCAGATGGTCACAAACGAGGAGGGGGTAGAGATCGCGATACGAGTACCTACGTCGTGGCGTGTCTGTGTTGACTACAGCCGCCTGAATGCTGCGACCAAGAAAGATCACTTTCCTTTACCTTTTATTGATCAGATCTTAAAGAGACAAGTAGGGAAAGAGTTCTTCTATTTTCTTGGTGGGTACTCAGGCTACAACCAGGTGGCCATAGCCCCTGAGGATCAGGAAAAGACCACATTCACATGTCCATTCGGTACTTATGCTTTCAGGCGCATGCCATTCAGGCTCCGCAATGCCCCAGGCACATTTCAGCGGTGCATGATAGCCATATTTACTGAGATGGTGGGAGATTTACTGGAAGTGTTCATGGATGACTTCTCGATTCATGGTGATTCTTTTGATACATGTTTAGCACACTTGGATCGAGTCCTCACGAGGTGTAGAGAGGTAAATCTAGTACTCTCCTGGGAGAAGAGTCACTTTATGGTGATGGAGAGTATCATGTTGGGGCATGTCATCTCCAAAAGGAGAATGGTGGTTGACCCTGCCAAGGTGGAGGTGATCAAGAAACTCGATCCACCTACCAACGTGAAGTTAGTGCGGTCATTCTTAGGGCATGTTGGATTCTATAGAAGATTTATTCAGGATTTTTCAAAGATCGTCTTCCCACTGACCGAGCTCTTAGGGAAAGACACAGAGTTCGTTGTAGATCACAGGTGTCTGGAGGCCTTTGAGCTCTTGAAGAGGAAGATTTATGCCTCACCTCTCCTACAAGCTCCTGACTGGTCTCTCCCCTTTGAGATCATGACTGATGCTTCAGATTTTGCTATAGGAGCTTTGTTAGGACAACGACGAGACGGGATTCCATTTGCGATCCATTACGCGAGCAAAGTATTAGATCCTACACAGAAGAATTATACAGTGACTGAAAAGGAAATGCCCGCAGTAGTATGGGCCCTCGAGAAGTTCAGATCATATATTTTAGGCTCTAAGGTGACAATATATACTGATCATACAGCCATTCGATACTTAATGGAAAAGAAGGACACGAAGGCGCGTCTTCTTAGGTGGATTTCACTACTCCAGAAATTTGATTTGGAGATAAAAGATAAACCTGGAGTGAAGAATGTTGTGGCTGATCACCTTTCTCGGATTGAACTTAAGGATTCTCCTTATTTTGAGAAGATTAGAGAGACCTTCCCAGATGAGTCAATTTGTGTTATTGACTCACTTCCATAGTATGCCAACATGGTGAACTATCTTGTCTCCAAGCAGGTTTCCCACGGTTGGATTAGGAGCAACATTGATCGGCTGAAGTCAGATTCGAGGAGACACCACTGGGATGATCCTTTCCTTTTCTTCGAAGGATCGGATTGTGTTTGGAGAAGGTGTATTCCTCAATAGGAATACCAGAGTGTCCTCACATATTGTCATTCACTTGAGGCTAGAGGACACCATTCGGGAAAGAGAACTGCTCACAAAGTACTTCAATGTGGATTGTATTAGCCGGCCTTGTTTAGAGATGTTATTGATTTTGTACGATCGTGCCCTATCTGTCAAAGGATGTGAGGGACAGTTGGACAGAGAGATGAGATGCCCATGCAACCGATGATTATTTGTGATATTTTTGATCCATGGGACATAGATTTTATGGGTCCCTTTCCCAATAGCCAAGGACATGAGTACATATTGTTAGCGGTTGATTATTTATCCAGGTGGGTGGAGGCTATCCCAACCCGAACCGCAGATAGCAAGATTGTCTGTAAGTTTGTGAGAGACCATATTATTGCTAGGTTCAGGATGCCAAAAGTTTTGATATCTGATGGGGGTAGCCACTTTGTGAACAGAGATATGAGATCTTTAGATAAGGACTATGGATTTGAGAATAGAGTTACCAGTCCTTACCACCCACAGTCCAACGACATGGCAGAGGTTTCGAAAAGAGAGGTGAAGAGTATTTTGTAGAAATTGGTTCGTCCCGATAGAAAGAACTGGTCTCAGCTCTTGGACCAAGTTTTGTGGCCTATAGGACAACCTACAAGACATCATTGGGTACTTCACCATTTAGAATGATCTATGGCAAGCCATGTCATTTGCCCGCAGAATTGATTCATAAATCCGAATGGGAAATTAAGAAGATTAATTGGAGTTGTCACCTAGGGAAACTTTGTCAAGATTTAAACTTGAACAAGCTCGTGGAAATCCGAAACAGGGCATATGACAACAGTTTGATTTATAAGGACAAAGTAAAGAGATGGCATGATCAGCACATTAGGTGCAAAGACTTTGTCCCTGGACAAAAGGTATGGTTGTTCAATGTCAGGTTGAAGATGTTCCATGGGAATCTCAAATCTAAATAGACGGGTCCCTTTGTTGTTAAGAAAGTGCACGAGAATGGAAGTGTAGAGATAGCTAATCTCACAGATGGTGCACAATCTCATGTGGTAAATGGACAATAGTTGAAGTATTTTGTAGATTCGAAAGAGCAGTTAGTCCAAGTCGAGGTCATCAACTTCATGCAGAGTGAGTACAAAGCAGATACATCATATTACTCTTCATGAAGATGTAGCATCAAGATTCAGCAGCTTTGAAGATTCAAGTACTCTTGTACATATTCTCCATTCTTTGTATATTATCCAAATCACATCGGTTCTCACACTTACTCCTGACCTATACTTAGGCTGACCAGAGCCTAACTATAGGGGGAACCGATGCATGTCATGTGTATACACTCATCTATTTCTCCTCTTGACCTCATCCGCCCCATCTTCGCTACTCTTCTACACTTAGGCTGACCAGAGCCTAAGTATAGCGGGGCGGATCGACTTCTATATTTTTTATTATTTTAAGTCATCCTACGCTTAGTACGAGCTATGTCTTTTTCTCGCTTCTTGTGCTCTGAGGACATAGCACATGCTAAGTATAAGGGGCATGTATATATTACATATATACTTTACCCATAGCTCGTAATTTCACGTATTTTTGTATATATTATATAATAATTATGGGGTGGGTAAAAAAACTTTGTCAGAAAAAAAACACAAAAATCTCTTAAAAAATATTTCAAAAAAATCCCTTATTTGCTTTTAAAAAAAACTTTTTCAAAAAAAAGAAGTCCTTTCTTATTTACTTATCTTTTTCAAAAAAAACTTTAAAAAAAAAGAGAGCAAAACTTTTTCAAAAAAACTTTGTTCTTTTCCTTTGTTTTTCAAAAAAAACTCTTGAAAAAAACAGCAAAACTTTTTCTAACAAAACAAATCTCTCCTTTGCCTTTGTTTGTAAAAAAACTTTTTTGAAAAAAAACCTTTTCTAAAACTTAAAAAAATCATCAAAAAAAACTAACTTATAAGTTGGTTTAATCCCTGACACTTACACTTTCACACAAGACTAGTGATGTTCAAGAACACTTGGTTTATGAGGTATTGAGATTTTGAGTTAACCAGCCTTAGTCATTAGGGTCTTGGACTTAATTATTCACATTTCCCTAGTTTGAATGATTTGTGTGCTATATTGCATGCTTAGTCTCTACCTTAAGAATATGATCAGCACCTCACATAAACGACTGCAATTATGATGAGATGAGTTGAAATTTCCCTTGAGGATCTGGGATGAGGGATTTGAGTTTGGACTTGATTTGATGATGCTCGAGGATGGGATAAAATCAATAAGGCTTCATGAAACCTGAGTGTCAGAATCTTTAGCCAGTATGAGAACATGGTTCTTGTACTATCTCTTGACATTTACCTATGTGCCAGTGTGTGATAAAATAAAAAAATATTGATCAGTGTGCGCCAACTCTTGGTAAAAGCAGTGGAGCTAGCCAAAAATACTACAAAGAAATGAAATGATAAAGAAAAGCTCTCATTCCACAAAGTCAATTATCAAAAGAGCTTCCACCAAAGGCGAGCGCTTCCAATGATTTTAAAAGTGTCCACTTAGACCACCGCTATTAGGACCAGGAGTCGGGCTTACACCAAAAAAGGACTCTGCATCATAAATGCTACAAGTCTGGGTGTAGAAGGTATAATAGATACTCAAAAAAGACACACCCTGGTGTACTCCCAGGAAAACAAGTGCATACGACTCCAACTTCTCTTGACGGACGCACTGATCGATATCAAAAAATATGTGTTGCGTAATAAGGCATCTGAGAGAATCCTTGTTCCAATGAGAGGGAGAGAAGAAATGACACAATCATATGCTCTCCATCAACTGACCTTCCATCTACACTTTTAAGTTTGACAACTAAAGAGACGGTGGATTGGATGCAAGAAATGATTTATTCCCTAGTGTTGAGGATTGGGTTCTTAAGAGAGTCTCTTGGACTGGAACCTTGGGTGACGTTGCGACTCTACTCTTGTAACTGCAGTCAACACTTAATGTCATATCCTTACTACATATGTATACAAAGGGAGTTTGATGATTAGGGAAATTGGATACCTTTTGACTAGAGCTTGATTCAGCTTAGAATTTTAGGATCTCTAAAATCAAGAGTTCTTGAATGGAGCAAGTCTTGTATTCACATGCTCAGTTAGGGGTTAACCCAACTTATTCATTCTTTATTTGCTCGAGGACTAGCAAAGTTTAAGTATAAGGGGGGTGATGAATCCACGATTCATCATCTCAATATCTTGATCTTAGCAAAATCTCTAAGCAAATTCCCAAATAAATGTCCATAAAATCAATAAATTAACAAAATGACTCTTGTAAATGAAACACATTAATTATTGTAACGGAAACATAGTTCTTCCTACATGAATCTTTTCCATGCAACATGGAATCGAAATCTAGACTATCTACTATAGGTTGTGGAATAGAAGCTGGAGTGGTTTCCGACACAACCGGAGATGCAAGGTCCTCCGTAGAATCAGAAGTATATCCATGTTGTCGATGCTGCATACGTGATCTCCTCTTCCTCTCGGCTCCCTGAGTATGTATCCTCAAATGTTGCTGATGGGGCTCCGAAATATGATGCCTCTCCTCCTCGTCCTCTGAAGACTCCTCAGGTAGAGCTCCAGAGATGCCCCTCCTCGTATCCCTCGCTCGGTCAGGTACGGTCACGGTCACGGTCCTTCCGCTCCTGAGTGACATGTGGTTAGCCTTGTCACACGAAAGAATCTCATGTTCAGATCTAGGAGATACTGAATAGTATATCTGACCAAAGTGCTGCTGAGAACTAGACCGGTTCAGGCTATTGGGGTTAGCCTGAACTTGGGCTGGGATAGAGGTAGAGGGTGCAGTCTGCTCGTCTCTTTGTCTGGACAAGCGATTGACATCCATCCGTAAGTCATGAATCTTGTTCATGTAGGAATGTAGCTCGTCGAGTATCTGTTGTTGTATATCCACGGGACTTGACGGATAAGGAAGTGGATAAGACTGGGAAGAAGAACGAGAAGACTGGCCCAGCTGGCCAGGATACTGCCTCTGCTGCTGCTGCTGCTGGGGTTGCGGGCCCTGCTGACCCGTCTGGTAATGACCCTATCAGCCATACTGCTAGTACTGCTGTCTCTGTTGATGGGGTGGCTGGAATCCAGGGCTCTGCTGTGAAGGAGGTGGTGCGGAGATGAATGCGGTGTTGTGAAAGGTCGGGGGATGCTGATAGGTATGTTGGTCTCCCGTACTTCCCTGCCTGGCAGGGTCCTGAGTATACCATACTCCATTCACCTCCGAAATTGGTGGAGGCTTCTCTTGAACTGTCTATGCTAATGGAGGTGGCTGCGGGAAAGAGTGGTTGTAGGATTGGTCCTGCTCCCATGACTGGGGCTGCCCTGACACCAACTGCTCCTGAACATGGTGAACTCGGTATACGGGAGCAGAGGGTGCAGTCACGGCGGGTATCCTTATCTTTGATACCTTCTCAGTCAACTCCTCCATCTGTTTTGGAAGTTTGTCTAATTCATCAATTCTCCTGTCAATCCTCTCAACTACAGTAAGCTTGTCTGCAAGGAGTCCCATGCTAGGGATCACGTCCTGAGAGAGATCGACTATAGCTTATTTTCCCCCTCCAGATGAGAGTGAACTTGGGGATGGTATATAAGCCCTGTTGGCCATCTGTGAGCGGCTAGTTTCAGTCATCTGCTTGAATACCCTCCAGACGGTATCCGCTCCTCGTGATGTATAGCCGCATCCACATGCAGCGCTCACTAAACCCTGCATCTTAGGGTTAAGACCAGTGAAGACGACTGGACCAAGATGTTGTCATCTAATCCATGACAGGGACACTTCTGCAGGATGTCCTTGAATTTTTCCCAAGCATCACAAAAGGCTTCATGGGGTAATTGAGAAAAACTCGTAACATGTGTCCTCATCATGTTAGTTCTACTCAAAGGGTAGAACTTCTTCATAAACATGTCCTTAAACCAGGCATAAGTGGCGACGGTAATCCCAAGATTCTTCACCGAGTAGTCGGCTTTTCCACCCAAGGCAAATGGAAGAGCTTTGAGCCTAATATAATCCTGACTAACTTTATTATGTCTGAGGTTAGCACAGATGGGCTCAAAGACCCTTAGGAATGCATATGGCTCCTCAGAAGCATTCCCATCAAAATGTGGCAGCAGGTTCAGAAAATGTGGTTTCAACTCAAAATCAATTGTGGGTTCTGCTGGACTCAAGTATTCCGAATTTGGTATTGTCCGGGATTATATGTCGCATCTATTGGTGGTTCGACCCCAACATTTAACTGTCCTAACTTAGCTCTCAGTAATGTGTGTTGCTGCTCAGATGCAACTACTTTGGAAAGTATCATTTTCATTGGGTCTTCATGATTTTCTTCCTCCTCGTCTCTCTTCTTTGGAGGCATTTTCCTTGAATCTTCTTTATGGCCTAAATCAGCAAGGTGTTCTTGATTAGAAGAGGATTTATGAATCAAGATATTCTCACCGAGACGAAGGTCTTCCTCGGTAAGGTGGGAAGAGAGAAAGGGAATGGTTTGAGAGTAACCATCCCGACAGTGGGTGATCCTGAGCTCAAGAGGGTCATGAGTCCTGGTTGGTCCAAGTTGCGCATGGACCTGTGAAGATGTACTTCTTGGAGGGTTCAACGAGAGATTCGCAAAGTTCGAATAAATATGCCCCCAATTAGTCATCTTCGATGTCAAAAAGAACCGATTTGAACACGATGTTCAATGAGGCACTGGTTCTACGGTGCACGTAAATGTGCGGAGTAAACTCACACAATACAAACACAATTCACACCCTCAATTTCACCAACTGAACACATGATGGCTGTAAGAGTTCGGCCGAATTATCTTGTCAATTTTAGTTGGTGAGAAATACAATCTTGGAAAGATTAATGAGATGTTAGGTGCCCGTATTTTCCTACAGACTAGCCCGGTTCTTACGACTAGTTTGACCTACTTTCAGCCAGTATATGAGTAAGTACAAGCTAAAGCCCATTCCTTGAGGACTAAAGCGTCCACTAAACCTCCCACTCCGCTAAGGAAGTCTGGACCGTATAAATACGGCTACCTGTATTCCTCACTGAAAAGTAGCTAATCGCCTGAAAATAAAGAACCAGTAGTAGGTAAGAAATCCTGCCTTGGCTCTATCCTAGGGTTATCTCACTCTCACTTGCAAGTAAAACAATCAATGAGGGCTTTATGCTCCTGAGAACAGGGGTTCTTTTTATTCTAATTTTTTAAATCGATCTGCTCAATTCAGTCCCAATTTTAGAGTTAGGTTATCACTTGAAATTTATATGAACACACAAGCACGTCTATCGTTCAGTCCCAATTTCCTTTTGACCTGAAGTTGTAAAACAAGAGGGTAATCGGAAATCAGAATGCAAACGAGAAACTATGATGCATGCTCAGAAGAAGGTATACTTATAGTGAATCCCAGCACTCTCCATGCGTTATGCAGAACAGAATTTGTAAATTCTACACTAAATGCATGCAGATCGAGAAAAACCGCACCTAAACAGTATACTATTAGCGTGGAAGAATTGATTTGATTTTGAGCTAAGTAGTACGTGTCTATGTGTGTCTCATTATGAATCTTATAAGATAAGTGAATCTTCTAAGATATGTGTGGCCTAATTTACAATGGCCACAAACAAATTTGATGCTATACTACCGTGTGCCTAATCCTTAATGTCACCACTCAAGTCGAGCCCTACCCTCACCAAAGAGTTAAACAGGTCTCGACACACCACAAATAATGTCCAAGTCTTTTTTACACACGCGAGCTCTCAAACAAGAGCCCGCTATAAAGGAGCAAGCTAAATAATTACAAAATTTTTTACAAAAATTCTCTCAAAGATAAATTGATTCTCCAAGCTCTTCAGCAGTTGGCACGCGTCGCGTCCGTCGACCTCTGATGTACTCCAAGTCCACCGGGCCCTCACAAGGAAATTAAAATTTATTTTAGAGAGATAAAAATAAAATATATACAAGAATATGAAGAGAAATAATTGAAAGTAAAATGGACTAATTACAAAGTGGCTCGGGGGTCAGACTACCAGAGTAAGTGAAATCTAAATCCAAATTTTTAAATTATTCCCTAAGCCATTTGCCTCCCCGACAATGGAGCCATCTGACGAGTCGCTAAATACTATGATTAATTCGGATACGTTATAGTACGTGTACCTAGCGATTCAGTCAGAACCGAGAGAATGATCTCCGTGAAGAGTGTCTCAGCTTAATTTATTTCCCGGGCAAGTCTGGGGTCGAACTCAGGGAGGAAAAGGAACAACTTCGGGTTTAATTCGAAAATTTAGATATTGATTTCCAAATGTGGTTTTTATAATTTTTTAATGCAAAAAATGCAAATGCAAATGCGGCTGAATTAAAACACTAAGAAAGCATACAACTTAGCCAAATTAATTTGAATAGAAAATAAGTCCAATTTAGCCAAGTTATATTTGTCCTAAAATCTTAATCCAATGATTAATGCAACACTTTTTTGGAATTTTATGGGTTAAAATGAAACAATGAAAAATGCAAACTTTTATGGGTTTTTTTACAATTTTTCACACAAACAGTAAGTAAAAATGATGAAAAATTTATTGGAATGAAAACATGATGCAAGGATACTGCATTAATTTTTTGGAATTTTTTGATAAATTATGAATTTTTATGTATTCTATAGTGAATACAGACTGACAATAAGTAATTAATTCCTAATTAAACTACAATGTCAAATTAATCACAGTGCGAATTATCCAAAAAAGATATTTTCATATAGAATCCAATAGACTTGAAATTTCACAAAAATGATGTACGTGGATTTAATTAAAAATCAAATACTAAAATCACTCTATAATTTATTTCAGGCACAAGACATCTCCACTTTAGATGAAATTTGGATAGTATCTCAATCACATATCAAGGCATCATTCTTAATTTTTGTGCAACTTTTAGAGCAACAATGAGTTCGATAGGAATTTAGTAGCACAGAATGGGTAAAATATGCAGAATTTCAGTTAGACAATTTTAATTAATTATCCATAACTCACAAAAATACAAATAAATATTCATAACGTAGACAATTAGTTGCTCAACACAATGGTATTTTTCAATGAATAAAAAGATATAACGGTGATGTCTAAATTAACAGACGAACATAGGGGTATCCGTGCAAAATGAAAATTGGATATAAACAACACACATATGTACAAGGATGTTTTTGTAATTACAGAAACATGAGAAATAAAAAAAATGCAATTTTTAAAATAAAAAAATCACCTTCTCTTCTTCCTTGCATGGACTGCTTGGGATAAACCCAAAGGGGGACGGAACGGGCGACGTTGTCCGTGCACGGGGACGGCAAGGAGAGCCGCGCGGGCGTGTGGGAGTGGCGGCGGCAGCACCGCGTGTGGGCGGGAACTCAGCGGCACCGCGCGGCGACGTTGGTGGGCTGTGGGCGGGGGTCCTAGAGATGGCTGGCGGAGGGGAGGAGCGGCGGCACGACCGCGGTTGGCGGCGCGGGGGGGGGGGGGGGGGGGGTCACACATGGGCGCGGTGATGCTGCGCACGACGACCGCGTGGCTGAGGAGAGAGGGGTGGAGGGCGGTGCCGCTGCCCATGGAGGAAGGGGGCGGCAGTGGCTGCCTGATGCTCCTCTTTTTTTATTTTTTTTGAATTTTTTTTGCTGTGATTTATTTATTTTTTTTGAGATTTTATTTTTTTAAAATTTTCTTTAAACATGGACTGCAAATGATGTGAAGGAAAAAATGGGATGATGGGGGTGGAGATAAATATGTAGAACAAATAGAGGGTGAATGGTGATGCTATGATGTAATAAAAAAATTGCACAAATAATACGATGATAAAATGAGAAGAAAAATTACCTACAATGGAGACGGTCGCCTATGATGTGCTCATGAGAGTACGGTCTTCGCTCGAATCGCCGGCGAGCGATGAGCTCGAGCAGCGCGCGGATGCGGCTGCGATGTTGGCCAAAAAGCAAACAGATCTCACCTGAGAGAGGGTTGTCGTCACTCGACTACGGTTGCGTCGCTGTCACCGATTCAACTATGAGAACTGGGCTCTCCTCACATAAAGATGGATCAAGTGCAAATTGAGGAGGATGGGATGTATATAAAGAGAAGACATGAGAAGTTATTAAGGTGGTGGAGTTGAATGGGAGATTGTATTATTAATGGAGTTGAATGGGAAGTTAGAAAAAATGGTGGAATAATGGAGTTGAATTGGTGGTTATTGTAGAAAATGAAAATTAAATACTAAATAAATAAAGTATGCTACTTTAAATACAATAGAATAAAAGAGGAGAAATAAATAGTGGGGAATTTACAAAAGAAGACAAACAACATGTACAAATTTTTTTACTTTTCTAATATGTATTTTTTTGTATTTTTAGTAATTAAGAAAGATAAAATAAAATAAAGAAAGAATGAATATATACATAATATACAATGTACATCTAGGTCCCAAAAACCAACTTTTGCAAATGAGCTCTGATAATGAAACCATTTCCTTTGGATAGATAATTTTCTAACTTAAATTTTAAAAGTGAGTTTGGTGAATTCAGAGTTCATACGGAGCGGGAATTTGGCTTGGAAGTTGTACTTTACAGATTTTTCTCTTTGGAATCTAGGAGCATTTATTTGCGGTGAAATTTGTTTTGTATTTTGTATTTTTATATACATTTTGTGAATAAGTTAGATAAAGAATTAACCAAAAAGGAGTTGAAATAAAATTATTAAAAATACATGAAGTTTTGGGCTATTTACATGTATAAAACTCCTTTATTTTTGTGACTTTTATTGTTAATTTATTTTGTACAATCTAATATACATTAATTAATGTGTTTCATTTACAAGAGTTACTTTGTTAATTTATTGATTTTATAGATATTTATTTGAGAATTTGCTCAGGAATTTTGCTAAGATCGAGATATTGAGATGATGAATCGTGGATTCGTCAGTCACCTTTGAACAATTCAAGGGTGACGCCACCTTTTTATTAGGTGAGTTTTATCTTCTTTATTTTATGAGTTAAAATATCATTATCTTTTCATTATTTGCAACAATATTTATTGAAAATATATTAACTAAATTAATTCCAAATAAATTAGTGAATATTTCAATCATGGCATTGAAAAAAATGTGAATCACATTCACAACCCAAACAAAATGTAAATTATATTTCCAATTAATCACCCAATGTGAATCCAATTCACATCAACAATCAACTAGTAAATATTATTTACAAATGGTCTCTCTCCAATATATTATAAATCATATTTATAATATACATTGATATTATGGATAGCATGGATAGTACTATCCACATTCTGCATGTCCTTGATAATTAAATCTCATTTAATTATCTTGTATAATCATTCTCATAATATAAATCTCGTTCATATTATTCTTGATAATTAAATCTCATTTAATTATCAATATCCTGTTGCTTGGATACATAATTCATCAAAGGAATTATTCTTGAACTCCTTCAAGAATAGCGTGCTTTCTCCGTAGACACTTGGAGATAAGGACATGTCGATTGTACGTTCCATTTATAGTGACTTGGATATTGAGATGATATCTCAAATCCAGATCTCGGGGACCTCTCATATGCTTGATTAAATCAAGTCCGTAGATCTAGTCTTCTCATTGCATCTGAATCTCATTCAGACCAATGTCCAACCCTTGGACCAAGATTAGATTACTTCTCTCTATTGAGAGGAGTCACTAAAATACAGACATGTTTCATCACTCCCTCGGAATGGAAGCGTCATGGTTATACAATCATTTATGATCACATCACCCTCAGGCATTTCCAATACACGTACATTCTGCGTACTGGAAGGCGTAGAATAAACCCGAAGTCTAAGATCACTTTAGACTATCTTCTTCAGAGTTTTATCATTAATATTATCATTTAGTCATTGGGACTTGGTATAGATCATATGTTTTTCAAAAGCATATATCATACCTGTAAATTCTGTCAAGCTTCCAAACAAGACGATCATGCATGGAATTTAATATATCACAATACCTCATGAGTGAACTAATGTCTTCCGTTTCGATAACGAACATGTATGATCCCTTTGAGAGATTGTATCACTCATATGCCCTTGCATGCACACCAACTCGCCAGTATATAGACCTTGATTAGGCCATCAACCTATTGGTCTACCAAATGTACATACTCAGACATATATCAACACATCTGTCTCAAGTCAAAGCATGCATGCCTACATCGTGACAGCATACGACATAGGTCTTTAGTTATCTCGATCTTATTAAGTCAACTTTTTGACCTAACTTATCTGACACCTCTGAATCTCTATTCCCATGCAGAGGACCTGCATCAAGAGGTCTATCAGATATCAGCCTTTTGAGCTAGGATTGCCATCTCCCTCTCAGGCTGTAGATCACATCTTGACAATCATTCGACGGTGCTTGATGAGTCACAATCTAACTCTTTATATATTTATCCAAGCACCAGCCTCTATGATTCAACAATTGAGTCAACAACTTTATGATATCAAGATAGCCATGGTACATAACCTTATTTGTATAGAGGGATCTTATAGTGCATTCATTCACTTAATTTCAGACAGGGAGTGAAATAAACTAATAACTTTTATTGATATATCAAACATTACAATAACATTTATTGTAGGAATGGTTCGCCTTGGGCTCACATGGATAACACTTCAGAGCACCTCGCTCGTGAAGAAGACATTGGATCTCGTGTGATGAGATCAGAAGACTCGTCGCTTGGATCATCAACATGGATTGCGAGAAGCACGCGTTTCATCAACGCGCTCGCAAGCGTCTCCTCCGTAGGATCAGATATGAGACAGGAGGTCTTTTCATTTAGAGACTCGATCGCAACCACGCTTCAATAGGTAACCCTAATACTTTTTATGATTTAGACGAAACTATCCGAGAGGTGTTCTTGGATCATGTGATTTCCTCGCATGAAATTTTTTAATTTCCGCTGCCTCGAGCAACTAGTGCGACTAGTCACTCCCGATCGCATATGATGTGATCCTCACGCTTGCGTGATGCGCTTAAGGATCTAATCATATCCTTTAAGTGGTATCAGAGCTTGGTTGGAGGTTTTGGATGCGATCCATGAACCTAGGAAGACTTGGGTTCATTAGGGTTTGCGAAAGTTTTCTCGCATTTCATTTTCGCATCTCTGTTTAGTGAATATTTTCGATCATGCTTAAATTATTTAAACACAAAAATAAAACTTGGATTATATTTCCTATTAAAACTGATTAGTATCAACCCCATGTGTTATTAGACATTTTCCTTAAATGACAATATATGCTTGCATGCACCTAATGTTATTATAGATATTAATGTCTATCTATAGAGAGTCTTTTCAATTTCCATTCTCCAACATTCTTATATATTGAATTAATTAACAACAAGATAACTTAATTAACTTATCATTAGAAATTTTACTTTGGTTTTCTTTGAAGTGAATTCCAAGGTACTTGCACGTACCATTGGTATCTGTCTAAACTTTAGGGAGGAGTAAGGATATGGATTAGTTGCTTTTTTTATATTAACCATACTAGTGACTGTAGCGAAAAAATCCACGACATGTTTTCTATTATTTTTGGTGGATGTGTATTTTATAAGAAAGCAACTTTGTGTCACATCCTGATTTTATCTATCATGCAATAAAAAATAGCGATCAAGTAAGCAACTTGGTTGAGAAAATTATTTAACAAGATTAATCCTAGTCAAAAGAAGTAAGAAATTTGGTTGAGAAAATTATTTCACAAGATTGATCCTAGTCAAAAGACAATTGTCATCCAATTTTGACAACCAATTTCATGCATTTGACAATGAACCAAATGCACCATGAGAAAACAAAACATCGACATTAGATACCACTCTATTAATAGAAAATCATTGAAATCGACAAATCATTCAAATTAATATTAAAAATTCGAATGAATTGGCAAATCATTGAAATCGAGAAAATCTTTGTAATATACAAATAATTGAAAATAATCTTAAAAACTGGAATGTAAATAAAATAAAATATATCACTTCGAGATGAATCCACATACAATAATAACAAATTTGGGATGAATTGACGACGAAATGATGTTGATTGACCTCGATTGAACTGTAGCTTCGATGGTGCGATTGTCAAATTTAGGAGGAAATAATTTCACCTCTCTTCCTCGATCTCAACCACAGTTCGACAAGGAACTCCGTCATCACCGATGAAGGTTTTGTCAAAATGATTGATGTAGAACGAGTTGAGGTCAAACCATGTAGGACTAGATTCCACGGATATCCATGATCCATCCAAATATTCCGGGTATCCGTTAGATTCAGATAACCATTGGAACGGATCGGGCCAATCTATGATCCGATAATAATGGATCGGGACGGGGCACATTTAAACAGGTTTCAAGTCAAGGTAGATATTTCTTAAATTTACCCAGGAAGACTCCACATGCTTGAGATATGAACCATTTTGTAAAAGGATCTTACTCGACCAGATTAATAGGGAAGTTTGAGTAACGATATGTTTAATTACGTACCTTTTTATGATTTCTCATGTTTGAATTTTATTGTTATTGTGATCTTGTTTAGTCTATAATTGAGTAAAGTTCGTTCTAATGTATCAAATTATAACTCTATTATTATTTTTTAAAAAGAAGGTATCCATGGGGTATTTTCATTAAACCTTCAAAAGAACATACATGAGAACAAGATGGAGGAGAAAAGAGTTGAAAGAACAAGTCTTCATCCTATAGTTCTAAAGACATGGAGTTCACGTTTGAGGCATGATGGCTCGATCGAATGCTCTAATGAGTCATATCACACCTCCCCCCTCCTCCCCCACACACACAATATTTTGCGCATACACTTTTCTCTCTCTCTCCACATAACATACGAGCCCCTCCCCACCTCTCTTCATATTTCTATTTCTATATTTGGAATAGGTGACATGATCTCTCCTTTTCAACTTATTTTGGAACGTTATTCTTCTAAAGTGATTCATATTGACTTAACTTTATCCTTTTCAATGTCAAATTTTGAGCTCTATTGCTATCCACATCTAATTGTAAGCATCTAAACGGAGGTGCATCACAACCCTAAGCTCGGATATCCATTGCCGAGCACACCTACCGCCGTCTTCACTTTCTTGGAGAACTAGAAACCCTAGCACGATATCACGATATTATTTGAGGTACCCTTTTATTGGTAGGCATCTTTTTCCTTTAACAAAGACTTTTTTTTGTGCCTTGTTTTTTTTGAATTGTTGTACAACTGTCCCTATTCTTCCTTTTTGAAGGGACCCGTGATCTCTTTTTTCTTTTTAATTCTGGCTTTTACCAACTATTAGCCCCACTATTTTTTCTTTAAATTTGATTAAGGGTGGCGGTGACGTTTTTTTAACTTGAAGTTTTTTGTTCGGTTTATAGAATCTTTTTTTATCATTTTGTGAACCATCCCTCTCTATTTTTTAATTGGAATAGAAATCTGAATTGTAAAATACGTGTGTTTTATTATTAATAAACAGAACTCCATCCCCCATTTTTTATCAGTGTAAACTATTCTTTTTTCTGTTAGTTGTATATTAAATACAAGTCTGCTTTAATATTAAAATTGGTTTTTGTTTTATCCATTATAGTAGGTTTTCAATATAAGTTGCAGAGTTTTCTTTTAAAAAAAATCTGATTAAGTTTTTTTTGCCTCCCAAGTTTTTTTTGTTATTAAGAAAACTAAAATTTTTTTGTGCTAGTTTATATTACCTCAAGAAGAGTACCTTATTCAATACGTTTAAATTGTATCGACCATTTGTTGAATAATCCTAAACACTTGTATATATCTTTAAAACGAATGGTTGCTTATTCTTGTTAAACTATAAAATCTCATATAAACCTATCTTTTTTTTGTTGTGTTAAAAACTTAGATTAATTTGAATTAAATCATGACTCATATTCATTAATCTTTTGTAAAGGATAAACTTATATTCTTATTTAACCAATTTTTTTTATAAATCAACTCACGCTTTTAATATTTCTTGACCATTGTTTTGTTTTACATTATTTCGTTTTCTTTTAAGATAATATTGCAAGTCAATTCTCAAAATTATCGTTAAAATAAGAAGGGGTGTTTCTTTATACTTGTTTGATTGATTAATTTAGAATCTATTTTGTCATTAAAATATATCAATCTCATACAATCCTACATTTATTATTTGAGATCAGCAAAAATGACAAGCAAGACAATTGCCACTAAGGTGGGGAAAATCGAGTACCTTAACAGTACTAATTACGAATTATGGAGTAGAAAGATCTACTTTGGCCTGTTGCACGATAGTATAGACTCCATCATAGATAAATCCAACCCAACCTTAAATAAGAATCCAACTATGGAGGAAATTAGGTCCCACGAACAGTGGGAGAAAACAGATAATAGGGTTAGGAGCTTTATGCTGATCCACATGGATCTGAACCTAATTCGGATCTTTGAGACCTGTGAATTAGCTTACGAGCTCTGGACCGCAGTTAAGGAGAAATATCACTCCAAATCCGAAGTGAGCGTCCAACTTCTTCTACACAAGTACAACTCATGCAGAATGAAGGGATCTGAAAGCATCCTCGAGCACGTGAACAAGATGATCGTGATGGCCAAAGATCTGGCGGATGTTAATTGCGCAATTCTGGAGAGGATGCAGATCGCACCATATTAGGAAGTATCCCTTTGTCATTCGACATAGTTGTCACATCTCTGAGGATGAATGGCAACATCAAGTCCGTGATAGACCTACCTGCACAACTGTCAATTAAGCAGGACCTCTCTAAATAAAGATCGAAAGCTGAGATCTTTGAGGTTGAGGAAGAAGAAGAAGCAAATGTCGTGCATGCGAAGAAAAGTCTATGCCCCTCCAAGGTGAATTTCAAGGGAAAGAGTGGGGAATACCCACGCGGCTCTTGCTATGGTTGGGAAAATATGGTCATTTTAAGGTCAATTGCCTCAACAAGAAAAAGCTAGGAAATTCTAAAATGCCTGAAAATAAAGGCAAGAAGAAGATGGAATTCGCGGTTGTCGTAGAATGCAACTCCATCATCACGGACAGTGATGGATGGTGGATCGACTCTGAAGCAACCAGACACATCGCCAAGACGAAGGAAGGCCTGGTGGACTTCAAGGAGCTGAGCAAAGGCGAACAGAGGATGTTCATGGGAGCAACACCTACCTGGACGTGGAAGGTATTGGGACATACATGCTTGACCTGGGGGATAGCATTATGGTACTGAATGATGTACTATACGCCTCAGGGATATGTCGGAATCTGATCTCAGTCCCGATGCTTCTCAAGAAGGATTTTGAAGTCTGATTTTATAATAATAGTGTATCTATAGGCAAGAATAAGAAGGTCTATGCGATGAGAAAGTTTGCACCCGAGCATGACCTCTTCTGTCTTCCTGTAATAAATTCTAGTAAATCAATGAATGTCGCTTCTGATTATTCATTGTGTTGTTTGTCATTATGACTTGTGGCACATGCGACGAGGTCATCTAGGAAATTCTAAGATGAATCAAATGATTAAGGCAAATTTATTGCCTAAGATTACGGGTGCAAGGACATTGCCCTACGAACACTATCTGATCGGTAAAATGACGAGAACAATCGGAATTCGGTCAACAGAGTTACTAGGTTTGATCCAATCAGATATATGTGGACCACCGAGCGTCAACATACATAGAAATAAGGAATACTTTATAACATTCATTGATGACTACTCAAAGTTCTCGTATGTCTATCTCTTAGGAAGAAAGTCGGAAGCACTTGAAACATTTAAGAGATATAAGATGGAAGTGCAGACAAGATTGGGAAAATCAATCAAGACTCTTAGGACAGATAGAGGTGGGGAATATACCTAAAAGGATTTTGAGGATTATTGCATTCTAGAAGGCATTCGTAGGCAAACTACAATGCCATATACACCACAATAGAATGGTGTAGCAAAAAGAAAGAACCGAACTTTGATGAATGCAGTAATGTGTATGCTTTCATACTCAGGACTCTTCAAGAAATTCTGGGGAGAGGCAGTGTTGATTGTGAACTATATACAGAACAGGATTCCCACCAAGTCCGTAGAATCAATGCCATATGAAATATGGAATGGCAGAAAGCCCGAGTTGGACCATATCCGGAAATGAGGATGTGTTGCACATGTTCTGGTACCGAGTCAACTTAGGGATAAGTTAGACTTCAGGACATTAAAGTGCAAGTTTATTGGATATAGTGAACATTCTAAAGGATATAGGTTCTTCCATGAAACTAAAGGTTTGATCGAAAATCGTGATGCTACTTTCCTCGAAATTCATCAAGAAAAGGAGCATGAAGCAGAGGAATCAGATCCTTTGATTGTCTTACAGGACAATGAAGACGACTTGAGCATTAGATAAGAACTTGGAAATGATATCGATCATCCTAATATAGAGAATGAACCTTTTGGAAGCTGATGATCCTTTAGAGGAAGTGGGTGGACCCACACAATCCATGAGTATAATCGGCAACAAGAGACCCAAAACACGACCCGCATGGATGGAAGATTACCATTTCTATAGATGTGAGGCGTCGTGCTACACCGTGGATGAGGATGTCGCGAATTGTACAGATCTCATATCTTTTGATGAAGTTATGGCTTCGTCTGAGTCAAAATCATGGTCGGTCGCCATGAGGGATGAGTTGGACTCAATCGAGCGAAACAGTGTATGAGAATTATGTGATTTTCCAGAAGGTAGGCAATCCATAGGATGTAAGTGGGTATTCAAGAAAAAGTACCGAGTTGATGGTACAGTTGATAAATACAAAGAAAGATTAGTTGCCAAGGGTTATACTCAGCAAGAAGGAATAGATTTCCAGGAAACCTACTCTCCAGTGGCTAAGTTTTCATCCATTCGGATGATCTTAGCCATAGTCGCATATATGGATTTGGAATTATTTCAAATGGATGTGAAGACAACCTTCCTTAATGGAGAATTAAAGGAGGAGATTTATATGTGACAACCTGATGGTTCTCAGGTTGAAGGTTAGGAGAAAAATGTTTACAAGTTAAGAAAGTCATTATATGGCTTAAAGCAGTCTTCACGACAATGGTATCTCAAATTTCATGAGAAAGTTATTCAATTTGGATTTGTTTCAAATAAATTGGATAACTGTGTGTATGTCATGAAGAGTGGGAGCAGATTTGCAATCATGTCATTGTATTTAGATGACATTCTGCTTGTAGATAATGACATACAAATGCTCAATGAAATCAAATAGAAATTGAGTAATGAATTTGATATGAAGGACATGGGCGAAGCATCTTACGTTCTTGGAATCCAAATAACAAGAGACAGGGACTCAGGGATATTGAGCCTTAGTCAGGAAAGATATTTGCATATTGTATTAAGGAGATTTGGAATGCAGAACAACACTCCAGCTCCAACACTACTTGTGATGGGAAAGAGACTCAGTAAGAGTCAGTGTCCCGGAAAGGGGCAGAAATCTTTAAATGTATCATATGCACAAGCGGTAGGAAGTCTAATGTATGCAATGATGTGTACTTGACCTGACCTAGCCTATCCAATAAGCTTCAGTAGATATCAAAGTAATCCCGGTCCAACACATTAGGAAGCAGTAAAGAGGATTCTTCGATATCTGAAAGGAATAGTATATCTGAAACTTGTGTATCAAGCAGAATCGCTTGAAGTAGTAGGCTACTCCGATGCTGATTTCAAAGGGGATGTGGATAATAGAAAATCCACATCAGGTTACCTGTTCAGTTTGGTGGTGCAGTCGTTTCTTGGGGTAGCAAGAAACAAAGATGTGTATATCGACATACACCGGAGGCTGAATACATTGCATGTAGCATGGCCACCACTCATGATGTATGGATCAAGAGTTTTCTAGAGAACCTAAGCCTCGAATTGGTCAAAGGGCCAATTGAAATGTATTGTGACAATCAAGCTGCGATGAGCTCGATCAATAGTGGGGCTAATAGTTCTAAAGGAAAACACATTGAGATCCAATATCACTATATACAAGATATAGTGCCAAAGTAAGAAATCATAGTAACCTATATACCTACTAGTGACATGTTAGCTGATTCTCTAATCAAAGAAATAACAACAGGAACATACATTAAACATGTTGGTTTAATGGGACTCAGGAATGCATGAGTCACGGAAGAGGTTTTCATGATAAACCTCAATGTAGACATCTCTTTTCACTACACGAATAGTGGGAGTGTAAAATAGTTTGGACCACTGCGGTCAAGTGGGAGATGTAAAGCAGCCTCCGTCGTGATCGCGTGGTCATGCAACCGCCCTCGACGGTTGCGGCGAGGCTGAGTCTCACGGAGACTATAACTGCAATGGCGTGAATGTAGGGGGTGGACGTTGCGACGGCTCACGTCCTATAAAAACCTCCCACAAGGAGGGGAACGCATCAATTATCGGAACCTCGACTACGGGTGCCCCCTTCCAATTCCATCACTCTCCCTCTCTCTCGTTCTTTCGCAGCCAACGGAAAAGGCGTACCTCGACGAAACCTACAATATGTACATACTGACTATTGATCATTATAAGAGAATTCAATCAACTAATATATTAATCAAAAACACGTGTTCTAAGATATAAATAGAGGTCAAATGTATTAAAAAATCACAAATATCTAAAATATATGTTGCAACTCATTGTTATACTAAATATTCTTCTATACATCGCTTCCAGACAGTGCTGGATTTCGAAGAAGGAAAGCTAAAATTAAGAGGCGAAACAATTCGTATAATAGGTTGTATTTCACATTATTTTTTTAAGATCTATGCGGATAGTAAATGAGGAAATTGATAGTTCCATAAGGTATAATTTCCTTTGGGCTATTTTCCTCTCTTTTTCATATATATTTAAATTGTGGTTTTTTGAATTTATCTGTAAAATTTATAACTATTGTAAAATTATATAAAAGTAAAAAAAAACAAATTTACAATTGTTTAATATTATCTACCCTTGTGCATTTTAATTCAATAACTTAACATTAAAAATTAAAATATCGATGAGTAGTAACCCATTCATCTTTATAAATACATATATAAGCATCGTAAACTCAACCTAATTAAATTTATATTAATCCAATGAGAATCCAAATAGATACCATCAAGTAAATTTGTAGAATTAAATTAATATAAAAAGGATGTACATGAATTTCCACATCGGAAATGTCTCTGCGGTCAGATGGTGTTGACCAGAAGTCGAATATTTTGAAGGATTTACATAGTGACACTTCCATGAAGGTTTTGCCTAATCTTGATATTGTACTTGCCAATGCTCTTCTTGCTTAAGATGATCTAACATTCTTTTCAAAGAGCTAGCCGACCAACTCTTTCCATTAAGATCATTTTTTCTTAAAATTCCATCGAATATGGATCCTCGTTATCTTTATCTTTGGATATAGAACCTCTTTCTATATACATAATATACTGCGCAAGAGTTTTCATTCTTGTGGTTGTCTTCCTCCATATCCCAACCAGTTCTTCTCCATCGCCCTAAATTACTTATGTTTCATTGTTTGTGTAGGAATTGGCTATTTAATCAGTGGTCTTGACCACACATACATATACATATATACATATATGAAAGGTATTTTTTAAATGAGACGTAGTACTTCCTTGATTAAGGAAAGCTTACATCTACGTGGAGGGTGATGGTAGGCGGCGTATGGACGCATGTGAAGATGGAGGACGACAACGGGCGATGGCTCCAAATGCGGGAGGAGAGGGAGCATTGGGTGATGAGTGTATGGCGGCAGCTAATTGATGGCAGCAACGACAAGTCGATTGCAGCTGCAGGCGGAGTCCACGCTTTCCCTTGACATCGGGTTAGCGTAGGGAATTCTCTTCGACGAGACAAAGGCGGGGACATCCATGAGGTCGGTGAGCCACTCCAGTTGGGTGTTCCACCACGAGACCTGAAGGATATGAGAAAATCCTTAAGCGCATCACAGAAGTATGAGGATCACATCATATGCGATTGGAAGCAACTAGTCGTACTAGTTGCTCGGGAGAGCAGAATTTAAAAATTTTGAACGATGAAATCACATCATCCAAGAACACTTCTCGGATCATTTCATATAAATCACAAACAAGTATTAGGTTTACCTCTTGAAGCGTGGTTGTGATCAAGTCTCTAAAACACCTCCTATCTCAAGTCCGCCCAAGGAGACGTTAGCGAGCGCGTTGATGAAACGCGTGCTCCTTGCAATCCATATTAATGATCCAAGTGATGAATGACCTGATCTTGTCTCCGAGATCCATCTTCTTCATGAGTGAGGTGCACCGAAGAAGACGGAGATCTACAAACAAATCATCCGTCAGCATAAGGGCGATGCGGTGGCGATAACAACTCTCTCTAGGGCTTCATGCTGAATTGCCACAATGAGAGATAGACGGCGCGTAGAGGGATAAAGAGAGTTTTAATTCCTCTTGGAATTATCTATGTTTTTTTCTTAAAGGTAAGGACTACCTTTCCTTTTATACTAATTGGATGCACATGGATCTCAATCCATGTGCTCTCTTAATCTATGGTGTAGTTTAAAAGTTCATAAATCAATGGTCATGATTTGTTGCTCTAAAAATAAAAAAAATTTAGTTTAAAACAAATTAATTATATCCTTTTTTAATATAATAATTAATTCATTTTAAATTTAATCAATATACATAGATAATGTAGAAGACCAAGTCTCTTTACTAAATATAGGGTGGTTGCCCCCCCTCTTGAACAAGTGAAGGTGGACAACAACCAAAAAGAGATAAAGTCTCCTTTTTATCTATATATATAAATTAATATTTAATAATAATTATTGTAATTATCATCACAAAATAATTCCCAATTAAATTTGTGAAAACTTCACTCATGTCATTGATAAATATGAATCATATTCATATATCCAGCATAATATGTAAATTGGATTTACAATTAATTATTTATTGTGAATCCCATTCATAACAACATATAATTTGTAAATTCTATTTACAATTAAATCTCTCCATCATATTATAAATCATATTTATAATATCCATGATTATTGTGATAGTGCGCATTAATAATATCTTTGATAATTAAATCATATTTAATCATCTTGGATCTCTATTCTCATGTGCCCAGATAATATGAATCACATTCACATTATTCGCATCTTTGATATTAAATCACATTTAATCGTCTTAGATAACTCTTCTTATATGGCTAAATAATATGAATCAAATTCATATTATTCATGATAATTAAATCACGTCTAATTATCAATATCTCAATGCTCAGATACATAATTCAACAGTAGAATTATTCGTGAACTCTTTCAAGAACAATGCGCTTTCTCCGTAGATACTTGGAGATAAGGACGTGGCGATTATCATTCTACATATAGTGACTTGGATATTGAGATCATATCTTAAATTCAGATCTTGTGGATCTCTCATAGATGTTTGATTTGATCTAAACCACAAATCTAGTCTTTTCATTGTATCTGAATCGCATTCAGATCACTGTCGAATATTTGGACCAAGATCAGATTATTTCTCTATTGAGAGGAGTGTCTATTTTGACTCTTTATGAGTTTGTAACTTAAATTCTGTAGTGTATTCATTGACCATAATGTTTTCAACTTGTGCAAAATGCAAATTTCATATCGTGTCATTTTATTTCCACTAACCAACTTTTTCATAATGTTGAGAATAACTATACTTATTTCAAGTCCTTGCAAAATTCATTGTGTATGTTTGGGGCGTCGTAAGTATTTCTATTTATGGTGAATTATTCTTATACAATGGTATCATATATAGAACACGTACGACATTTATATAATAGCCAATTCCTATTAACAACACAAAGTATTGATTAGAGCATATGTAACATGTGACAACATATAATATAGAGATATATCATATTCATTTTGATGCGCAACCATACCATGTAAATTATTTTATATGTAATATGTATGGCATTAACTTGCAATATAGATAACGCATGTCCATAAAAGGACCTCCCATTCATGGTTAATTATAAACGTTTAATTACATTGTTACTTTCTTCTCAGTTAGGAAAAAAATCAACTACGATGTAACTATAGTTATGTTTTATCTTTGATGAAGAATCATATGCACGAGTATCCCAAGTTTAGAACATGTATATTAATTTGACGTATCTCTATATAGGGTATCCACGATTCATCAACTATATTTGTTTTCTTTTTGCATTCTTGAAAATTAGGAAATAAATTATAGCATAGAAAAGGAAATCCATTATACCACATATTCTATATTGTTATTTTATTAAAAGAAAATTATTCTTACACAACGTATCTATTTAAGATTTTAATACATTCGCAACATTTAAAAAGGCATTGTTGATGTACATTAAGTAAAAGGTATGGTAATGTTTCAAGATGCTAAATTTCAAAATAGATTTCAAAGGTGTAAAAGGAGTATATAAATGTATACATACATATACGTAAAGATTCGAATCGAGAATAAATTTCCATTGGCACATCCTCATAATAAATCACGTGTTTGCGAAATCTTTTTTTAGAGATTAATTGGAAAATAAAATAATGATGGAACTTCTAACCTAGCACACAAAGTCAATCGAGACAGAACAGGCGAGATGCCCGTCTACTTCTGATTTTATCAACAAAATCTATCATAAACAATCTATTATTCGGCACATACATCTACAAAACTTGATCTTTGTTTATATGTAATCCTAAACCGATACATATTTCAAGTTTGATTTGAGCATCTCCAAATCGTGTTTTCATGTCTACGACTCTTGCTACATCGTTAGTCTTCTCGCTCCATTCGTGTGTTATCGTCTCCCTTGAGACCTTCCAGTAGCCTCTTTCCCTCTCTAAAACTCTATCGTTTTCTCTCGAAGGCATTGGGGTGTAACCATATTTGGGAGAGAGGAAGAGAGAGTAATGGCTAATAGATTTCATTTAATTGGGAATTCAATATGATAATCATTGGTGATTGAGAAAAAAGGAAATGCGATTGTATCCTAAAAATCCCAACCGTTAAATTAAATACATTATCTTTCTTGTGAATAATAATATATGGCTAGTTTAAGATTGATTTTATAATGGATATGTGGATACATACTGAGTAGATGGATTACCCGTTAGGTTTATAGGTATCCGCTTAAAACTACTCTAATAAATAGGTTGATTCATATAGTTGTTTTATAAAATTTATATCCATTTAAAAATATTTATATTCATCTCGAACCCGAGTTGTTGACGTCCCTGCACATACCCTTATATGTATACCGATACAAATGATTATCGGTCTTTCATCTAAATCATCAACTCAAAGGGAAATCAGACAGAAAAAAAGACAGCGAAAAAAGGAGTTTGAACATGATTATGCTTACGAATTTACAGCACAATTAGCAGATAAGATAGTTGTAGAACGACCTATGACCAAGTTGATCAAGAACCGCCGCCGGCCATTGCGAAGCCGGTGGGTACGATGACCGGGTCTCTCGGAGGTCACAACCACAGGAGGCGTGGTTGAAGGGGGCGGACGTGACGAGGGTTTGCGTCCTATAAAAGACCTCCCATGGGGAGGGGAACACACACATCAGAAGCTCGCCAACGGGAGCCTCATTCTTCCCTATTACCATCACCATCTCGCTCTCTCTCGTTCGCTCAAGAAGAAGAAGGTCAACAACATACCTGAAGCTTTCCTTCAATAGGAGTCAGAGATATAGAAAGTACGTCGACGCCTTCTTCTTCGTCGAGAACGAGAGAGAGAATGAGAGAGGGATGGATGGGGGCTCTTGAACCCGAGTTGTTTCACCAATGATGGCTTCTGGGAGGTTATTTATAGGGCGCGAGCCCCTTGAGCCGTCTGCCCCCATTTTTCCGCGTCCGCACATCGTGGCTCCGCTGGATCCGGTCATCCCGTAACCGCCGGCCGCAAAACAGTCGGGGTACGGTTGTTGACCACTTAAGGTCATGGCCGGAATCATTCAAGCATCTCCCACTTGACCGAAGTGGTCAAAACATATATGCTCCCACTATTCGTGTAGTATATACATGGAGATTTATCATGTGAGGATCATTATCTATGAAACCTCTTCCTTTACTCATACATTCCTGAGTCCCATTAAACCAACATGTTTAATGTATGTTCCTACAGTTATTCCCTTGGTAAGGGAATCAGCCAACATGTCACTGGTAGGTATGTATGTTACCGTGATTTCTTGTTTCCCCACTATGTCTTGTATATAGTGATATTGGATCTCAATGTGTTTTTCTTTAGAACTATTAGCCACACTATTGATCAAGCTTATAGCAGCTTGATTGTCACAGTACATTTCAATTGGTCCATTGACCAATTCAAGGCTTAGATTCTCTAGGAAACGTCTGATCCACACAGCATGAGTGGTGGCCATGCTACATGCAATGTACTCAGCCTCCTATGTATGTCGAGATACACATCTTTATTTCTTGCTACCCCAAGAAACGGCTGCACCGCCAAACATGAACAGGTAACCCGATGTGATTTTCTATCATCCACATCCCCTCCAAAATCGGCATCGGAGTAGCCTACCACTTCAAGTGATTCTGCTTGATACACAAGTTTCAGATGTATTGTTCCTTTCAGATATCGAAGAATCCTCTTTACAGCTTTCCAGTGTGCTGGACCGGGATTGATTTGATATCTACTGACTAAGCTTACTGGATAAGCTAAATCAGGTCGAGTACACATCAATGTATACATTAAACTTCATAACGCTTGTGTGTATGGTATATCTAAATGTTTATGCCCCTTTCCGGGACACTGACTCTTGCTGAGTCTCTTTCCCATCACAAGTGGTATTGCAGCTGGAGTGCTATTCTGCATTCCAAATCTCCTTAATACAATATGCAAATATCTTTCCTGACTAAGGCTCAATGTCCTTGAGTCCCTGTCTCTTGTTATTTGAATTCCAAGAACATAGGATGTTTCGCCCATGTCCTTCATCTCAAATTCATTGCTCAATTTCTGTTTGCTTTCATTGAGCATTTGTATGTCACTACCTGCAAGCAGAATGTCATCTACATACAATGACATGATTGCAAACATTCTCCCACTCTTCATGACATACACACAGTTATCCAATTTATTTGAAACAAATCCAAATTGAATAACTTTTTCATGAAATTTGAGATACCATTGTCGTGAAGACTGCTTTTAGCCATATAATGACTTTCTTAACTTGTAAACATTTTTCTCCTGACCTTCAACCTGAGATCCATCAGGTTGTCGCTTATAAATCTCCTCCTTTAATTCTCCATTAAGGAAGGCCGTCTTCACATCCATTTGGAACAATTCCAAATCCATATATGCGACTGTGGCTAAGATCATCCGAATGGATGCAAACTTAGCCACTGGAGAGTAGGTTTACTAGAAATCTATTCCAACTTGCTGAGTATAACCCTTGACAACTAATCTGGCTTTGTATTTGTCAACAGTACTGTCAACTCGGTACTTTTTCTTAAATACTCACTTACATCCTATGGATTCCCTAACTTCCGGCAAATCACATAATTCCCAAACACCGTTTCGCTCGATTTAGTCCAACTCATCTCTTATGGAGGCCGACCATGATTCTGACTTAGATGAAGCCATAGCTTCATCAAAGGATATGGGATCTGTACAATCCGCGACATCCTCATCCACGGTGTAGCACGACACCTCGCATCCGTAGAAATAGTAATCTTCCATCCATACAAGTCGTGTTCTGGGTCTCTTGTTGCCGATTATATTCGTAGGTTGTGTGGGTCCACCCACTTCCTCTAAAGGATCATCATGTTTCATACGTTCATTCTCTACATTTAGATGATCGATATCATCCTCAAGTTCTTGTCTAATGCTCAAGTCGTCTTCATTGTCCAAAAAGTCAATCAGAGGATCTGATTTTTCTACTTCATGCTCCTTTTCTTGTTGAATTTCAAGAAAAGTCGCATCACGACTTTCGATTGAACCTTTAGTTTCGTGGAAGAACCTATATCCTTTAGAATTATCACTATATCCAATAAACTTGCACTTTAATATCCTGAAGTCTAGCTTGTCTCTAAGCTGACTCGGTACCAGAACTTGTGCAACACATCCCCATTTCCGGAGATGACCCAACTCGGGCTTTCTGCCATTCCATATTTCATATGGCGTTGATTTTACGAACTTAGTGGGAATCCTATTGTGTATATAGTTCACAGTCAACATTGTCTCTCTCCAAAATTTCTTGGAGAGTCATAAGTATGAAAGCATACACCTTACTGCATTCATCAAATTTTAGTTCTTTCTTTCTGCTACACCATTCTGTTGAGGTGTATAGGGCATTGTAGTATGCCTACGAATTCCTGTCTGAATACAGTAATCCTCAAACTCCGTTGAGGTATATTCCCCACCTCTATCTGTCCTAAGAGTCTTGATTGGTTTTCCCAATCTTGTCTCCATTTTCGTCATATATCTCTTAAATATTTCAAGTGCTTACGATTTTCTTCCTAAGAGATAGACATAGCAGAACTTTGAGTAGTCATCAATGAATGTTATAAAGTATTTCTTATTTCTATGTGTGTTGACGCTCAGTGGTCCACATATATCTGAATGAATCAAACCTAGTAACTCTGTTGACCGAGTTCCGGTTGAGAATGGTCTTCTCGTCATTTTACCGGTCAGACAGTGTTCGCAGGGCAATGTCCTTGCACCCGTGATCTTAGGCAACAAATTTGCCTTGATCATTTGATCCATCTAGAAATTTTCTGGATGACCCAGTCGCATGTGCCACAAGTCATAATCAGACAAACAACACAAGGGATAGTCAGAAGAGACATTCATTGATTTAATTAGAATTTATTACAGGAAGACAAAATAGGTCATGCTCAGGCACAAACTTTTCCATCGCATAAACCTTCTTATTCTTACCAATAGAAACACGCTTATTATAAAAACGTACTTTGAAATCCTTCTTGAGCAACATTGGGACAGGGATTAGGTTCCGACGTATCCCTGGGGCATACAGTACATCATTCAGTACCATAATGTTATCCCTTAGGTCAAGTCTTTATGTCCCAACACCTTCCACGTCCAGGTAGGTGTTGTTCCCCATGAAGATCCTATGTTCTCCTTTGCTCAGTTCCTTGAAGTCCACCAGGCTTTCCTTTGTCTTGGCGATGTATCTAGTTGCTCCAGAGTCGATCCACCATCCATCATTGTCTGTGATGACGGAGTTGCATTCTACGACAACCGCGAATTCTATTTTCTTTCTGCCTTTATTTTCAGGCACATTAGAATTTCCTGACTTCTTCTTGTTGGGGCAATTGATCTTGAAATGGTCATATTTGCCACAGCCGTAGAAAGAGCCACATGGATATTTCCCACTCTTTCCCTTGAAATTCGCCTTGGAGGGGCCCAGCCTTTTCTTCCTGTGCACAGTATTTGCTTCTTCTTCTTCTTCCTCGACCTCAAAGATCTCAGCTTTCAATCTTTGTTTAGAGAGGTCCTTCTCAATTGTCAACTGTGCAGGTAGGTTCGTCACTAACTTAATGTTTCCATTCATCCGCAGAGATGTGGCAACCATGTCCAATGACAGAGGGAGACTTCTTAGTATGGCTGCAATCTGCATCCTTTCCGAAATCGCGCAATCAACAACCGCCAGATCTTTGGCCATCACGATCATCTTGTACATGTGCTCGAGGATGCTTTCATATTCCTTCATTCTACACGAGTTGTACTTGTGTAGAAGAAGTTGGACACTCACTTCGGATTTGGAGTGATATTTCTCTTTAACCGCAGTCCAGAGCTCGTAAGCTGATTCACAGGTCTCAAAGACCCGAATCAGGTTTAAATCCATGTGGATCAGCATAAAGCTCCTAGCCCTATTATCTGTTTTCTCCCACTGTTCACAGGACCTGATTTCCTCCATAGTTGGATTTTCAAATAAAGTTGGGTTGGATTTGTCTAGGATGGTGTGTATGATATCGTGCAATAGGACATAGTAGATCTTTCTACTCCATAATTCGTAATTAGTACAATTAAGGTACTCGATTTTTCCCACCTCATTGGTAATTGTCTTGCTTGTCATATTTCTTTGGTTGACCTTTAAACGCTCGTGTTAGGGTTTCTTGGCACAGGAAAATACAGCGACGGCGGGATCTGGGACTTGGCTTTCAACACTATCACTCACGGCGTCGGGGATCTGGAACTTGGCTAAAGGAAGCAGCGATCAAGATCAAGACGTGCTCTGATACCAGTAAGAGATATAGAAGGTACGTTGGTGCCTTCTTCTTCGTCGAGAACGAGAGAGAGAGAATGAGAGAGAGGATGGATGGGGGCTCCCGAACCTGAGGTGTTTCACTGATGATGGCTTCCCCTCTCTTGGGAGGTTATTTATAGTGTACGAGCCCCTCGAGCTGTCCGCCCCCATTTTTCTGCATCCGCACGTCGTGGCTCCGCCGGATCCAGTCATCCTGTAACCGTCGGTCGCGAAACGACCGTGGTACGGTTGTTGACCACTTAAAGTCATGGTCGGAATCATTCAAACAATAGGAGAAAATATGTTTTTATTCAGGAGATTGATAAAGTTACAACTCAATTTTCTAACATGGAGAATAAAATTCGAAAACTTAGGCATATTGCTACTTGCTACTCTTTCAGACAATTAGGATACATTTTTAGTTTCTTTCACTAACTTTACACCCGACCGAGTTGTTTCTTTGGAGATGATCACGTCCGATGTTCAAAATGAAGAGATGTTTTGGTAATCAAGGTTTTCATTAACATCCAATGTAACAACCTCAAAAATAGTCCACGCCCACAATTCACTAAAGTGTGAGAGTGTGTTGTAAATGTGAGGGATTACTGCTTGACAACTTTGGCTTAAGCATTTTAGGTGGTTGTCAATGGCTATGTTTGGGCATGAACCCAACAATTTGACGGGGGTAGTTTTCCTTGATAATGGTCTTGATAACAATCCGTAGATCTAAGCTTGTGACATTACAAATTGTATCAGAGCCAAAGTCCATCTGATATTAGAAAGGACTATCCGAATGAACTTATGTTGAGAGCGTGCAGCCGCCACTATCACTAAGAATTAGTCATATGTCATGTCACAACGAGGACATTGTGAATATAGATGGAGAAGATTGTAACAACACCATAAATAGTCACACATCGATAATCACAAAGTGTAAGAGTAAGTTACAAGTGTAGTGGATTACTACTTGACAACTTGGCATAAGTGTAACATTTGTAAATATTATCGGCTTATACTTAGACAACCTGAATTTGATGAAAAAATGATCAAGTTGACTACATTTGACCTTGTAAAATAAATTTAATATCAAATCAATTAATTATTGGAAAACAAACATGAGTTGGGATAATTGTTCTTTTATTTTACTAAAACTAAAGGGCCATATAAAAAAAGCATTTACCTACTAATGATACAAAATTAAATATTATCTAATTTGTTATATTTGCAAATAAATTAGTCAAGTGATTTTACTTAATTATAAATTAGGAAGATAATTAGTCAGTGACAGAGACAAAGGGGCGGGAGGGGGTTTCGCTCCCTGTCTCCAAATAAATACTTATTATATATTATATAATAGTAATATTACATGATTTAAATACATTAGTTAAATATAAATGTTAATAAGTTGTACAAAATGGTCTCCCTATCTCCCATTGATAAGTTGTATATAATTCTTCCACCCCCATTTCTCAATAAAAATTCAATAATATGGTTTGAATACAATAATTTCATTATTAATACTTGTATGTTTTAAAGAAACTACGTGTCATACATGTAGGGATGCAAACAGTTACGGATATATCCATATCTAATCTACCACCGTATATGTTTTATACAGAATTTTTCACATCCGTGTCCGTTTTAAAATGGATACGAATATTGATGTCGTTTTGATATCCGCAAACATCCGTATCCGTATATCAGTTTTTCGTATATAAATATAGTCATAGATTTATTTTTTACCATATATAACATAATTCTATATCTTCTTTTACCATATTTGTATAATTTTTATGATACAAACACATTTAGTAAATTTATATGATGTATTTTCCATCCAATTCATACATATTTAAATCAATTTTATAAGTATTTCTAACATTACTCATATGTGATCAGTATCTGTTTTACATATGTATCCATTTTTTATGGATATGGTGAAAAATACCTATATCTGTTTGTGTATCCATCCATTTGCATCCTTCTATACATAACTACAAGAACAAAATAAGTATGTAGAGATTTTTTTAATTCGGCATTACATCGTATGTTGTTTAGTATATAATGATGAATATTATTTAATGAGATTTTTTTACATTTCAAATTAGGAAAGAATGTAATATCGCTTGTTATATCGACATCATTGGTCCATCACAATTTTTTTACATTTTGAAGTCTTGGATGTCGGGGGTGAGGGAGAGGTCAGAGGTGAGGGAGAGTTCGGGCAAAGATGTCGGGGGTGAGGGAGAGGTCGGAGGTGAAGGAGCGTCGTGGGTGCTTGTACGCTCCAAGCGGCGCAAGAAGAAGGGCAGCTGCTCCAGGGGACGAAGAGGGGAGATGGATCCTCCTACTAGGCAGCATCATGGACTGAAGGGTAAACCTTTTGATCGCGGGTGTTTCCGATGCGGATCTCTTCAGCATTGGCCATCTTCCTGTCGTGAACCCTTACGATGCTTCTGCTGCCATGGTTTTGCTCATCGTGCACGGGTTTGCATGCGGGGAATCACGAAGAAGATAAACCCCGTGGGGGAGTTTCTAATCGGTGAAGGAGGAGGCTCTCGTTCGTTGTTCCTCGGCACATCTGACGTGGGGGCGGTAACAGAAGGAAGCTTTGGCGGCGACATTGCGTTTCTGAGTCCGTGGCGGGTCGTGGCACGGGGGCTTGCAGCGCGTGAGGCTAAGGCATTGTTGCGGCTGAGCGAGAACAGGCAGGCGCTCCTTCAGTGGCGTATGCCTCGTATCTTCGATGGGCGTGTTGACTTTCATATGATCAACTGCGTATGGGTGCGGGGAATTCCCTTGGTCTGGCAAAGGCTGGATCATGTTCGGGAGATTCTCACGATGGTAGTGCGGGTGGCCGAGATTATATCATCCGGTAGTGAGGTGGGTGAGAATACAGACTTGATAGTCCGTGTGCAGGGGTTCAGACCTTCGATGCTAGGGTGGAGGAGATTGCGTTTCCGCGGCGAGGTGCTGGATGTGGAAGTGGCGTTGATCGGGCCAGTTTACATTAACGGGGAGGCAGTGAATCGCGGGGTCATCCCTCATAAGCCATGGTCGGAGGTGGCGTTGGGACAGCCGACGGAACGGCCGGATGAGAGACCGGTGCAGAACTCTCCGGCGTATAGGGGCGTTACACATCCGCCGCCTAGAATCGCGCATGGCATTCAAAGCGCACCGCTCCATATTCAAAAGACAGATTAAATGGGCACGACTACAGTTCCGGAATCAACACGTGTCCAGATTCAAAAGCCCAAATCAATGGGGGCATTTATTATTCCCAATTCAAGAGTATCGGTTTCTTCCCAAAATCATATGCACATTTTCAAAGGCCCAAATCAAGGGGTATACGAAGGGGAAAGGTATGGAGAGCCATAAAAGGAAAGGCATAATCCAAGGGATTTGTGAAGGGTGCAGGCGGGTCCAATTACCAAGGTCTGGAGACGTTGATGCATGTCCGGATGGAGGAGGTTCCGCTATTGGTGTTGGGTCTGGACTCGGAGGCAGGCGAACCCGGATATGGGGCCGGACTCAGACGATAGACCGGAAGCAGAGGTTGGGCCCGATGGAGAGGGGCAAACCGCTGAAATCATCCCTCATCGGGATTTGCAGCCGCTTCATGTTCACGCGAGTGGCCATAGGTCTACTGATCCCGGATGTGTGGTGCAAGGTGTCTGCAGCCAGTGGGAGGTGTCGGAAGCCTCTCTTTAAGTCCTGGAGGGGGAGAGGAATACCACTTGGAAGGAGGGGGGAGACGAATGGAAAGAAGGGAGGCCAGCTCAGACTGCAATTGCCCAGAATGTGGAGGAGATCTCATTTGGAGAAGGGACGCCGCCAGACGGGGTTGGCATGCAGGAAGGAAAGCATCAGGAGGGAAGGGGGGAGCACCTCCTATCTAGAGGGGGAGGAGGGAGCCCCCGTGTAGAGCTCGGATGTAGGCAGAAACCAAGAGGAGGGCTTTGTGAGGGTGGTGCGTGGGGTGGGTCGTGGGTGGCGTGGAGGGGAGGGCATGTATAGCCGGTGGTTTTGGGCCCGGAGGGGTCGACAGGGGTGGAGGAGTTGGCAGGTTTTGGCGTGGTGGGTTGTGAAGCGCGGACTATGGTGCAAGGGCTTGAGGAGCCCGACGAATCGAAAGTTCGGAGGGCTCGGAGGCTCGGAGTGGTGGTTGGCAAAGTCTGGCTCGGAAGCTTGGTGCCTCGGGTGGTTTGACGGAGGATGTAATGGAGGGAGGGGATGAGATTGGTACAAAAGGTTTGGTGGTGCCTTTTTCACGGTGCGGGAATGAGCAGGAGGTTGTGGAAAAAAGTGAGTGTGCATTGGAGATGCGATCTAAAGGGGAAGTTCCTAGGGCAGCAGTTAGGCCTAGATACGGAGGCTGTGTTAGGTCGGCTAGGAGGAGACGAAGGGCGGAGATCTTGGAGGAGGAGTAGCGACAGGTTTTAGTCTCTTAGTCGCAGATACAAGGTAGTTCAACATGGGGAAGGGCAAACCGCTTTGCCCTATTAGATCGAGGGTTTGCTGAATGTCTGGGGGTGGTGCAACCATGTACCCTTCGGAAGATCTCTTCAGTTGCTAAAGGAAGCTTTTGTCCTGGAATGTAAGGGGTCTTGGCCGACCCGAAAAGCGCATGGGAGTTGGAAATCTGATCCGTGAAGAAAATGCGGATGTCTTCTTGTTGCAAGAAACAAAACTATCTCGTAGTTTAGCAGAGGTTGGGCGCGTTATAGACTTTGGGAGCCTTTTTGAAGTAGCGGAGATGGAGGCACGAGGTGTAGCGGGTGGCTTGATCACAGGGTGGAGGAAAGAAACTTTTGAGGCGATTGCGGATGAGAGGTCCAATTTCTCTCTCTCGGTTTGCCTCAGACATCGGACAGATGGTTTTGTCTTTACGGTGACGAATGCCTATGGGCCCTGTGATAACGGGAGGGGTTCTTTAGCGGCAGACTTGACGCAGATGTACGATGGCCATATTGATGGGGTATGGCTTGTGGGGGGAGATCTCAATCTTACGTTGCTACCGGATGACCGTCCACCAAGGGGGCGGGAGGGATGTTGGTTCAGCGGAGTTCCTGGAGATGGCTAATACTTTGGGATTAACAATTGTCGATGAAATAGGTTGTTCTTTTACGTGGTGAAACGTGAGGTCAAGATCGAGGTTGGACAGATTCTTGCTATCCATTGAGGGAGTAGAGAGGTTTCCACTTTCAAGGGCTTGGGCTCTTCTGTGGACTCACTCTGATCACATGCCTATTCTATGGTCGTCAGGTGAGGAGGAAAGACGAAGGTTCTTTTTTCGATTCGAGCGGTCATGGATGCTAGAAGATGGTTTCAAGGACTTGGTGACAGAGCAGTAGAGGAAGTGGTGTCCGGTGGGGTCGGTTGTTAGTCGGTTGGCAGCTAAACTGGAAATGCTCAAGACATTCCTTAAAGAGTATGGAAGAGTTGTGAGAATGAAAAGAAGGGAAAAGAAAGGCAAGGCACAAGAAGGTTTGGTCCGTCAAGATGGCATTGATGATCTCAGAGGTTTTGACCAGAAGAAGATGGCAGAGAGATCTGGGCTTTTGGAGGAGATTTTGATGGAGGATCGGAAAGAAGAGGTGGAATGGAGACAAAAGTCTAGGCGGAAATGGCTGAAAGAGGGAGATGCTAATACCAGATTTTTTTACACCATGGCGTATGGTAGAAGGAGAAAGAACCATATTCATGAACTCGAGGTAAGGGGCAGAGGCTTGTTGATGAAGCACAGATTGGTAGTGCATTGAGAGGGCATTTTGTGGAGACATCGCGAAGAAGGAAAGGAGATGGGTGGGGATGGCTGGGGAAGGGGGTGAAGACTTTAACACCAAGGCAGGCAGAGGAGCTAGTAACACCGTTCTCAGAGGGCGAGGTGAAGAAAGCAGTTTGGGGACTAAATGCAGATGGGGCATCAGGACCGGATGGGTTTCCGATATTCTTTTACAGAGAGTTTTGGGAACTTCTGAAGGGTGAGATCTTAGAGGTGCTTGAAGAGTTCAGAGAATGAAATAGGGGTTTCGAGAAGATTAACAGTGCAATGTTATTTTTGTTTCCAAAGAAAGATCACCCCGCGAGAGTTGAAGATTTCAGACCGATTGCACTTTCAAATGGGATTTACCTAATTGTGGCAAAGGTGCTGGCAAACAGGCTCAAGGGAGTCATGGACTCTATTATTCTAGAAGGTCAATCTGTATTTATTCCTGGACGACAATGACAGATGGACTGGTATTGACGTCAGAGATTTGCTTAGAATGGAAACACAGAGGTACAAAGGGAGTGTTGTGGAAGATAGATTTTACCAAGGCTTATGATTGTGTGGACTGGAGCTTCTTATGGTCGTCATTGAGGAGAAGAGAATTCACAGATTGCTGGATTGCTTGGATGAAAAGATGTATCACTACGTCTTCCTTCTCGATCTTAGTGAATGGTCAGATAGAAGGTGGCTTTTTCAGCTGCAGAGAGGTGTTCGGCAGGGGTGTCCTTTAGCGCCCATACTTTTTGTTCCGGTGGCAGATGCGCTGGCAGTCTTGTTTAGATAAGAAGTTGATGGAGGATGGTGTGAGGGCTTTTGTCTTGAGGACATCTCGATACCGCTGCTGCAATACGCGGATGACACAGTACTATTTCTTGGTGGTTCTGATGAGATGAGCGGTAGAGCGGTGCAGTTGCTGGGCATCTTTAATAGTCTCTCCGGGCTAGAGATAAATGTGCAGAAGTTGGTGGTTATCACTTTTGGGTTTCAGAATGAGGATCGGACAAGGGTAGTGATAACCAGCCTAACCACTCGGGTGTAAGGTACAGAATTAGGGTCGTTGCGACCCAAGCGATCAGGCTATGTATATCAAGAAAAATCGAACCACTCGAAACAAATAAAATCAATCGAAGCAAGGAAGCGGTCCTGCTATGAGATTAACCTGGTATAGCACCCAGGGTCGAACTCAAGGAGCACGGGTTGGCCGAGAGGCCTACGAAGTAGTCAAAACAAATACAAGAAAAGAGAAAAATATTTTTAGTGGTTTTTGATTATTTCTATATTTTTTTTGGATTTTTAATATGTAAAGAAAATAAGAAAGACAAAAACAATCACACTTCAACAAATTATTTAATGCATCAAAAATCAAACAAAAATTCAAACAAAAATATTTTTGTATGTTTTATAATTTTTTTATGTTTTTGGTGAATTTTTGGAATTTTTCTGATATTTATTTTAATTTCTAAAAATCAAACAGTAGCAAAAAGCAATGGCACTGTCCAGCCAGGCCTAAAGTCCCTAGATAAATACCTAAGGACCTCAAAAAGGCCTGGAGGTAATTTTCCTATAAAATATATGAACTAAGGAAAATTTAGGTACCAGATTTATTGTTTTTGGATTTTGAATGTATTTATTAGAATTTTTATGGGTTTTTTGGGGTTTTTAAGTTTTTAGTGATTTTCTGTGATGCAAAGTAGCCAAAATTGGCTAGAAAATCAAGCACACAAAACGAAACAGTACCTAATTTTTATAGAATTTTTAAGGTAGTTTTTATATTTTTTTGGGGTTTTTAAATCTAGACAGTAACAAAAATTGAGGTTTTTGAATTTTTTATAAATAGCAAACAAACTCAGAAATGTCCTCAAAAATCTACAAAAATCCTACACCATGGCAGGGGCCATGTGTCAAATTTTCGTCGGATTTGGAGGTGATTTGATATTTTATTCAAAAGCAAAGGTAGGGCACTGTGCACAGGGACTGGAATGCAAATACCCTAAGTTCTGGGGGTCCCGGTGCAAAATACCCAGCAAAACACATGCCAAGCGCGTGCCTGGGGCACTCAGGGGCCTATCTGTAATAAAACTAGGTTCCAAGGACATATTGATAACACGTACCAAAAGTCCGAGGGCCTCAGCTGCAAATAACCCAAGAAATCACGCACATGCGGAATTAAACCATTCACAGGGGCATAAATGCAAATATTAAAAAGATTTCATTCATTTCAGAACAATCCCGAACTACAAGGGCTTATGCTGCAAATACACCAACAAAGCACGTGGCGAAGCACGTGGTTCACAATAGGTAGGGGTATAAATGCAATTACACTAAAGCGCAGGGTCCATTGTGCAAATAAACCAACGTAAATAAAATACTAAAAATATTTACAGGACTAACACTAAATGCATAAAAGGAAAGGGGGCCTAAGACAATTTACCCCTTTATATTTATGTCGACGGCCGGATGCGTGACGCGTGGCGGATCGGACGACTGAAGACAGCGGCGCCTGAGACTTTGAAAACGTGGGCCTAATCGACGTCTGAAGGCTCTCCACGTGGCTGATCGAGCGGCGGGTAACGGTGGAGGCTCCAGATGACGCCTCCCCAGATCGAACGATCAAGGCTGCTCCGGAGATGGACGGTGCTGATCAAAACTGGAGCGAGGAGGCACGATCAACGGCTCGGGAGGATGCTGGAAGAACAGGCGGCCGGCGAACTTCGCCGGCCGATTACTCGCGCTCCGAGCCTCCGCGGGGGCTTCTGATGATCGAGGAAGCTTCGTCTTGGCCTCCCGCGTCTGTGGGATGTCTCCAATGAACCAACGGAGCTCCGGAGAGCTCTGTCGACTCCGGCGGAGGAGAAGCTCCGGTTCTCAAGTAGGAGGGCCTCAGACAGCCCTCGATTGACCTGCAAAACGCAACCAAAGAGCTCCTGGGTCGAGGGCAAACTGCCTCGACCCCGTTAGCGGTGGTGCGGGTGGACGGTGCGGTGGTGCGGGCAAACCCCGGCGATGCGACGGCGAAGGGGTTCGAATCCCAGCTCCTGTGCGAGTTGGGTTGAACGGAGGGGCGGAGAAGGTGCGCGGGGGAAAGGCAAACGTGATGGGGGATTCCGATGATCGAATGAAAGGGGGAGATGGTCAGAATCGATGATGGTCGGCGACGGCAAGATTTGGGGGAAATCGAAAATTAGACTAAATACCTAAGCTAAATGATTACCTGGGTGGAGGAATGGGCTGCGGTCGAGCTTGCGAAGCTCTGGGTCCTCGCCTCAAGGACCGCCGATGTCCGAGGCTCGAGCTCCAACTCGGGGCGGAGCACGGCGGTGAAGAATCGCCGGATCGATGGCTTTCGCCTCCTCTCCTCGCTGCAACAGGTCGAGGCACGAGCTGTCACCTCTCTCTCTCTCTGGAGCTCACTGGAGAACGAAGCAAATGGCCAAAAGATGCGTGAAATGGGTGGCGGAGCTGGGCTTAAGTATGCTGGCGGGTCCGGAAAGAAGGGCGCGGGTAGGGCGATGTAGCGCGCGGATCCCAAGGCGAAGGCTCCGGCGAGGTTGTCGGGTATGACGTGAGCAATCCGGACCCTGGGTTTGGGCAAAAAGGGAGTCGGGTCTGCATGGGAAAAATCCGAGAAATGGGTCGGGCGCAGCAGACCCGTGGGAAGTGGTCCTGGGGGGGAGTTGACCGGGCGGTCAACATCCCCCAGGGCCAATGGGTGAAGGCCACGTGGCTGGATCTTGAGATGACAAATGGAGGTAGCTAGGGCCCGATTCAGCCAAAACTCAAAACATGAAATATTTTTATTTTATTTTTTCTATTTTTTGGTGATTTTTAATTAATTTTTGGAAATAAAAATGAGGTATTTACATTATATAGCTATATATAGGTATATATACAATATGTAGGCTTTTGATTTTTGATTTTTAATTATTATTTTTATACAATTTTATTCCTATTTTATATTTTATTTATTTATAGTATAAAATAAGGAATAAAAGGGTGTTTTTATTTTATTTTTATTATTTATATACATAGGTAAAATAAGTAGATATGTACATTTATATACATGGTATATGTACAATGTATTTTTGTATTTTTTTGCTTTTTAACTTTGTATTTTGTTTTTATCTTTTATAAATATATACAAGTATTTACAAGCATATTTTTGGTTGAGGAAAATATAGTTTTATTTATTTACACAAATATTTACACATGAGCCCCTATCTCCCTCTACTTTGGCTTTTATGCGGTCAGGCCCACGCTGAGCCCTCCCTTGGGTTAGGTTGCTCAATATTTATTCTAAATATTTCCCTCTTTTTCTTTAATCTTTATTCTTTTATTTTTGCACAAAAACATGCTAATTATAAGTTTTTACACAATGCATGCTTTTGGTAATTATTTATATTTACATATATCTACATGCATTTGCAAAGGTTTTTGTAGCTAAAATATAAGAATAAAGAGTGATGAATGGGTATTCATCGCCCCCCTATACTTAACTTTGCTAGTCCCTTAGCAAACACTTATTTGAAAAAGAAGTGAAAAAGAAAGAAAGAAAAAGAAAAAGAGGGGAATGTACATGGATCAAGGTTGAGTTATTAAACTTTCCTTCATTAAATTGAAATATGGAGCTCGATCAGATCTTTGGATTATTAATGTGGCGGAACCTTATTTAGACTTAGGCTTGAAACTCAACAGTCTCTAAGTTCCACCAATCTATGGGCAAGACTCCTCAATAAACCAGATCAGAACAAGTCTACATACACAAACTCTAATGACCATGAATCTTTCCATGCAGTGTAAGTGATAGGTGGCTCCCCACCTCAGAAGTAACAAAGAAACAACCTCCCTCAGCCTGGTAACTCTAATGCCTCGGTCTAGCAACTCTTTCCTCGAGAAGCGGGGTATTCCCTTCTAAGTTCAAGTGCAACCGGCTCAAGAAGAGGGGGAAGAAGTATAGACTTTTGGAAGCTCAGCCAGTGTAGCTAAGTCTCCCGCTGCAAGCTTCATGAGATGTAACATGGATACCATAAGCTTTTGCTTTATTTGACTATATACACTCCGGTGGGGTTATTAAATTTTCAATCCGACCCACCACTTTTTTGGAGTTCTTTTTGCATTTTTGCACATTTTTTTTCAAGGACTTCTATACAACATATCTACATGGTGCAGCATATATACAAGAAATTTTCCTCTTGAGCCAGTAGACTATCCCTCTTTTGAAGCTTTATTGCAACCCACAGCTTCTGTCTTTAGCCTTCATCACCACTAGACCAAGTTGAGACGCACTTCCTTCACTAGAAGAAGAAGAGAGGTTCCGCCTAGAAGTACTACCCTCATATGCTACCCCAAGCCAAAGGAAACTGCCTCCTCACCACCTCATCCGTGGAGAGTCATGTGTAAAGTGCTGGTGCAAGTCAAGCCATTGTCTCTAAGAGTCATGCGTGTGTTGTTAAGTGCTCTACTTAGGCTTCATCAAGATGACATATGCTCATAGCCTAGCGGACTCAAAGAATTAAGTCCTTATGGACCTGAAGAGCCTTAACCCTAAGTCCTACAAGGTTCCTCTTAAAGTTAAGTGGATTAAGATCTTATTCAAGCTCCATTTCTCAATTTAATTCCAGGCTTAGTTTAAATGGCAACTCTCATTCAGGAAAAACTATATACATATATGTACACAAGATGCTATTTACAAATACTTTTCAATCATGCAAATTTTTTGAAAAATGTTTTGAAATCATGGATGAATGATGCATGAGGTGCAAGTTTTGCAAAAAGATATTTACAACATTTACACAAGATTTTTGCAAACTTTTGATTTTCAAAACATTTTGGAAAAAATTTGTACTATATACATAATTTTGATACAAAAATATTTCCACAAGCTTTACACAAAAGATTTTTAAAATCATTTTTACAAAAATACTTTGTACACTAGCTATGTATGTGCAAATAAAAGAAGTTTATGTACATGAAAATTTTTTAATTTTTGTGATTTTTAGCCATTTTATTTATTAACACACTCACACAAAGTACGAGTTATGGCTAAAGTATATATGAAATATATACACACCCCCCTATACTTAGCTCGAACGATGTCCTCAGAGTGATCAAGAGCGATGAAGAAGACATAACTCGTGCTTAGTAAAAGGGAAGTGAAAAGGAATGGCTAAGTACGGGAACGAATAAATGAATAGAATGAGAGGGACTCGGTGGTTTCCCCCTATACTTAGGATTAACTAATCCTAAGTATAGCAAGCTGTACATGAAGGGAAATCCGAGTGAAGAAGATACAGAGTCTTACCCCCCTATACTTAGGGTAAAATATCCCTAAGTATAGGCAGCAAAACAGGAGCAGAACGAATGAAAAGAATACCCGCAAGTCCTACATCCCCCCTATACTTAGGGTAAAGTACACCCTAAGTATAGCATAATCATAAGATGAGAAAAGGGATGTGGGACTAAAGAATAGAATGATATGGACAACTGGATCTATATAGGCGGAGGAACAGTGACAATCAGGCGTGAGATGCAAAAGATGTGAGTCAAGAGACCACATCTCACGCAAAATGAATAGGGGCAACAATAACGTCCCGCGGCTCATGATCTAAAAATGGCTTAAGCCGCTGGCCGTTCACTCGAAAGGTACTCTCAGAAGACAACTCGGATATATCAATGCTACCATTGTCGTGTACCTTTCTGACCAAGTAGGGTCCCTTCCATTTGCTCTGCAGCTTCCCTGGAAACAAATGAAGCCTCGCATCAAACACCCATACTCTCTGTCCAATCTCAAAATGCTTGTGGCTGATGTGAGAATCATGCCACTCCTTGACTTTCTCCTTATAATGTAGGCTGCTTGAGAAAGCTGCATCTCTAAGCTCCTCCAGGGCAGCTAACTCTGCCCTCCTCTGGTCTCCCATACCATCTGGATCCATTAAAATATCTGTAACTGCCCAAAGTGACTTGTGCCTCAGCTCAACAGGTAAATGGCACGGCTTGCCATATACGAGGCGAAAGGGAGATGTGCCCAAAGGTGTCTTGAAAGACGTCCTATATGCCCACAAGACCGAGTCCAAAAGCTGTGACCAATCCTTTCGGTCAGGGCGGACGACTTTCTGCAGAATAGTCTTGATCTCCCTATTCGACACCTCAGCTAGACCATTCGTCTGTGGATGGTAAGGTGTGGCAACACGATGGTCTATACTGAACTCGCTAGCAAGGGCCTTCACCTGGTCGTTGATGAAGTGAGATCCCCCATCAGAAATCAGAACTCGTGGAATCCCAAACCGCGTGATGATATGCTTCCTCAAAAATCTGCAAACTGTCCTCGCATCAGCGACTCGGGCGGGGATAGCCTCCACCCAACGACTCACATAATCAACGGCCAACAGAATGTACTCAAATCCCTGACTCTTAGGGAATGGACCCATGAAATCGATGCCCCATGCGTCAAAAACCTCACAGAAGTGAATGGGCTGCATCGGCATCATATCACGCTGTCCACAAGTGCCCATCCTCTGACAGTCAGTACACCTCTTCACGAACTCATCAGAGTCCTTGAATAGGGTAGGCCACCACAAGCCGGATTGGAGCACTTTCTGTGCCGTTCTCCTCCCAGAATGATGTCCTCCTGCCTCAAGCTTGTGGCAGTACGTAAGGACGCTATGGTGTTCCTCCTGAGGAATACACCGACGCCAGATGCTATCCCCTCCTTCGTGGTAAAGGATGGGATCCTCCCAATGGTAGGACTTGGCCCTCGCAAGGAAGGTCTCAAGCCTCTGCCTGGGCCAATCCTGTGGGACTTTCCCAGCAACGAGAAAGTTCACAATATCGGCATACCACGGGAGTGAGGCGATAGCAAGGATCGCCTCATCTGGGAAGGTATCTCGAATAGGATCAATCTGCTCAGACTCCTCAGGCTGCTCTAAACGAGAGAGGTGATCCGCCACCACATTCTTGACTCCAGGCTTATCCTTGATCTCAATGTCGAACTCCTGGAGTAGAAGGATCCATCTAGTCAGTCTGGCCTTGGCATCCTTCTTTGCCATGAGGTACCTGATGGCGGTGTGATCTGTAAACAAAGTCACTCTAGATCCAATGATATACGATCTGAACTTATCCAGGGCAAACACTACGGCTAGCATCTCCTTCTCTGTGACCGTATAATTCCGCTGGGCGGAATCCAATGTGCGGCTAGCGTAGTGTATGGCAAACGGAACTCCATCCCTCCTCTGTCCCAGCACTGCCCCTACGGCAAAATCGGAGGCGTCCGTCATGATCTCGAATGGGAGAGACCAATCAGGCGGCTGGAGAACAGGAGCCTCAATAACACACTGCTGGAGAGTCGCAAAGGACGAGAGACACTTGTCATCGACAAGGAACTCGGTGTCTTTCGTCAAGAGGTCAGTCAACGGTCGGGCAATCTTGCTGAAATCCTGAATAAATCTCCTATAAAATCCAACGTGCCCCAAGAATGACCGTAGCTGTCTCAAATTGGACGGCGGTGTGAGTTTCCTAATGACATCAACCTTGGCCGGATCAACCTCCATGCCCTTGTTGGAGATGATGTGGCCAAGCACCGTCCCTTGAGTCACCATGAAGTGACTCTTCTCCCAAGATAGAACCAAATGATACTCAATACATCGCTGGAGTACTCGGTCTAGGCAGTCAAGACAGGAGTCGAATCCGTCGTCGTAGACCGAGAAATCGTCCATGAAGACCTCTAAACACTCCCCTACCATGTCCGAAAAGATCGACAGCATGCACCTCTGAAAGGTCGCAGGGGCATTGCATAGCCCAAATGGCATGCGTCGAAAAGCATATGTGCCGAAGGGACAGGTAAAGGTGGTCTGCTCCTGATCCTCAGGAGCGATGGCCACTTGGTTGTAGCCCAAGTACCCATCCAGGAAGCAATAATGGCTCTTCCCTGCCAGTCTCTCAATGATCTGGTCAATAAAAGGCAGGGGGAAATGGTCCTTCTTGGTGGCCTGGTTGAGTCTCCTGTAGTCAACACAAACCCTCCAAGAGGTGGGTACTCGTGTAGCGATCTCCTCTCTCGACTCACTGATTACAGTCGTGATGCCCGTCTTCTTGGGCACCACATGCAAGGGGCTGGCCCACTTGGAGTCGGAAATGGGATAAATAAAATCTGCACTCCACCATTTCGATATTTCCTTCATCACAACCTCTCTCAGGTTGGGGTTTAGTCGCCGCTGGAACTCACGCGACGGCTTCGCCCCCTCCTCGAGATAGATATGGTGGGAGCACACTGCGGGACTAATCCCATGGAGATCCACTACGCTCCATCCGATCGCCTTGCGGTTCTTTTTAAGAACCCCCATCAAACGGGATTCTTGCTCTCCAGTCAACTCGGCGGAGATGATGACTGGGTACATCTCTGGATCGCCCGCAAGGAATCGATACTTCAGCGAAGTAGGGAGCGGCTTCAGCTCTGGAATGCTGGGTGCTGGCAAATCTGGCTGCGGAAGGAACTGAGTGAAAGCTGCTAAGTCTGCCAAATCTGTCTGGGAAAGTGAAAGCGTACTCTTGCAAACTGGATCGGCAGAAGACTGCTCAACTGCACTGTCTCTGCTCGGCTCTGCATCTACCTCCTCCTCATCTGTAGGCTCAAGTGGACTCATGTCTGGCATCTGATCATAGCAATCGGCCCAATCAGACTCTGAATCCGAGGGATCTGTATCAATCGCGGTGGCATCAGTACCACCGGAAAACAAGGTGGCCTCAGCACCACCATCACTAAACATCGTGTCGCGATCAAGGACCGGCTCTGCTGCCTCTATGGTATCCTGAACCAGGGCTATGCTCTCCAGACTCTCCTCTGCTATCATCTCGGCATCAGTTGTATCTGAATATGAGAGGATGGTCTGTGCTGCAGGATCTGCCCAAGCTACCTCATCGTCTGTGATCACAAAATCACAGTCTTGGTGGATGTCTGGCTCTGTGTCTGTCAGCTGCTCTGAATCTGTACTCGCATCTGAGCGGGCTCTCTCTCTAGCTCTGTAGTCCTCGACCGTCTCTATTTGTATACTCTCGCCCTCAACGCGAAAGTACACCTTCCCGCTATCATGATCAGTCACCGCCTTGGCTGTGGCCAAAAACGGACGACCAAGGATGATGGGGGTATCGGCCACTGACTCAGGGATCTCCATGTCCAACACTACGAAGTCCACGGGGAATTTCAGGCCCTGAATCGTGACGATAACATCTCGTAATAACCTCTTCGGCCTCTTGACAGATCGATCAGCGAACTGGAGGACTGTCCTGCTCTGTCGAAGAGTGCCCAACTCGAAGCGGTCGAGAAGGGCTGCCGGAAGAAGGTTGATCGACGATCCGCTATCTAGTAGAGTACGGTCGAACCTCTGCTCACTGATCTGGCATCTGACATACGGGGCCCCTGAATCTGGCCTCTTGGCTGGCAGTCGGTTCTGGATCGCAAAACACGTGGCTTTCGTCAGCACATGGATCTCTGAAGTGTGGTTCCTCCTCCTCCTCCTGACTGTAGTCCTGTCTCTCAAAGAACGCTGGAGAAGGGGGATGTGCTGCAAAGCCTCCTGGAGGGTCAGCTGGATGTGGAATCGATCGATCATGCTCTGGCTGAACTCCTCAAGCTCTCTCTTTTTCGGATTTTCTTTTTTCTTCCCCTTCCCCATCTGAAGGGCTCTAGGGAAGGGGATCACAGGGTCCTTCGCAGATGAAGGACTAGGAAAAGGCCTAGACGGTTCGACGACCGGATCCACACATACATCATGCACCACAGTGGGACCATAAGAAACTAAACCTTTTCCTTTATTCAAACCAAAGTTCTGAGATACATCAAAGCGAGGAAAGACAACATCTCTCTCAATACAAACACCGGTGGCCTCAGTACCACCACTGGCTGGCTCTGCTGCTGCTGGTAGACGTCTCGCGGCGTCAGTACCGCGGGCTGGCTCGGCTGAACGGGTGGCATCAGTACCACCTCTCGAACTGGTGAAGCGGCGGCCTCAGTACTGCCGATGGGATCAGCATCCTTGGTGGCTTCAGTGCCACCGTTATCATCTGGAGCGGCCTCAGTACCGCTCTCCTCCTCCTCATGTGGCGCCTCTGACGTATCCTCGTGGTGAAGCTCAGATGAGGCGCCGCCGCCTGCTGGGGTCCTACCGCTCCTAAGTGTGACAAAATCAGCATCAAATAGATCCGAAGATGTATCAACAAATGGATCACTAGGAGTGGCAGACTCAGTGTGTACTACCTGCTCAGATTTCCTCTTGAGGTTGTTCGGGTTCGGCTCGATCTGGGCAGGAATGGCGGCCTTCCCTCTCACCAAGTCCCGCATCTCCTGGCGGAACTCGTCCATCTCCCGTCTGAATGTGGCCTGCTGGTCCGTGACGAGGCGGGCGATGTCATCCAAAGCAGGGCTCTCGTGGGAGCCCGACGGGTAGCCTCTCTGGTGCTGAGGCTGCTGGAGCTGCTGCTGGTGGTGAGAGGGATATGAGGAAGGGTGCTGCTGCTGAACTGGGTGAGCCTGCTGCTCACGTCTCCACGACTGTCCCTGCTGCTGATAGGGATGCGGACCGAAGGATGATGGCTGGTGCTGCTGGTATGCTGGGGGCTGCTGCTGCGACTGCTGGTGATCTCTCTGCTGGGAGTACTGCCCTCCCTGACCTGACGGCTGCTGCTGGAGCTGGGCACCACCATTCCCCCACCTGAATCCGGGATGGTCTCGTCGGATCCCAGGCTGGGGGCGGTCATACCAAATCCCGTTGACATCCATCAACGGCTCTGCATAGAAGGGGGCTGGCGGGAGTACTGCCAGAGGCTGATCAGGCTGGTAGACCACCATCTGCATGTCTGGAGATGGTGGGGACTGGTAGGTAGGCTACGGCTGCTGGTACGGCTCCGCCTGTACAAGGTGAACCTGTCTAGGTTGCTGTGAGGAGCTAGAGCGCTGGGACGAGCTGCTGCTGTCGCCGGTATCGCCTCGCGACAGAAGACGGGGCTGTGAAGCCGTCTGTGCCTCCTGGAGACACATGAGCTGGGTCTTCATGTCGCTCAGAACCTGTGCCATCTGTTCCATCTGAGTGATGCTCTGGCACTGCTTCTTCTCAATCAGCTCCATGCGGTCCAACTTCTCGCTGATAATACCCATGTCCGCAGCGGATGACTCTGCCTGTGCTGCTGCGACTGCGGACGAACTGGATGGACCTGCATCTACCCGTGCTATCCGCTGGTACTGCACGGGTCCTGGCTGCTGTGGCTGGGGTCTCTGAGTATACAACCTGGTCTGGGACATCACCATGTAGTTTTCGGCCATCTCCTCGTAGATGGCCCAGACCTGGTCGTGGTCCTTGGCAAAGTAGGACCCACCGCAAGAAGCGTTCACCAGACCCTGAAGCTCTGGCGTCAACCCGCTGAAAAAACTCTGAACTAAGTTCGGCTTGGAGATGTCGTGGTGCGGGCATCTGTCTAGGAGCTCTCGAAACCTCTCCCATGCCTCGTGAAACTGCTCATTGGGGAACATGGAGAAGTTGCTGATCAGGGCCCTCGCTGCATTCGTCCGCCCGAGTGGATAGTACTTGTTCAAGTACTCGGTGCGGAGCTGCTCCCAGGTGTAGACAAACTTCCCCAAGTGTTTCAGCCAGGTGGCTGCTCTATTGCCAGTGAAAAGGGGAAGGCTATCATCCGAATCGTGTCCTGATCCACGTGGCGATCATGGACAGTGCTGCAGATCATCAGGAACTCCTGGAGGTGGAGGTGGGGCTCCTCAGTGGCAAGTCCGTGGAAACGGGGCAGCAACTGCAAGGTGTTCGGGGGGAACTTGAAGTCCCCCACGATCGCTGGCACTACTACCCAGTGATGCATCAGAGTCGACCCGGGGTTGTGCAACTCCCGCATCGGTCGTGGTGGTCCTCCTGCCGCGGCGGCTGCCGCTGCGGCGGCGGCGGCTGCTGCTGCTGCTGCGGCTGCTGCAGCTGCGGCCTCTGCATCAGGTATCTCCTCAAGCTCGCTCTGCTGGTCTCTCTCTGCTCTGAGCCTCTCCAACTCTCACCTCATCTCTATCATGAATGCCCCCTGATCATGTAACTGCTGCTGAACTGTCTCGAGTGATGCGATCAGGGTGGAGTTAATCGCCCCCTGGTCTAGTACAAAATGCTCGGGCTGACGGGGGTGATCATCTGAACTGCCGGCCATGGCGATGTCTGCAAAATCAAACGAGCCCAACTCAGGTGCTGTCAAATCTGCTAATCTCTCCTCGGGCTCATGTCTCTCAGTACCAAAAGAAAGGGGGTCGAGGTGGAACAGGGTGGAATCGTACGCGGGCTCGGAGAGCTGGTCTCGGCTCTCGCGGGCCAACCTAGATGATCGGGTAGACGTGCCCGAAAGCGGTGCAGCCAGAGGCTGCCTAAGAGACCGTCTACCCATCATCTTGATCTGGCGAGTAAGGCGGATGAGATCTGGAGTCAACTATGATCACAAACAAACCCCCGGTTCACCAACGCAACGCGAGCTGAAGACCGTGAAAGTTCGGTCAAATTATCTTGTCTATTTTATTTTGGTGAACACACAAAATTTCAGAGCGCTTACGTGACCTGTTAGGATATCCGATGCTATCCCAACCGACTGGCCCGCACGGAAGAGTCGGTAATCAGTCGGGACTAGCACCGGGAGGCTCTACCTAGGGTGCGGGTCACTCTCTCGCGCATCCAAACCATACAATGAGGGGGTTGCTCTCCCCAAGACAAAATTTTTAGGGTGAGCGGTTTTTAAGGTCAGTAGTCTTAGCCAGTCCCAATTTTATGGTTTTTCTTTTTAATATTTTTCAAATAAAAACAAGCGGCCTAACGATTTTTTCGGTTCTCCTGATTATTTAATCCAAGATAGGGGGAGAAGTCGAAAAAGCCGATGCGTGAGAAATCAATGATGCATGCTGAGATAGAAATGCGTACCTTGTCTCCAGCACTCTACATGCAAGTGATCCGCGCAGAATTTAAAGACAGAAAGGAAACTACCTATATGATGCAACGAGAAAGCCGAGTCCTAAACGAGCAATTTCTAGCGAAGAACCGTCTAACTCAGTCACTCGCCCTCGATCCAAAGAGTCCGGTCTAGACCCACCCCTCCTCTTCTCGATAAGTCGAGTTCAGGAGTAGCGCTTGACGGGGCAGGCTCGCGGCGCGTAGGCTCTCAGGAAAGCGACTAAGTTATTTTTATTATTGATTTATTAATAGGTCCAATTAACGTTCTATAGGAACAGATAATCAATTAGGTGTGTGGATCCTACTAACTACGGCACAATCACCAGAAATTCCTAAGTCTAGGGGCTCGAGCAAAAACCGCGTAAACACCGGAAAAGGCAGAAAGAAAATAAAATAAAACCGCGAAAAACCGCGAAAAACCGCGCAAGTCCTAAGGGTCCCCCGAGCACACCGGTGCTCGGCGAAATAGACCCGCTACGGCAAGTCCACAAAAGTTCAAGTCTGAGTCCCTGTATTATTACAACAATAATCAAATATTCTAAACTATCCTCACCCACTCTACTCTCTCTCGCTCTCTCATGCGGCTCTGTGCAGAAGGGAGACGCCTCCGAGTCTCGCGGTTGCGTCAGCTTCTCGAAATCGGCCGCCTCGATCCTCGGGCCCCTCGCAAGAGAAAGAGACAAGTGGTCAGTCCAAATTATTGTCAGAAAATATGAGAAAAATATATATACAAAAATCAATACAAAAAGCCGCGAAAATCAAAAAGCCGCGGAAAAGCTCAAAAAACGACTACTAAGCCGTGCTCCCCGGCAACGCCGCCATTCTGATAACTAGCCTAACCACTCGGGTGTAAGGTACAGAATTAGGGTCGTTGCGACCCAAGCGATCATGTTATGTATATCAAGAAAAATCGAACCACTCGAAACAAATAAAATCAATCGAAGCAAGGAAGCGGTCCTGCTATGAGATTAACCTGGTATAGCACCCAGGGTCGAACTCAAGGAGCACGGGTTAGCCGAGAGGCCTACGAAGTAGTCAAAACAAATACAAGAAAAGAGAAAAATATTTTTAGTGGTTTTTGATTATTTCTATATTTTTTTTGGATTTTTAATATGTAAAGAAAATAAGAAAGACAAAAACAATCACACTTCAACAAATTATTTAATGCATCAAAAATCAAACAAAAATTCAAACAAAAATATTTTTGTATGTTTTATAATTTTTTTATGTTTTTGGTGAATTTTTGGAATTTTTCTGATATTTATTTTAATTTCTAAAAATCAAACAGTAGCAAAAAGCAATGGCACTGTCCAGCCAGGCCTAAAGTCCCTAGATAAAATACCTAAGGACCTCAAAAAGGCCTGGAGGTAATTATCCTATAAAATAGATGAACTAAGGAAAATTTAGGTACCAGATTTATTGTTTTTGGATTTTGAATGTATTTATTAGAATTTTTATGGGTTTTTTGAGGTTTTTAAGTTTTTAGTGGTTTTCTGTGATGAAAAGTAGCCAAAATTGGCTAGAAAATCAAGCACACAAAACGAAACAGTACCTAATTTTTATAGAATTTTTAGGGGAGATTTTATATTTTTTTTGGGTTTTTAAATCTAGACAGTAATAAAAATTGAGGTTTTTGAATTTTTTAAAAATAGCAAACAAAACTCAGAAATGTCCTCAAAAATCTACAAAAATCCTACACCATGGCAGGAGCCATGTATCAAATTTTCGTTGGATTTGGAGGTGATTTGATATTTTATTCAAAAGCAAAGGTAGGGCACTGTGCACAGGGACTGGAATGCAAATACCCTAAGTTCTGGGGGTCCCGGTGCAAAATACCCAGCAAAACACGCGCCAAACGCGTGCCTGGGGCACTCAGGGGCCTATCTGTAATAAAACTAGGTTCCAAGGACCTATTGGTAACACGTACCAAAAGTCCGAGGGCCTCAGCTGCAAATAACCCAAGAAATCACGCACATGCGGAATTAAACCATTCATAGGGGGCATAAATGCAAATATTAAAAAGATTTCATTCATTTCAGAACAATCCCGAACTACAAGGGCTTATGCTGCAAATACACCAACAAAGCACGTGGCGAAGCACGTGGTTCACAATAGGTAGGGGTATAAATGCAATTACACTAAAGCGTAGGGTCCATTGTGCAAATAAACCAACGTAAATAAAATACTAAAAATATTTACAGGACTAACACTAAATGCATAAAAGGAAAGGGGGGCATAAGACAATTTACCCCTTTTTATTTATGTCGATGGCCGGATGCGTGACGCGTGGCGGATCGGACGACTGAAGACAGCGGCGCCTGAGACTTTGAAAACGTGGGCCTAATCGACGTCTGAAGGCTCTCCACGTGGCTGATCGAGCGGCGGGTAACGGTGGAGGCTCCAGATGACGCCTCCCCAGATCGAACGATCAAGGCTGCTCCGGAGATGGACGGTGCTGATCAAAACTGGAGCGAGGAGGCACGATCAACGGCTCGGGAGGATGTTGGAAGAACAGGCGGCCGGCGAACTTCGCCGGCCGATTACTCGCGCTCCAAGCCTCCGCGGGGGCTTCTGATGATCGAGGAAGCTTCGTCTTGGCCTCCCGCGTCTGTGGGATGTCTCCGATGAACCAACGGAGCTCCGGAGAGCTCTGTCGACTCCGGCGGAGGAGAAGCTCCGGTTCTCAAGTAGGAGGGCCTCAGACAGCCCTCGATTGACCTGCAAAACGCAACCAAAGAGCTCCTGGGTCGAGGGCAAACTGCCTCGACCCCGTTAGCGGTGGTGCGGGTGGACGGTGCGGTGGTGCGGGCGAACCCCGGCGATGCGACGGTGAAGGGGTTCGAATCCCAGCTCCTGTGCGAGCTGGGTTGAACGGAGGGGCGGAGAAGGTGCGCGGGGGAAAGGCAAACGTGATGGGGGATTTCGATGATCGAATGAAAGGGGGAGATGGTCAGAATCGATGATGGTCGGCGACGGCAAGATTTGGGGGAAATCGAAAATTAGACTAAATACCTAAGCTAAATGATTACCTGGGTGGAGGAATGGGCTGCGGTCGAGCTTGCGAAGCTCTGGGTCCTCGCCTCAAGGACCGCCGACGTCCGAGGCTCGAGCTCCAACTCGGGGCGGAGCACGGCGGTGAAGAATCACCGGATCGATGGCTTTCGCCTCCTCTCCTCGCTGCAACAGGTCGAGGCGCGAGCTGTCACCTCTCTCTCTCTCTCTCTCTAGAGCTCACTGGAGAACGAAGCAAATGGCCAAAAGATGCGTGAAATGGGTGGCGGAGCTGGGCTTAAGTATGCTGGTGGGTCCGGGAAGAAGGGCGCGGGTAGGGCGATGTAGCGCGCGGATCCCAAGGCGAAGGCTCCGGCGAGGTTGTCGGGTATGACGTGAGCAATCCGGACCCTGGGTTTGGGCAAAAAGGGAGTCGGGTCTGCATGGGAAAAATCCGAGAAATGGGTCGGGCGCAGCAGACCCGTGGGAAGTGGTCCTGGGGGGGGGGAGTTGACCGGGCGGTCAACATCCCCCAGGGCCAATGGGTGAAGGCCACGTGGCTGGATCTTGAGATGACAAATGGAGGTAGCTAGGGCCCGATTCAGCCAAAACTCAAAACATGAAATATTTTTATTTTATTTTTTCTATTTTTTGGTGATTTTTAATTAATTTTTGGAAATAAAAATGAGGTATTTACATTATATAGCTATATATAGGTATATATACAATATGTAGGCTTTTGATTTTTGATTTTTAATTATTATTTTTATACAATTTTATTCCTATTTTATATTTTATTTATTTATAGTATAAAATAAGGAATAAAAGGGTGTTTTTATTTTATTTTTATTATTTATATACATAGGTAAAATAAGTAGATATGTACATTTATATACATGGTATATGTACAATGTATTTTTGTATTTTTTTGCTTTTTAACTTTTTATTTTGTTTTTATCTTTTATAAATATATACAAGTATTTACAAGCATATTTTTGGTTGAGGAAAATATAGTTTTATTTATTTACACAAATATTTACACATGAGCCCCTATCTCCCTCTACTTTGGCTTTTATGCGGTCAGGCCCACGTTGAGCCCTCCCTTGGGTTAGGTTGCTCAATATTTATTCTAAATATTTCCCTCTTTTTCTTTAATCTTTATTCTTTTATTTTTGCACAAAAACATGCTAATTATAAGTTTTTACACAATGCATGCTTTTGGTAATTATTTATATTTACATATATCTACATGCATTTGCAAAGGTTTTTGTAGCTAAAATATAAGAATAAAGAGTGATGAATGGGTATTCATCAGGTAGCTGAGTTGCTTGGCTGTCAACTTACAACCTACCGATCTCTTACCTTGGCCTTCCATTAGTCGCGGGAAAACTCAGAGCTGCTGATTGGGATGTGGTTATCAAGAAGATTGAGCTGAGATTGGCCGGGTGGAAGGCGATTACTTTGTCGTATGGTGGGAAGCTGATTCTGCTGAAGCATGTTCTATCAACCATTCTCGTGTTCTTTTTCTCAACTAGGTTGATGCCAGTAGGAGTGAGAAGGAAGATTGAAAAGCTGATGAGAAGATTTTTCTGGTCAGATGGGAAACAGCAAAAGCCGGGTGTGCATCTGGTGGCTTGGGAGGAGATCACGAGAAACAGTAAGCATGGGGGTCTAGGAGTTCGAGACTTGAATTGCATGAACTTGGCCTTACTGGGAAAGTGGGTGTTGCGTATTTGGGGCCCAACTGTGGATCTTGTCACTACACTGCTGAGAAAGATTTACAAGGTAAAAGGGGTCTTAGAAGCGGGGTCCTTTCGGTTTGAGTCAACCTTTGGAAAGGGTTCGAGAGGTATTACCTTTTATTTCGCATAGACTGGCGCCGAAGATTGGGGATGGGAGAGGCTTCAGGTTTTGGAGGGATGATTGGATAGGGGAAGGCCCTTTCGAGACGCGGTTTTCTAGAATTTTTGCTTTAGCAACGTCAAAGGAGGCCACATTAAGGGAGTTGGCTCAATCAGGCGAGTGGAGACCAGGTTTTACTACGATCCTTTCAGATAGAAGAAGGGAGGAGTTGGTTAGACTAATGGTCGCGGCTTCAACCCCGGACGACTTCTCCCAGATTAGAGACCATTATGTATGGACAGGTACTAAATTCTCTGTCAAAAATTTATATGGTGAGCTGAGAAATGGAGAAGAAGGACAAGATATGGACTTGGTCCAGGATGTGAAGATTATTTGGGCAAGCAGGATCCCGAACAGGATAAAAGTTTTCCTTTGGTGCTTGAGGAGAGACAAGTTAATGGACAAGGTAAGGAGGGTGAGGTTTTTGAATCTTCAGGATGTGATGAGTGATAGGTGCGGGGAGCAGGTTGAGAACTCGGAGCATCTCTTCTTCACTTGTCGGACCTCGGTGAAGGTCTGGAGAGAATTAGCGATTCAATGGGTGGATGTGGGTGGTTTTTCGAGATTCTGGGAAGGGATAAGGAAAGTAGGAGGCAGTTCATCTGATGATGTGGCAAAACCTTTTGCAGCACTATGGGCAATTTGGCAGGCAAGAAATGAACGCATCTTCAAAAATCAAAGGTTTTATTCTGAAAATGATGTCTCTCATTGTAAGGATCTCTCGTGTTTCTAGAAGTCAAGCTAAATCATGATGTGCCATTGCTTTTGATATAATATAAAATTATGCGGTGACTCCCAACTCGGGAGATCACCCTCTTTTTCATAAAAAAAACTGTCACAATTTTAATATCGACGATTAGTTAAGATTCTGAAAAATATGATGAATAAGCGTTTCTATATTGACCTTCATTAATGATATAGTAATAGATATAAAATTCATCTCTGATTTTTACATAAAAATTATTTTCTAGCAAATAATACTCATAATTATATATTTAGCAACAGATGAAATCTTAATAGACTAAAAAAACATACATATACACGTATTTCATTGTAGTGAATCATTCCTTTTATTAAAGATGTATAATTAACAATTAGCATTTACATGTTGTAAGCATGCCGATCTTTATATCTTTTTATGAACTTTCATTTTGAGCATAAACAAACCCATAAAATACGGAATTATTAAAATAATCGTCAAAATCTAGAATGTAAAGAGTAATTACACTATGTAAAAGATACTAAAATAAGGATATAATTATTAGTTATGGACAAGCATATAGGTGTTATCATATCCAAATTTGTTTTAATACATGAGTATGGATGTCAAAATAGATATCAATGAATATAAATAATGTGTTACTATATCTTGAAAATTGGGTACAAATATAAAATGAATATGTATTTAATATGAGTACAATCACAAATATTTTATAAGTTACCTTATATATATAGGGTAAAATGTGTATGCCCCCTACGGGGAGCTAACTTAGCTCCCCCCGCCCCTTTTTCCCAAAAATTTTTTATTTTTTTTGAAATCTAAAACCGTGTAAATTCATTATTAAATCTCTATATTATGTTATTCAAATTTCATACGAAACCGAGACTCCTACGACCTCCATCCAAACGGGGTCGATTTAAAAAATCCTGTTACCGTTAAAAAAATGACTGTCTGGATGGAGGCCGTAGGAGTCTCGGTTTCACACGAAATTTTTATGACATAATATAGGGATATAGTGATGAATATTCACGAAAAAAATTTCAAAAAAAAATAAAAAAATTGAAGAAAATGGGGCGGGGGGAGCTAAGTTAGCTCCCCCTAGGGGGCAGCCCCATTTTCCTCATATATATATATATATATATATATATATATATATATATATATATATGAATTGAATGGCTTATTATGATATAAAATATATATATCTCATAAAAATTATATCAAATATACATAAAAGTTAAAAAAATGGTTATATGTAATTAAAAATAAATATACAACTATATATTAAAAAATATAAAATATAGACAGAAATGCATGTGGATACCAAAGAGACATTTATATATGTATTCATTTTAATACAAATATATATATACACACATGTCAAAATATATTATAAGGAATAGGTATGTGTGTGTGTATATATATTTCCCTTTGCATCCCTACATTAACTGTGATATAATTTTACTTTTTAAAAATATTAGATTTAGTGGTACTACTTAACATCATATTAATAAAATCTTTTGTGGATTAGAAATTTTTTGTAAGGACCTTTTTGTCCATGTAGTATTTGTTTGGATATTCATGTGAAATCGTAATTTTATAGGGGTATCTTTATAAAAATTCCTTGTAAATAATATTAATAGTTAAAATTATAAATAATAACATAGATAAACTTTATATATATAATGTATCTACATATATACGTTTGTGTATGTGTATATGAATGTGTGTGGTCTCAATAATTTGCACCCCCTCCAAGTAGAAATTTCTGGCTTCGTCCATGTAATTAATTGTCAATAATTGAGATAGACGTAATTTTCTAAATTATGAAATTAGGAGGAGATAAAGATAGAAATAAAAGTGGATGGATAATTAGGATTATGAATTACCATCTATTTTATATGATAGTGTGGAGCCATAAAATAGTTGAATTTTCATAACTCTCTCTTTTCACTCTTAAAAATGTCCATCTCAAATCCCTAAACAGAGGCTCCGAGGCATAAGGAGTCCCAAGGTTTAATGGTTCATCATGACACTCAAGAAAAAGGTGAACAACATATGTCCATCCTCTTGCTTTCGAATTTGCGACATGTTTAAACTTTAGTAATTCTTGATTACTTCTCATCTACTCAATCATCCAATTATATTATAATTTTAAACTTATGCAATCTGAATCGCTTTTGCATAAAAATATTTTTGTGTGTTTTGATTGTTGTGATGATGATTAAATCGTACAAAGTATGGTCGGATTTTTGGTGAGGAAAGATTTTTATCTAAATCAAAATCCAGAAGTTGATAATGTTAGATATATGAGTTTATAGGTGCACCGTAAATTTGGGAATCGGATTTGGTTATCAGATTTAGACGATTGTGAATTAAATTGTGCTACATTAGATGTTTTTTACGTTCAAAATTTTATTCTAAAAAATCTGCCCGTTGGATTTTAAATATGAGATCATGCTTGCGTAGAGTACCAAGTGTTTTACCTATAATTTAAGTTTTGTGCTTATATTATACTAAAGCTAAGCAACTTCATGGTCCTCTGTCATGTGACTTCATATGGGCTCCTCCCCGTCTTCTTTAGCCTCCTTGACTCCCCGTGCACTCCCTCTCTCTGCTCCCCATGCGCTCCCTCTCTCTACTCATGATCCGTGCTGCTCTCTCTCTGCTCCCCATGCGCTTCCTCCCTCTACTCCCGATCTGTGTGCTCTCTCTCTTTATTACTCTCGATCACTCCCTCTTTCTCCCCATGTTACTCTCTCTCTCCTACAATAACAGTGCTCTCTCTTTCCACAACATTCCATAAAACATTCGAACCCCACATCTCTCTCTTACCTCATCTTTCATCCCTCACTCTTTTTCATCTACGTAGTTCTCTCTCCCACCTCTTTCTCCATTTTCTATATTTATAGTAAAGAACATGTTTTAAATCTTAACATATAAAATCTCTCTCTCCTTTGATTCTTTTCTCTACATTATCTTTAAAAAATAATATATTTTCACTTTCTAAACATTTAAGATTTGTCTACTACGACCTTAAGATATTATAATATAATAGTAATTAAAAAAATTAAAATAAACTCAATCTCATAGAATAATCTTACAGTAAACCGATATACTCAAAACTTATAAACTAAGTTAAATTAGTGTATAATATTACTTTACAAACTATTTTATATTAATACAATTCAAAATAATTCATTAACGTTGAATTTTTAAATAATGAGAAGGATAAGTGATAGAATTTTAAATTTTAAATAATTTAATAATAATGCATTTTAAAATAACTTAAAACAATATTATAAATAAAAATATTTTTAAAATGTAATATATGTAGATATATTTGACTTATTTTTCATCATATTATGAAATCAAGGATACATATAGATTGTAGAGTTCATTTTATTCATATCCATAAAATTAAATGAATCTTATTTCTATATTTTTCACCTTATTTGTCATATATTTTAAATTATTATGGATTTCTAGAGTATATTTTGCCAAACCATAATCATATATTGATATCATTGCGGTACGAATAACAACGTAGATAAAATAATGTGGAATACTTTTTAAAAAATAATGAATGACTATTTTACATTTTTTAAATTAAACTCAATTTTAGGTAATTATTTTCCTAAAAAATAATATAAATTTATAATGTTCGATGTATGACATAATATTATTTGTTCGTGTGATTTATAATTGAAATAAACTATGTTCGTATAATGTAGCTGAATAATTTTGATATGTTATCGAAAGTCTTATTTAGTGACATGTATTATTTTTTAAAAATATAGCTACATGGTATGATAAATTTAAATTGGTTGGTTTTATAATCAATGATGAGTAATTATTCTATTTTAATAGATGTTCTACAATACTAATATTGTTGTTTCAAAAATATTCTATTCACTTATCTATTTTGTAAAAAAGTTGTAGTCTCCTATCTTTCTTAACGTTACTAACTTTAAGGGCATGTTTGGTTGCCAGGGTACATCGGGGGTACTATGACATATCTCTACCTACATCCATGCATTCTTTGGTTGAGATTACTTGTATTGACCCTACAATTACTTTGGTATAATAATTTTTAACCATGTTCAAATAAAATTATTAACATACAAAACATGTTGTAGTCATTTAAAAAGTTGATATAACACATAATCAATGTCGCATCATATCACATTTATCATTCCAACCTTCCAACCCTCTAAAAAGCTATTATTCACAGGAGGATACTCCAACCCAACCCAGTTACCTAACAAGCCCTCAAAATATACAAAAACTTATTTCCTCTGACCTGTCACGAAGCGCGACCATATACAATAGACACGTGGCATTTTATGCGCTCTCTCCTCTTTTGAGTGCTCTCTTTCTCCAATAATCTCTCTTAAAAAAGTCTTACTTCTCTCTCTCTCTCTCAACAACGCTCTCTATTCTCTCTCTCTCTTCAATCTGAAAATGAAAACCCCTCTCTCTTTTCCCATTCCCTTTCCCCTCTAAAATTTATATTGTTAATCACACATAACATGTTATTAGTAAATGTTGTAATATTTTCTTCCCCTCCCTCTTTATTTTATCAATTCAGACACTATATTATATGATATATTATTTTTAGTATTTTTTTAAATAATCAGTTCATAATGATGTAGCTATTGTAATAAAAATACAAATAGTTGCAAAATTCATAAAAATAAATTTCATTTATAGTAAATATTTGGATAACTTTCCAACTTAGCAAATGTTAGGAAATGTTTGAATAGAAAATAGTTGACCACCAATATAAACACTAAAACATCTAGATTTATATCTAATAAGAATTCTGTATTTTTATGAATAGTTAAAAGCATATTATAATGGATATTTTACAATGATTTCATACATGTAACTTAAAGATTGTTTAATTTGAATAACATATCATATATACTTAGAAAAATGTATATTACTATCCTATCATGTGTTCACATAATAGTTACATAGAAAAACATTCATGTAGAGAAAATGTATATAAAAATATGAAGGCTAACTTACCAATAAAAAGTAGAAATAGATGTGTCTAATCTTTACATGGCATGCATACCCTTTTATCTTGAGAACTCTCTCAACCTTTTTCTAATGTTCCCTTCTCTTTCATATTCTCCCCCCCCCCTTCTTATATTCAAAATTTTGAAATATTTCTATCACATTTTCATATTTATATATGCATCATTTAAAAAATAATGTATAATAAATTTTTCTTAAATATGTAAGATATTTGATTCATGCAATTAAACTATAATTAAATTTGTAAGTTTAAATTTCAAAATATGTTTTAGTTTTTTAAAATATTTAAATGGATGGTAAAAATAAATTCATAAACTCACGGTATATAAATTTTAAAGCTATATTCTATTTCTTCCTCTCAATTTTTTATTTAGGTTGTAATATTTGCTTTCATTTTATTATTTTTTTATAGGTGGTCTACCTAAATATTTCAAAATTTTCAAAGTCAAAATACGATTACAAAGCCATATTTTAAGATAAAATGTATAATAACATATATTTTTTCCATATCTAAGATAGATCCAACTTATAGTTTTATTTTATTTTTTAAAAAAATTAACAATATGGGGTGGGAGATTTCTGAAGGAAACTACCTTATGAAAGCATATGATAAAAAATAATAAATATATTTTTTAAATTTTATTGAGGTATACCTACTTTACATAATTGACTACGCTTACAAAGATATTTGGTCCAACTATATGTATAAAGGTAAAAGATGAAATTTATATGTTCTTTCTCATTATAATTTATATACATATTTGTTAGATTAATTTAAAATTATACTTTAATATAAACATAAATAAATATATACATATATATATTAATAGCCGTACAGCTAATGCACATTTCATAATAATACATATGAATTATCCACTCACATATCTATTCTAAAAAAATGAAGTTTAATATTTTTTATTTACATATTTTAAAAAATTATATCATAAGAATAAACGCATAGTCCGCCGCAAAGCGCGGGCATGCACCCTAATATATCCATATTCTCAGACCAAAAGAGCGACACTTGGCATATGCATCCGGAAAAATTGCTCGGATGGGAACAGACCCCTTCTCCTTTGATGTATTACACTTACATGTAAAATGCTTTACACATTAAATGAAAAGAGATTTATTAATGAAAAATTTTGGATGTGTCCAAATATGAAATTTATTAAGAGTACCCGCCCAAATCTTGAAACTATATATACCTTATTTTTATCAACTTGCAATATCTGGTACACGAAGGTCCTTAGATCTCTACTTTTCACATGTATCAATGTTAATTTTGAGGTCAAACAAATTTCAAAAAAATCTTTAAAATCATACTTTTTGAATTTTATATCTTTTGAGAATTTTTAGATGTTGGAAATAATATACAAAAATAAACTTATGCTCTAATTATGTTTATCTATGCTTGTAATAAATATCGAAATGAATTATAAATTGTGTTTAATTTGTACTTTCATTATGGATTGTTGAGGTATAATTAGATGTTCTGTGATGTTTGGATCTCAAAATCATCTCCCTTTTACTATTGGTTTCTTTATGAATATTGTTCCTTTTTCTAACTTAAGTATTGTGTCTACAACATTAAAATTTAATTATCATGCTTGTGATGATTAATACGAATCTAAATCATTTTAACTTGGCAATGGATTAGGGCACGTTGTGATCCTCTTAGTGCCTTAAATTTTCTATTTTGCTTGCTAGGTTTGGAGATCATTTGTGTTCCTCCAAATTATGAAGTCACATTGTTTCATGAATATTGTGTGTTTAGTTAACTATTCCAACTTATATGTCGTCACTCAAATGTGGTTTGGAAATAGAAAAAAGAACTTAGATGTGTTGGGATACTAATATGCGGAGGACCTTGTTTCTGAGTTGCGTAGGTAACTTGGAGCTGTACCAATTAGAACATATGTTCTTTAAGATATTGGCTAATATTCCATAGTATTTTACAAAAGTAACTCGTGAGAAATATCAAATGATGTTGCAATTAAGTTTGGATATTTCACTTAAGTAGGATAATATGAATATAATAATATGAGGAGTCATGAACCCAAGGAGCTTTGGGTAGATTGTGCGGTGCCTCAACTCGAACTTAGAAGGAAGGAAAAGAGATTGCATCACACTACAGGGGCATAATATTACATGAATGTGTGTGACATTCGTATTATCGTACGAGTGACAAGGATTGCTTATTCACCATGTGAAACCTCGTAATGTCAAGCAATACCTCATAACCATATTGGTATATCTTTAGTATGGATATAGGTTTAAGACTAGCCACTCAATCGCGCATAGTAAGGAGGTTTGGGACTTCTTTTAGATTTTTGATGCAGTAAGAATATGGTTGTACTTTCTTCTCTCGTATATAGAGGTCAAAGTATGATCAATAACTTTTTAAATGAAGGAATTAGAATAGAAATAGAAGTTAATTTTTCCTATGATTATATGTTAGTATGTTATGCTTATTGGTAATATGATTAAATGTCACCATGTAGATAATTACATGTTCATATATAGTTTACTGCATATATTTACTTGTAAGTAAAATTAATTAAATGCATGTCAACTCGTAATGTAATTGTGATATTATTCATTTTAACTGCACATTAAATGGATACTCATTGAAGTTGCTCATTACTTGATATTTTTCACCTTGACATAGTCTTATATATGTATATATTGCTTCATTCGTTTAGCTACCTCACCTTTCAATTTCTGACTTGGGTAATGGAATTGTTCAAGAGGATACAGTTATTGAATATTTGGAGAATTAGACACTTTTAGTAAAGATGTGGTCCTTTGCTTCCAGTTTTCCTACCGTAATTTGCTTTTGCTATGATTAGGTTGTCTATTTGACACCATGCAATAAAAGCTTTATGATTACTCCTTTTCTTCTGAAATATTATTGTATATCATGTTATCTTCTTCCGTGTCGAACATATAAACGTCTTTCATTTGTAATGGAATTGATTATGGTTGGTTATGTGAATGTTTCCTATTTAATGCTGAATGACTCGATTTTGAATTGATTGATGAGATAAACTCCCCGCATGGAAACATCCAGAAAGGATCTGGATCGGCCCGGAATGGGTTGTTATAGTGACCATTTTGGATGATTGTCAATATGTTTGATCACAAATAACAAGGACAAGTGGATTAAAAGATAAAAGTACAAGCAAGTTTGTATCCAAACATAAAGAAACATAGTATCACCATTGTGGGAAGAAATGTCACATCAATAATCATTGCTTCCAAACCAAGAGAGAGAAAATAGATGAGAAGAAAAAATGAATGACAAGAATGACACTTTTGCTATCATCATTGTCGATCATGATTTTCTCCTTACATTTGACGTGGCTATGATGAATATACCCACATATGACACTTGTTGGCTACTTAATGATGATTTATTTACATGTTACTTCCATGAAAGAATTTTTTTCATCTTATACTTCGGTAATTTCGACATTCTTAGAATGTGTAGTCATTCCTTATCTAATATTATTGGCAAAGGTGATGTAATTTTGCAGAATGTTGTTGGGCTTATTTTGAAACTGAAAGACGTGGCCGTTCATAATATGCATCTAAGCATGATATTCACGAAAAAACTTGATGATGAAGACTACTACAACATATTTTGTAGTTTACAGTGGAAGCTTACTAAAGGTATTACTCGTGTGGCAGTGTGGCAATAACCTAAATGTTTTCCAAGAATCGTTTTCGAAGAGGCTTGAATGCAACTCATGATTACCATTTGATAGATTTGTGATATAGGACGTTCATCCATATGAATGAGAAGGTACCTACACCATGATAAGGAAATATATTTGTTTAGATGTGAATTAAGAAAAGATAAAGATTTGTACTCATTGCTTGATCGAAAATCAATCAAGAGTTAGGTTCAAAGTGGTCCACCCTTCATACGTATATGTGTTTTCGTCTAAAAGTTAGCTCTCTTCCAAGATAGTATAGTTATATATCATAAAGATATAACATCTATCGAGAAAAACTACCTCCCCCCCCCCCCCCTCGACAACTTGGTAGGCTCAGATCCAACCCAAAAATCTTATTCTCAAGTTGTCAAGTACTTATCTCAACCATTTATAACCCACTCTCATGCTTCGAGAGTATCCAATATGGGACTAAAATGAAATGTTAAAACTATCATCGCTTATATTCATGATGTCCATATTGTGATATACTCCATCACTTATTCCTAGTAATAGTGGCGATGGCACGCTCCAGTCTTACATACCTTGGGTAGTTGTATCTATTATCAGAGGGAACCCACGCTAATATCATATGTAGAATTATGGGCTTAGGTCTCCTGACCATTATTGAGGAAAACCGGTCATGACAACTCGTTGGGCTAGCTCGGATCCAATTGAACCCATTGACAACTACCCAAAATACTTAAGCTCAAGTTGTCAAGTAGTTATCCCCATCATTTATAATCCACCATCACACTTTGTGAGTATCTGATGCGGGACTATGTTGGTATGTTTCAGGGGAAGGACTAGGTTCTTAGTGAGTTGAAGGGCTTTGATGCACACTTGGAAAGGTAGGTAGGAAGAAACTGAAGTGCATACAGAGCAACAATGGCGGAGAGTATATGGGATACTTTAGCATGTTTTGTTGTCATAAAGGATTAGACGTCAGAAATCTCAACTGAAGATTCCTGAATTATTTGATGATTGATGAGAGGACGAATAATCCCATGACGGGAGTAGGGTGCCTAGTTTCAAAAGCAACAGTATACAGTTCCTTTCAGGGTAAGGCCATGTAATCACCATGTATCCAAATGTTGGTTTGAATGGAAACATCCCTAATACATGTATGAAGAAGACGTTTCTTTTGAGCACTTAAATATATTTGGGTGCAAAGCCTTTTGAGAAAATCATGATGGAATCAAAGATCATATGATACGGCTTTATGGATATGGACATGATGAGTTTGTCTACATGTTATATGACCATGTAAAAAAGAAGCTTGTGAGAAATCACGATGTAAGAAATGCTGAGAATCGAATCATAGAAGACATTCAAAAGGAATCTAAACATCTCGTAAAACTGCAAGATAATTGAGGTGGAGGTTATTCCTTGGCAACATTCACCAAGTAGAGTTTCATATGACATTCATGAGGTCTCCTAATCTTAAGGAAGAAGGCGTTGATATGATATGATAGAGGAAGAAAAGAAAGATATGGAAATGATTTCTTGAGCTCTGCTAAGGGAAAACTTGATGTATGGTATGATATATATTGGACTCGTTATTTTCGAATCCTCAACATTTTTTCTCAAACCCAAAAAAAATATGATGGGCAATATTGATGGTAGGTGATATATATCGACTTGTAAGTGATGTTTCATGAAAATCAAGATTGTTAGATGTGTGGTGCGAAATATAAATCCATCATAAACTAAATAAAATATGTGACGTGAAATCAGAGTAACGTAGCCCTACGATGCAGATATACAAAACTAATCAGCAAATAGCAAATATAATAAACAAAATGGAGAAGGTTATATCTGTTCAGCAAGTCCGACTTTCATGAAAACAGATAAGAATATGAATATAGTAAGACCCATCATCCATCTATTTGCATCCAAATATGACTGACAGCATTCTCAAAATGTGTACAATGACAAACGCATCTTTGAATAATCTTCCATATGTGATCACATTATGAAAAAACAAGTTTTTTCCCAATAAATATTTGGAAACTCACTTTCTAACCAAGAATACCCCTACCAGGAAAGCAATTTCCAGTACAAGTCTCAACCGCAGGGCATTTCGAGGGCTAATATTGGACTATATGGGATAAAGCATTACAATTCTGGAGTGCTTGAATAAATAAACTGCCGCATTGGATGATGGCCCACTGAACATAAATACACATGGTCTGCTGGTGAATGCAGCTTCCCGCTTATGGTGTCAGTGAAACGAACATAGTGTCGATCATTGTGATCAATGAATCGCATTAGGGAATACTGTCACAAAACGTGCTAATTAGCTATCCAGTCTTCAGTAATTGCTTGACAGGATTTCCTTCCAAAATCTGACAGATCTATCATTCCCGCATGAGATGAACGCTGCCTCAGTCGGGGAGTGTTCTAACCATAATGGTGCACCCCCATGGTTAGATGGCCATCTTGCAACCTTCTCAGTTGTTAGCGCATCCCAAACTACTATCTACACCAGTTTCTCTGTAAGCTAATTAAGCAGACAGTGCAATTTGCTTAGAAAATTCAACCATCATTTTTCTTACCTCGTTGTTTTGTTCATCGATTGACAGAATAAATTCTTCTGTTTCATTAAATGTTGCCTGCAAAAGAAAACAAAAGCTAAATCTGTAACGGATCTGCAATTTGTACAAGATGGTCCGTAACAAATAAAGAAAACAATATGATGGAAAAAGTCGCAACATCTACAACCACAAAATAATCACAGATGACAAAGGTGGCATAGGTCACGTTCATTCCGGAAAAAAATTGGCGATCATTACAGTCAATGCGCAAGAACATTAGAAATTCTTGACGAAGAAATGCCAGGCATGAGAAATCAACTTAACAATTGCTTGACCTTTCAGAATATAGACCACTCTTTCAGACAAATAAAGATACCCCGGTTTGGATGCCATTGAGACATCACACTTTTCTCCACATCTATTTCAAAAAGCTCATAAATCTAGGAGGCGCCAAGACAGTTAGAGAAGAATGTAACATGACGACATCAAATAGCAACAGCTTCCTCTTTCAGCCTGAAGCAATGATGGCAAATAATAGAAGGCAGTGAGAGAGGCCAAGAGTCATGTCAGATCTCGCATCTTCTAACTAGTGCATCAGCCAACCTCTTTTACAAATGGTCAAACCATCTGAAATGATTTTCTCTCATCATATCCTCTATCAGAGCTACTCCAACTTTCCTTATAATTGCATCGTTCTGGATCTGATCATATCCGATCCAAAGCATGAAAATAAAATAAGATGAGCATCAAATGGAATGCTTGAAATTCATGGCTATGCCAAACTGACAGAAAGATGATTGTTATGTCCCTAGTCTTAGACCAAATGATCATGACAAAGAATAAAATCAGGAGGTCGAGTCCTAACTTGCATCTTGCCACTTAAACAATCAAACCATGTCTATCTTTCCACTGTAAGAAGTTTAACTTTCAGGTGTACCAAACTTTGATGCCCAGGTGGATTCAACCGAAACATTTGCAGGAAAAAATCTTAGAATTTACTCCTCCAACTTCAAAATAATAATAACAAAGTATCACCCAAAGGAAATCATTTGGAAATCCTTTCTCAGCTTATCTCTATCTATTCCAGGTTTCCTCCACTTGGACAAGTTGCTTGCTAAGCCCAGTCTCGTTCCATTCCATCAGGATATCAAATGTCCCCCCGGATCCAAATAAAAAAAAGGATCTCCTAACTCAACTAGCATTCAAATATTCGAGTTTTTAAGGAATGTATACTTTACTAGTAAGCACTCTTACATCCATCAAGGCAGTTTTTTATATACATTTTGTGGCTCCTTGCAAAGACATCTTCTCTGTTCTTAACGTGAAAAATCTTCTGATCTTCCATTCTGTCAGATTGCAAAGTTCTACAGCATAGGGAAGGACACTACTTACCAGAATATAGTCCCAAACTACTTGTACAAACCAAAAAAGAAAAAGATGGCATCAATAACGACAAACCTGGCAGCGTAATTGGGTATGAACTGCTCCAAGATATTGCCTAACAAGTCTCCCAGTGCCCACATCCCACAATTTGATACTAGAATCTTTCCCGCAAGAAAGGATAAACCTGACAACAAATATCAAATATACCAGACTTTAGACAAGAACAAAATATAGTTGGACAGAACACCCAATATATACGCTGCTAAATGGGTAATGTAACCACTTTGAAGGAAATATGACATTACTGCGCCAAAAGATAACAATTGAAAATGCAACTATTACAACTTTAAACAAAAGGTTTAACTGATTTTAAGGTAACACTATCATATTCATACAGTGTTGAAAGTGTAGTGGTGGTATAGTGTGTCTATCACACAAAAGATCAGGGTTCAAATCTCTTGCAAGGGTTGCGTTAGATAGTCGACAGCCAGCGTAAAAAATAGTCGAATCTTTCAACATAGATTTGAGCAAGAATTCATGTAGCCGACCATACTTATAGTGGGAGAAGGCTTAGTACGTTTTTACTTTCATACACAGCATATAATAGTACTACTAAAAATAAACCGTCATCATATTATCTGTTGTAAATACACATAATATATGCAAAATTTTAATACACACGATTCAACTTACTGATACATTGTTTTTTGAAGTCATCAACACTAACATGTATCAGTAACATATACGTAATATATATACCAACGTAAAGTCCCATATGTAAACCCATATGGATCAATGTTCAAGAAGGCGCTATGCGGTATTCAGTCGAAGGGGTCACTGCATAGAGAGTATGCAGTATGCGGGAGAGTATGCATGGAGTATGCGATTTTATGCGGTTTGGTATTTTTTATTATTAAAAATATAAATTAATATTTGTAATATATTAATATTCTCAATCGGGAGAGTATGTGGGGCGTATGCGGTTTTATGAGAAAGAGTATGCGGTTTTATGCGGGGAGTGTGCGATTTTATGCGGGGAGTATGTTGTTTTGTGTTATTACGTGGGTGGGGTTATTTGATTTTAGATTAAATAAAAAAATTATATCAGAAAAGGAACCAAGTATGCGGCCTTATAGGGGGTATACTCGGTCGAGTATGCGGGTCAACCTGCATACATGGTCGTTTCATCATACTTGGAGCAGCAAAGCCCCCGAGTACGAATATGCAGCCGAGTATGCGACTTGCTCGGCCGCTTCTCTGAACACTGATATGGATAATGTTGGAGTATTTGGTTGTGTGCTTATTGAGTTGTATATGTGCAAATCGATACCTCCAGGATCCATTTACCCCATCCAGTCTTTAGTCTCACATCTACCCGTTTGGAGATGTGGAGACTCAGTGGGGGCTATATATAGACCCCTACACCCTTGTAGTCAGATGAGAAAGTTCAATAAATATCCGCCCTTTTGAGGGCTTCTGCCATGGTTTCATCCCGCTCCTTAGGGGGTAGGGTTCCACGTAAAAATCTATGAGTTCTATGTTTATCTTTTTCTGTTCTTATGCTCTGTTTATCATTTTCACTTCCACATTCTCTATTTTCTAATATGGTACCAGAGCGGGTTCGATTTTTGAAGAATCATTGTTATGTTTTTTTTTCAAGATATGATTTTTGGAGTTGATTACGAAGATTCAAATATCCGAAGATGTATGATTCACGATTTGATATAGGGTTTTTTCAAAACCCTATATGTTCTTCATTGTTGCCGCAACGCAAGTTCAGTTCTCAAAGATCTAGAGCGGCGACATCTTCCTTGGCTCGTGATCCCCTTCTACAGATGCATTTTACGCAACATAGGGATTGAAAATCCTAACTCAAGCGGCCTTGGGGATCTGGCACATCTCCAATATCAAGCAGGCCATAGATCTTAGTCCAACATGGTAGATGGCGAGAGCGAGCCCCGTCACATTCCCAACAGCACTCTATCCAGGTGGAGCCGCATATCACCCCCTTCTTGTATCCAACAGTTGAGAAAAAAAGGGAGTCCAGGCGGCATTCGAAATCCATCAGCCCCATCATGGGCCTCTTCTACGTCAAGCAGCAGAGCAACCATCGACGCAACAGTTCCTCCAGGAAGCGATGGTCGGATCCTTTCTCCAGCACGCAGCTCCTCCAAGCAGCATTCCAGGCGACGCGCAGTGCTTCTCCAAGCGCAAAGGCCCGCACTTGCCCTATTCTAACGATGCGTCATATGACGGTGCCATCTCCTCCCATCAGCCTAGAGCTGCAAGCTACAGGCCTCAGGCTGCTTCTCGAGATTTAGGGTGCAAAATAGGAGTCCCGCAGGCGCAAGGTGGTGCCTCTATTGAGCAACAGCGGCTCTCTCCCCAATCGGGAGCGCTGCCTCTGCATCGACCCAGGCGGCGAACCTCCTCTCACGTCCTCCTTCATCCCAAAGCACCATGTGATCCCCAGGCGACGCACAAGCTCCTCACGCCTTGCTGTCTCCATGCGGCACCCATGCCCCTTGGCGGCGTTGCATAGGTGATCCCCAATCAGGGGAGGCAAGTTCGTAATGAGGGTTTCCAAGCGGAAACCCTAACCCACTACCCTTTTCAAAGGGTGGACTCTAGGGATTAAATAAAAAGGGGTGGGCTCAATCAGTAAAAAAATTGCAAAAAAGGGCCCATAAAATGGTCACATTTAATCCGACCAATATGAGAGAAAGGGGGAGTGTTGTGTAGAGTCACAGGTCAAGTTCCATATTCAGATTCCAGACCATCCTGATTTTCTCAGACTCTACAGTTTTTTAGTTGATCAGACTCAACATCGGATATTTTCTGAGTCTTTAGTTTCAGACACGCACATGGATGCGGTCTTTTCATATGAGCACATGTGTGCCATCTTTTGTCGTGGCCCCCATCATTCTTTTTGTTTTGTCGGCCAGAGTTTTCATGTGAACCATAGGGACTCCATAGTAGAGGACCATTCCCTATGCCATGGGGACAAGGATTTTCATGTGGTATCATAGAGACTCCAGAATAGAGTATCATTCTCCGAGCCAGATGGGAGAGAACCAGTTCTCTGACGAGGAGACTCCATGCGCAATTTCAAACTCGATGGCAGATTCCGAGTCCTCAGTTTGACTCACACTACAGACCATTCGTCCTCCTTACATGCACGTCATGAGAAGCAATGTCCTCGACAGCAGCCGACAGTTGTGCCGTTGAGTTGATATTGTTTGTGGTGTCATGTATTGTGAGTTGAGTTTCTTTCTTTTTGTCCAAGATGAGCATTGCATTCCCCAGCTTGAGGGGGAGTGTTGGAGTATTTGGTTGTGCACCTATTGAGTTGCAGATGGGTAAATGGATACCTCAGGATTCAATTACTCCATCCACAGTCTTTAGTCCCACATCTACCAGTTTGGAGATGTGGAGACCCAGTAGGGGCTATATATAGACCTCCACACCCATGTAGTCGGATGAGAAAGTTCAATAGAATATCCGCCCCTTTGAGGGCTTCTCTCGTGGTTTCATCCCGCTCCTTAGGGTATAGGGTTCCACGTAAAAATCTCTGAGTTTTATATCTATCTTTTTCTATTCTTATGCTCTGTTTATCATTTTCGCTTCCGCATTCTCTATTTTCTAACAGATAATTATAAGTGAGAATTACTATATGTTCTGATAACATGGACATAAGCATTTCGAGTAGTTGTCCATGGATTCATTTGGGTTCGAATCTAACAAATCATCAATGTTGGTTTTCATTGGTTTAACGCTGAGACACAACAAATTACATTTAAGGGCAAGAACCCTTTGATAGTGGTAGAGAAATAAAGACTTGAATTAATTGAATCTTTGTGAGGATCAAATTGGGTGGTTTGATTTCGCTAGATAGAACAACCCACGTCAGGTTTGGAAATCGGAATCTCATCAGCCACAGTTAATCCCACATCTTCATCAAAGCAAGCACCCTCGATGGTCTATAAAATCACGGAAACCAAAAGAACGAAACTATCCGCGCAAATGCACAACAAAATGGATAGGAGTCGAATAGCACAAATCAAGTCTACCAACTCCATAAGTCACCATTCAACCTAATCAAAATTGCATAAATCGATAGTTGTACTCGATTTACTGGGTTATTAAAGATTAGTAGATAGTCAGACGATTACTTGTATTTAGGCAGATTTACATTTTTAAATTATTTTAAATATATAACTCAATTTTTATACATGGTTGAAAAATAAAAAATGGAAGCAATAACCAGATTGAGAACAATAAACAATGAAGAACATGGAGATTTTACATGTAACCCTAGTCCCTAAGGAATGAGATGAAACCATGGGAAAATGCCTCGAAAGATGGATTCTTCTATAATATTTTCTCAATGATTATAGGATGGGGCTCTTTATATAGCCTCACTGAGTCACCAGTCTCACCAATACATGATTTGGGATTAACCCGATGGTGTGGTAATGGGATCTTGCAGTAGTTCAATTACCCATTTAGATAATTTTTCAACATTCCCCCTCAAGTTGGAGCATGTACTACTCAACTTAGACAAATAGTAAGGAGACACTAACATGTTGAATGCATGACACTCCAAACTATAATGACTCAATGCATACTCTATCAGTTGTTGTTGAGAACAGTGTTTCTCATGTCATGATGGTGAGGAAGAACTAATGGGTTGAAGCCTACAATGCAATAAGTCTCTCTGTTGTCGAAAGCCCATGGGAGTTATTGAGATATAAGTTATCTTTTATGCATTTTATGTATTTTCTTTTCTTTCTGCCTACATTATGTAATTTGCCATCAGGTTTTTCCTTTATATAAGAGAACCCTAGGGCTTCATCAATAAGCAACTCATTATTCTCTCCACAAATGTTATTAGACCAACGGTCTTAGATCGGAGTTCTAGTACATTGTGCCCAACCCTATATGTTGTCCCTCCTAGCTCTCTCTCCTATGTGCATCGCTAGTGAAGTACCTCCCTATGGGACGTCATTGGAGGCCTTACGCCGATCCAGGTGGCTGCATCACCGCCTCCAACCCCTGATGGGATTTATGCGTCGACCCCAAGCCCTTCTAGGGCTTCCTCGCATCGATGGTACCCTCCCGTAGAGCGTTAGCACCGTCGCACAACCCCCTTAGGGCGATGTTGTTGCTACATAGCCCTTGGTGGTGCCCCATCAACACCACTATGGCGCATGTGAGGTCTGATTGTCCATCACAGACCATTATCAAAACCTCTAGGGCCCTTGGAGCAATCCAGTGTTCCATTGTGACCCTCTTCAACAAATTTTCGGTGATCCAAGACCCTTTTCAGTTTGACTTTGACAGAAAAAGTGTGATTTCAAACATCTAGGGCACCTCTCGAGCCGTCGTACAGATCCCAGATTGATGAGGATGGTTGTATGAGTCTACACATACAACCAATCCTTTATATGAATGTGCAAATTCGCTCGAATCAGTCTACTATCCAGTCGAGTATTGTTTTTATCCCTCTTTATTCATCGTGTTAGAGAAGAATAAGGGTGATGTCTTCTCTTTGTTTGGTGCCTTCAAGGTCCCGACTCCCATCATGGAGATGGATGAGACCAACTATGAGTTGTGGTCCTTGCAATTCTTGACCCTCATGCAGTGTAATAATGAACACATTCTGATACAGTCGAAGCCGATGGATAAGACTAGGGAGAATGCTTCATGGAAGCAAGATGGCATTGGCTCTCTGGTACTCTCACCAGAGAGATTACTAATGACATTGTGAACCAGCTCATCGCCAAGGCGAGGTGGGACGTCCTACAAGCCACATATGACTAAGCGAAGAATGAGGTCAAGACTCTTCAGTCGTAGTTTGACATCTACAAGACCAAGCAGAATGGTCATCCTCTGCATAGTTTCTACTCTTCCTTTGTGGCATGTTCGAGAAGCTTCACAGCTTCATGCCTTTGACAACATAAACTGAGCAGATGGTGTGCAAGAACTCCACGATGGTTGAAGTTTTCATAGCTGCTCTAGACCCTGAATATGAGGCAGCACACAAACAGCTTCTTACCAGTGTGGTTATACATCCCCATGGAGAAAGCATACAGTTGCCTTAGCAGTATTATCCCATCTCCTGCCACCACACAAACCTCCTCGATGATGGGCATATCTCGCAACAGGGGAATCTCTACTTAGTTCAAGGGGTGTGGTCTCTATGGCAGAGGCGGACGTCCGTGTGGCCCATGCACCTATTACACGCAATTAAAAGCATGGATATCGTGCATCAGCTAGTGTGGCCGAGCAACTTGAGCATCCTGACAGTTCGGCTCCTACATTTTCATGACTTCATGACATTGTCTCCCGTCTCAGGGAGATAATGACACATGCACCCGGCACCACCACAAGTTCTCAGATGTTGCAGCCTCTGTTAGAGCCTCTTTGAGCTCCTCTATTATAGACTATGCTTTTACCAGTTGTAACAGAAGAGATATGATGGAGTAGATCATGGATTTTGATGCTTCTCACCATTTATGTGGAGACAGAGTGCAGTTCAGTCCATATAGATCTATACCCCTTGGTAGATCAGTCGTCATCGCAAACGGGATTCATTTACCTATAACATAACAGGGGGATGTTCATTTGACGTCATCCATGTGCCTACAGAATGTACAATATGCAGGGATGCAAAAAATGGTCTAAACGTCTGTTTAAACGGTCGTTTAAACATATGTAGTACTCGACCACATTGACTAATCAAAATATCACCATTATCCATGAGTTTTTGGATTCATGCTATGAATTGTAATTTTTTATGTTGTCTATTTTGTCATTTGGCTATAGATTCTAGTTGTTTATGTTATTTATTTTGACATTTGGATGAAAAATTTCTTGAATTTGACAATATTTGATATATATTGTGAATCTATGATTATATTTTTTATTTATACTTTTTTATTAATTATATATGTAATTTTTTTATTAATTAAAAATGCAAAACCGCATAACCTGCTTAATTTTTGTTTAAACTCACGCATATTGTTTAAACAGTAATCAATGACCCTATCGACCGAACCGACTACGACTTTTTTGCAACCTTGACAATATGCACCTGATTTTCAAATGAATTTACTTTCTATTATCAGATCACTAAGGATCCGCATTGCCATGTGATTTTTTACTACTCTTCTCTTGTGTTTCAGGATATACTCACGAGCAGAGTGATTGGATGTGGTTGTGAGCAACGAGGGCTCTACATACCGGTTCTATCTCCTTATGTTGGTGCCTCTACAATTCCTATTTGATCAGTCTCACCATACATGTGACATCTAGTTTTGACCACCTTCCTCTGCAGAAGTTGTCATATCCTCCCACAGATCTCCACACATTCTACCTTCCTCTATAGAAGTTGTTTCTTTTATGTATTTTCTTTTCCTTCTGTCCACTTCATGTAATTTGCCCAACAGGTTTCTCTTTTATATAAACACTAATGACTTACGAATAAGCAATTCACTGTTTTCAGTCGTGCCCTAGCCCCCAACTGCCGCCCCCTAACGCGTCGCATGTTGCCGCCACCCATCTGTGTGGCAGCCCAATGTCGCCGCCAACCCCCTACGCGGTAGCCCGACGTCGCTGCCACACCTCCATGCGACAGCCTAACGCCACCACCATTGCTATAGAACACCGTTGCACGACTCTGCATGCTGGTGGGGCCTCCAAACGCCCTTTGTGACCCCTCTCAGTGCCACCAACAACCCCGGTGGTCGTTTTTCTCTCCTCTCTGTCACTAAACTACAGTTTGAAACGTTATGATTTTGACACGAACATGTGATTTCAGTCCTATAAATCATTTTTTTCCAGCCCTAGCGTAGATTAAGGATTGATGAGGATGGTTGTATGAGTCTACACGTACAACCAATCCATTATATGATCGTGTAGACTCGCATGGATTAGTCAACTTCCCCAATCGAGTTCCGTTTCGATGTTCTTTTTCATTATGTCAGAAAACAAGGGTGGCATCTTCTCTTTGTCCAGTGCCCTCAAGGGTCCAGCTCCCATCGTGAAGATGGATGGGACCAACTACGAGTTGTGGTCCATGCGGTTTTTTATCCTTATGTAGTACAATAACAAGGAGCACATTCTGACAAAGTCCGAGACGACGGATAAGATTGGGACAATGCTTCTTTGATGCAAGACGACGCGTACGCACGTGTTTGTCTCTCTGGGACTCTCACCACAGAGATTGCCAACAACATTGTGAACCAGCCCACCGTCAAGGCAATGTGGGATATTCTGGCAGCCACATATGCCCAACGAAGAATGAGGCCAAGATTCTTCAGCTGCAGTTTGATATATATACGTCAAAGCAGAATGGTCGTCCTCTGCATAACTTCTAGTATTCGCTTCGAGGTATGTTCGAGAAGCTTCGTAGTTTCATACTCGGTATTACTTCCATGGGGCAACAGATGGCATACAGGAACTCCACGATGGTTAGAGCTTTCTTGACAACCCTGGATCCAGAATACAAGGCAGCACGCGCGCAGATTCTTACAAGTGTGACCATACCTCACACGGAGGACTACAATCATCTCAGTAGGCTTCTTATCTCACCAGCCGCCACCACAAAAACCTCCTCAATGATGGATGCATCTCGCGGAAGGAAAAGTTCTACACAGTTCAGAGGGCATGATTCATGTGGCAGAGGAAGTGGACGTCAGCACGCCCATGCACCTATTGTCGTTAATCAGGTAACTCTGAGGACACATGATATCAGAAGCATGGATACCATACATCTGCTCATGTGCTCGAGCATGTTGAGCCTCCAGACAGTTCGACTCCTCAGACAGATTCTCGCCTTGATGATATTGTCTCCCGTCTAAAGGAGATAATGACTCCTACTACTGACAACAACATAGGTTCCCCAGATGTTGCAGTTGTTGCTAGAGCCTCTTCGAGCTCCTCAGGTATAACCTATGCTTTTACCAGTTATAGCAGAATTGATATGACAGAGTGGATCATAGACTCCGGTGCTTCTCACAATCTACATGGAGTCGGAGCACAGTTCAGTTCCTACAACTCTATAACCCTTGTAGATGGGTCGTCATTGCGAACGGTGTTTACTTACCCATCACTGAATTGGGGGACGTGCATTTGACGCGATCCATGCGCCTGGAAAATGTTTTATATGCTCCTGATTTTCAGATGAATTTGCTTTCTATTAGTCAGATCATGAAGGATTTGCATTATCATGCCATTTTTACCCATCTTCTCTTGTGTTCAAGGACAGACTCACTGTTAGGGCAATTGGATATCGTCGTGAGCAACGAGGGCTCTATAGATTGGTTTAGGCTCCCAGTGTCAGTGATTCTATAGTTCCCACTAGATCATCTCTTCTTACTTATGGCATCTTCATTTTGGCCACATTCCTCTGCAAAAATAGTGGCATGTCCTCTCACAGATCTCCATGCGCTCATCTTTCCAGTACGAGGCTTGCCAACAAGAGAAGCATCATCGCTCTTCTTTCCCTGGTCATCAGAGTTATAACAGTAGTCATTTATTGGAGCTTATTCATCTAGATATTGGGGTCCCAATCGTTTTCCTGATCTTCAAGGACATCGTTTTATCTTGTATTTGTAGATGATTATTCTAGACTTTCTTGGATTTTTTCTGTTGAAAAACAAGTCTGAAGCTAAGTTTGTCAATAAATCTTTCATTAATGAAATAAAAAACTTTTTCCCTGCTACTGTCAAGTTTATTCGCTTTGACAATGCCTTATAATTTTGCACGCTATAATTATCTGAATTCTTCATGTCTCTTGGTATCGCAAACCAGACCTCGTGTGCTTACACCTTTCAATAGAACGGTGTAGCCGAATGCAAAAATGTCATTTACTTGATGTGACCAGGACACTTTGATCCAGAGTCGTGCTCCTCACTCTTTCTGGGGTGATGCGGTCCGCACTGTTTGCTACTTAGTGAACCATATGCCATCTTCTATATTAGGAGAGAAGGTTCCTTTCTCAATTGTGTTTCCCCAAAAGGCCATGTTTTGCCTTACACCACGTACGTTTGGTTCTGTTGCTTGTGTTCACCATCTGACGCCTAGTCGTGACAAACTCTCTCCCAAAGCCATCAAGTGTATATTTCTAGGCTACTCTCGTAACCAAAAGGGGTTCGTTGTTTTGATCCAGTTCAACGAAAGTACTATGTTAGTGTTGATGCCACCTTCTTTGAGTCTGTTATGTATTTCTCTCCTACAGGTGACAGGTTGACACTGTCTGATCTGGAGAGGAGGTATACATGCCTCCTCCTACGGTTGCACCACCTCCAACACCTCCACAACCTAATATGTTGGCCCATCTGTTACCACATTTTTATGTTTGCAGGCCTCGCACAGCTCCCACTGCTTTTGGGCCTTCCCATCATCCAGCATGCTCCGGGTATGTAATGAGCACATTATCTCTATTGATGGCATTGGTGATTTGTCCATGCAGCAGGATTCTTTACAGGATGAGCAGGTACCCTCCCAGGAGGGTAGTGTACATGTTGAGGAGGATGCAAGTGATCTAGATGTGCCTATGGCTATGCGGAAGCAGAGACATATTTGTGCTACATATCCTCTTACAACCCATGTTTCCTCGAGTCGACTATCAGAGGACTTCTAGAGATTCGTCGTCGGACTGTCAGCGATGGTGATAACACGGACATCTCACGAGGCAATACAGGACAGTCGGTAGCATCTTGCCAAGGAGGAGATGGTCGTGTTAGAGTCACGTGCACATGGAGCATGGTTATAGCTCCTACGGGAGCATTTCTTATAGGATGCAAGTAGGAGTTTATAGTGAAGCACCGAGTTGATGGCAATGTGGATTGCTACAAGGCAAGACTGTGGCTCGTGGATTCACCTAGACATATGGGGTGTTATCAAGATACTTTCTCCCCAGTAGCTCAACATTTTATGCCGCATTTTCTTCTTTCTATTCCAATGGCATAAAATTAAACCTTATATCAACTTGATTTGAAGATTGTGCTTCTCTATGGTGACCTGCAGGATGATGTCTACATGCAGCAGCCTCATGGGTTCGTTGATGAGGGTGAGTGTCAGAAGGTTTGCAGGCTTTACAAGGCAACCTATGGCCTTAAACAGAGTCCAAGAGCATGATTCCAGAAGCTCTCGAATTTGATAAAGCAACAGGGATTCTAAGATCGATTGTTGATCACTCATTGTTTGTTTAGATGTCTTAGAGAGGTACAACTGTCATACTTGTTTATATTTATAATATCATTGTTACAAAAGATGACGAGCAGAGCATCCAGGCTGCTAGGGATTTCCTAGGACAGCAGTTTGTAATCAAGGACCTTGGCAGTCTAGGTTACTTCCTTGGATTGGAATTTACCAGGGTCCAACGAGGTCTTGTGATGACACAAAGGAAGTACGTTACAGATCTTATTTCTGAGACATGCATGGCAGATTGCAGGCCCGCCACTACTCCCATGAACCTGAGCATGAAGTTGTATGACAATAATACTCATGAGGTAGACAAGAGAATGTACAGGGAACTCGTTGGGAAGCTCATATACGTAACCATCGTCAAGCTAGATATATGATTTGTAGTAAGCAAAGTGAGTCAGTTCATGAAGCAACCTAGACAGACATATATGGATGTTGTCCATATATTCTAAGGTATTTGAAAACCTCACTTGGCATTAGTCTTTTATTTAGTAGAGGCACATCCCTTGCCTTTACAGCTTGTGCATATGCAAATTATGCGGGGTGTCCCAAGGATAAGAAGTCTACCTCTGACTTTGTAGTGTTTATAGGGAGTTCCTTGGTGTCATAAAAGAGCAAGAAGCAATGGCACACGCAAGTACATAGATGATGTAGGTCAGATCTGTTCTTACAGACCTAGCATTTGTGGTGCCTCTTCGCATGCACCTCCAATGCGACAACCAGATTGCTCTCTTCATTGCCAACAACCCAACCTTTCATGAGAGGACCAAGTATATTGAGGTAGACTGTCACTAGACTCGAGACATGATTCAGAAGGGATTCATCTTCACCACTCATGTTAGCTCAAGAGATCTAACAGCAGATGTGTTCACCAAGGCCCTAGCTAGAGGTCCACTCCAGAGATGATGTTCTAAGCATAGCATGATTGATATCTACGTTCCACCTTGAGGGGGAGTGCTGAGATGTTAGTTATCTTTTGCTTCATTTATGTACTCTATTTACTTTCCAATTACTTTACATAATTTGCCCAACATATTTCTCATCTATATAAGATAATCCTATGGCCTTGTAAATAAGCAATTCATTATTTTCTTTGAACACAGATCATCCAACACATCCCATGTATGTACGGACACATTATTTCTATTAATGGCACTAGTGTTTTGTCCATGCAGTAAGCTACTTTACAGGATGAGCAAGTGCCCTCTCAGGAGGGTAGTTTCCAGGTTAAGGAGGCAGGTGATCTTGATGTGCCTACTGCTTATTGCCCTGTGAAAGCAGATATGTACTTGTACTACTTATCCTCTTGCAGCTCATGTTTTTTGGGACAACTCTCAAAGGATCTCAGAAGGTTTATCATGAGGTTCTAACCATGGAAATACCACGTACATATCATAAGGTGATACAAGACAATCAGTGGCGTCCTGCCATGGAAGAGGAGATGGTCACATTACAGTCATGTGCACGTGGAGCATTGTTACAGCTCCTACAGGAGCATCTGTTCTGGGATGCAAGTGGGTTCACGGTGAAGCACCGAACAAATGGCAGTGTGGATTGCTACAAGGTGAGGCTTGTGGCTTGTGGGTTCACCCAGACATATGGGGTGGACTATCAAGATACTCTCTCCATTTGCTCAGCATTCGACACTATGGATACTTCTCTATGTTGTAGTGACACGAGATTGGCTCTAATATCAGTTTTGATGTGAAGAATGCATTTTGCAGTGGGCTACTTATGATTTCGGCTCATGCTTTAATTGCTATGTATTTAGCTATTAAGCTAAAAAAATTATGTCTTTATGTGATCACAGCATCAAAAAGAAAGTCAGAATTTTCCACGAAAACCGACCTGAAATATTCGATGTTAGGTGCACTTTCTTCTAGATATATATTAGTCAGTCTAGGTACTCAGATGCATTTGTCTCTCATCCGATCTCCAACCGTTGACTTCCGTCAACCCTGAAGTCAGAAGTAGTGGGTTGCGGCTTTAGGGCATCAACCACGACGTTCCCTTTAGGTAAAAGATTGTACAGTCCATATCCTTTCGCAAATCCATCCTGCAACTATACATGATGTACTTAGACAACCCAAATTATGTACGGTGACCTGCAAGAGGAAGTATACATCCAACAACCGCCAAGGTTTGCTGCTGAAGGAGAGTGGCATATGGTTTGTAAACTTCATAAGGCTAACTATGGTCTTAAGCAGAGTTCAAGAACATGGTTTCAGAAACTCTAAGACCTGATAGAGCAGCATGGATTCATGAGATTGGTTGCAGATCTTTAACTGTTTGTTCAGAGGTCTCTGAGAGGTTACAATTGTTATTTGGTTTATGAGATGATATTATTGTTACAAGGGATGATGTGCAAGGCACTCATGCAGCTAAGGATTTCCTTAGTCATCAACTTGTAACCAAGTACCTTAGTATCCTATGTTAGTTCCTTGGAGTTGAGTTCGTTAGGAACCAACGAGGTCTTGTGATGACCCAAAGGAAGTATGTTACAGATCTTCTTTATGAGACAAGCATCGTAGACTGCATGCCTGCCACTACTCCCATGACCCGAGCATGAAGTTGTATGATGATGACACATATAAGTAGATAAGAGGAGTACAGAGAGCTCACTGGGAAGCTCTTATACGTGACCATCACCAAGCCAGATATATCCTTTCCTAGTGAGCAAAGGGAGTCAGTTCATAGAGCAACCTACACAGGTATATATGGATGCAGTCCATATGATTATGAGGTATCTGAAGACTTCGCTTGGCACAGGTCAACTATTTAGCAAAAGCACATTCCTTGTTGTCACAACCATGGTTCAAAAAACGTGCCTCGAGGCGCAAAGGTGCTTGAGGCAAAATGATGCGACCGCCACAAACCCCTGTCTGAGGCGAGCACCTCGGATGATCGAGGCGGTCGAGGTGAAGCGAGGCGGTGAGGCGGGGCTGAGGCAGTCGCCGAGGTGTTCTGGATTTATGAAGCATTTTAATAAAATATTGGTTTTATTGATAATTTTAAATGTTTATAAAGTCATATTTGTTGAGGATATATTTATACAAGATGAATGCTTAAATTTGACCTCTTTCTTATTTGCATTTATCACTATCATGTCTAATTATTTTAACGAACTCTTAATATTACACCCTTCAACATATGCATTCGTAAATCTCATATGCATGTGAATTCAAATACACATAAGAAAAATTTTGGGACGAGTATGCTGCCCCCTGCAACCCCGCAAGGCGGGGACAACCAACCCCCCCTGACTCACTGACTGGGGTAGTGAAACCCTCGTACTGGTAGGGTAGGGTGGCACAGGGGGACATCGAACCATTTTTCAACTGGGTTCAACAGAACATACGGTTAGGATTTAAGTGATATGATTCATATCAACATCTCGGATATATAATATATTTAGTGACAACTATAATCAATGACTTCCTCTTTGATAAATATTTTAGTGATAGTTATAGCCAACGATTTCCTTTTTATTGGGTAGAAATTTAGTAGAAAGCTTTATGAAATTGACATAAGCTTTTTCATGTTCTTACCTTAATAACTTCATACTATATTGCAATGTTATATTTTCATGTGTCGATCAGATTAGATTATTTCATCAATAAATATATTTATTATATTTTTTGCACTTATTTTCCTATACAAACTGAGGCTTATGCCTCGATCGCCTCGAGGCTACACCTCGCCTCACCTCCAGGTAAAACGCCTCATTCTGCCTTTTGTTTTTTCAAACCTTGGTCACAACTTCCGCAAATGCATATTATATGGGTTGTCCTGTGGACAGGAAGTCTACCTCTAGATTTGTGGTGTTCATAGGGAGCTCATTAGTGTTACGAAAGAGCAAGAAACAAGTGGCGGTCGCTAGATCTAGTGTAGAATTAGGGTACATAGCCATGGCACATGGGAGTACCAAAGATGATGTCGGTCAGATCTATTCTAACCGACCTAGTTGTTGGATGCCTCCTCCTACGGACAACCAGACTGCTCTTTCACTACCAATAATCTAGCCTTACATGAGAGAACCAAGCATATCAAGGTAAATTGTCATTATACTCGAGACATGATTAAGAAGGGTTGTTCACCAAGGCCCTAGCTAAAGGGTCATTTCAACATAGTTGTTCCAAGCTGACCATTATTGATATCTACGTTCCAGCTTAAGGGGATATGTTGAGAAATAAGTTTTCTTTTATTCATTTTATGTATCTTCTTTTCTTTCCATCACATTATGTAATTTTTCCTAACATATATCTCCTACATATAAAGAACCCCGGGACTTCATGAATAGGCAACTCATTATGTTCTCTCCGCAATTGTTGTGGTGACGAAGCATGTGGTCTCGAAGCTTGCGGGGAATGTGTCATCAAAGCCTGTTAAAGAATGTCGTGGCAATGCTTATACATAGATCTTTGAATGTGGGTCGCTCTCATAGGGACATTGAAGTGTTTCTATCTCATAGGAACCTCGAAAGAATCTCGTATTGGAGTTCATGGTCAATGGAACATGCACTGACGGTATTGAGTTTGTCTCTAAGTAGAGAATCTCTTAGAGGCAAGGAATAAGCATATCCTAAGAACGTGGGGTCATGATGGAGCTCGTAAGGGCTTGTAGGAAGTAAATATGCCCTACTCTCACTCCCCCTTTCTCTCTACTTGTCGATAACATGATACTCGACCAACTTAGAAGAACAACCAAAGAGAGTATAAACAAAAACTCATCTTTTCATGCTCTCTTTTTTTAACCTTTTTTAAAGCTTCCTCTCTTTCTCTCGGTTATATTTTGTCCCATAGTTGTTTCCCTCTTTTTTCTCAGCTCTTCCGTCTTTTTTTTCTAATCAACCATTTTTCTGTCATTCTTTTTCCAATTAATGGCAGTACAAGGTTCGTCGGGCCTAAATCAAGCACCCTTTTTATATATGGAAGGGGTACCCCGAGCTTTCTTTATACACAACTAGGGTTCCTTAAAGGAAACGGACTGTAACCGCTAAGGAGATGCCTAAGAGGGGAGTTTCCATGGAAGGGGTAACCGCACGAGGAGGTCGAAGTCATGCACAATACGGATCCGTAGGGAAGCCTGGAGATGAAGGCAAAACACGCAACAAGAGATGCGTGAGAGAGAAGTTCCCATTACCCAAGATTGTTGCTTCTTGTGTGTGATCGTGTGCGAAAGGTAACCAAAGAAGAAGGCCCTTGCATACGGAGTTCTGCAATTATGCTTGGCTGGAGCGCGTTAGGGATCGCTCGATATGGAGAAAAATAAGCACGACGACTTCTATTTAGAAGATCGTGATCAGGGAGCCCCCTTCCTTCTCATTTATCTCCATCAGAGAGGTAATGACAATTGGGGCTCATGCGTGAAAGTGCGACCTAGAGGGATCGATAACCTGGAGGGTGTGTATCGCCTGGAGGTGCAGCGAGAGCACCACACGGACATGTCCAATGTCATCGAGTGTTGAACATCAGGGTTGTTGGGTAGGGGCCTGACTACATAGGTGATGATGCAGTCTAGAGTAGGGTTTGCGATCCTAGAGAGAGGATTTAGGTGGAGGTAATTGGATTTGAACACGCTTGGGGATCGTAAACCCATTGTTGCAGCATCTCTGTGATGCTTGGAGGTTGAGCTAGTGCTTGATTGGCAAAGGCACTGCTACTGATCTGGAGTCGCGTTGGTGCGAGTCGCTCACCTAGAGATGTGTTGTTGCCTTGCATATCAGGGTTTCTGATGCAGCGTGACCCCAAATTAGGGGGCCACATTTATCTAATTAAATTCAATTTTATTTACGTTTTTAGCGGTCGTATTGGTCTAATTGAATAATTGAGATCGCCTGTGATCTCAACGTTGATTTCGTAGATTTTAATTATAATTGTTGGTCAATTAAATAATTAGAGTCTAATTAAGGTAATTAGAGGTCAATTAGGATTTGTTAGAGTCCAATTAAATAAGTGGTTGTCAATTAATTGAGTTTACTATTTTTGTAAACCCTCTCTCCTATATAAAGAGAGGGTAGGTCCTTGTTTTTAAACAGTCCATTATGAATTGAGATTTTATCTCCCTCTCTATTTCCTCTTCTTCTCCTTCCCCACGTGGTCTTCACGGGTCTTCTCCTCCAACCCCTCGTTACCGACGAGTTTTTCTTCTTCTCAACCCCTCTCTTTCTTCTACCAAAAATCCACCATAAAAAATATCATTTTTATCGACGCCGAATTCTCGTTTGCATCAATTGGTATCAGAGCATGGCATTTAGATCGTCCTCACGATCTAACGATCAGTCCCGACGCCCGCACCGACATCAACGTTCATCCGAACAAACACGACGAACCATCTCCACCGTCGACGCCTCCTTCAAGGAGACGGAGCACATGGTTCGTGATTTGCAAATCAACTTCAACTCACTGTTTCGAGATCTAATGGCCAATTTTGAGGCCTACCGCGACGCCCAATCAAAGCCGCCATCCGTTGAATCCGCTACCGCGAGATTTTGATGAAGAAAACATCGCGAAAGAAGACCAAACGGTTGCTGTCCAGATCGTTTTAGAAGAAAATTCGACGATTCGGCTGCTGTCCAGCACCTTCCAAAGCCGATTTCGTCACCGGAATCGATGCCGCCGCCTCCTCCCGGCCTTCCCGACGCGGTCCCCTCTAGCCCAGGTATCTCCCAGGCCTTCCTCCAGCCCCCCCCTAACCCTACCGGCACCCTCCGCCATTTCCCCACCGCATGCGGCTCACCCCCAGCCGCTTCCCCCTGCCGCCTTCGCATACCCCCCCCCCCTCCTGTTTCCCCACGGACCCCAGGAACCTCCCTCTCCCGCGAGCCCCCCCCCCCCCCTCGTGCAACCTCGCCGGCACCCCTCCTTCCTCCAACCCCCCCCAGTACCCAGCCCTCCTTCCGAACCCTGACGCGCACCCCTCCTTCCGAACCCTGACGCGCACCCAGCCTCGCGTGCTTCCCCGCGCGCGGCGCGCTCCGCCTGGGCCGCTCCACCGCCACCGCGCCAGCCCCCGCGGCCTGCTCGCCGCTCTCCCCGGGTCTCTCCAAGAAGCTCTCCTCCCCGCGCGCGTATAACGAGAACCCTAACCGGGTTTGCGAGATCTACGGGATTTCAATCCCGTGGAATGTGGGAATTGGAGTTAAATGGGAAAAATTGCAGAAGAAAAACCCCAAATTCCGCTATTTACATAAAAGGTCCAGAGCAGTATGAAAAGAGAGAAAAAGAAAGAGGTGCGAAAATTGCGCCAACGCCCCCGACCGGCCGAAATTTTTGAAAAACAAGGCTGTAATTGGAAAATCAGAGGCTACTCCTTATCCAAATAGGACTATCATCTTGGGTTCTCCCTATTTAAGGACCCCATGGCTTCAATTTTTAGACACATCTCCCCTTCTCCTCTCTTTGTGCCATTGCTTCATCATGGATTATTCAAGGGTCATATTCTCCATGCCGCATCAATTCTTTGAGCACCATGGGAAGAAGACGACGATCGAGACGACGCCACCGTACGCCACCGCATATGTTTTCAACCACGGTAGCCGCGCCTCTCCCGCCCGCATATGGATTCCGCCGTTCACGCCCCACATGTTCTTCCAGCAGTCAATTGAAGCCGCCGAATCATCCTCCAAGCTTGCAGTTCACGCAATTCGTCAGGAGCCGAATTTTTAAAGCGGTGGAGAGTTGACGCAGCGTGACCCCAAATTAGGGGGCCACATTTATCTAATTAAATAATTATCAATTTTATTTACGTTTTTAGCGGTCGTATTGGTCTAATTGAATAATTGAGATCGCCTGTGATCTCAACGTTGATTTCGTAGATTTTAATTATAATTGTTGGTCAATTAAATAATTAGAGTCTAATTAAGGTAATTAGAGGTCAATTAGGATTTGTTAGAGTCCAATTAAATAAGTTGGCTGTCAATTTAATTGAGTTTACTATTTTTGTAAACCCTCTCTCCTATATAAAGAGAGGGTAGGTCCTCTCTTTATATAGGAGAGAGGTTTTCGGCGTCGACGATAAAAATTAAAATAAATTGGCGGTGGAATATCGGTGGAGAAAAGGAGAGGTTGAGAAGAAGAAAACTCGTCGGTGACGAGAGGTTGAAGGAGAAGAACCGCGGAGATCGCGTTGAGATAGAGAGAGAGGAGGAAGATAAAGAGATAACTCTCAAATTTTCATAATCATCACTGACTAAAAACAATGACCTACCCTCTCTTTATATAGGAGAGAGGGTTTACAAAAATAGTAAACTCAAATTATATTGACAACCGACTTTCTAATTGGGCTCTAACAACTTAAATTGACCTCTAATGACTTTAATTAGACTCTAACTAATTAATTGACCAACAATTATAATTAAAATCTACGAAATAAACGTTGAGATCACAGGCGATCTCGATTATTTAATTAGACCAATACGACCGCTAAAAACGTAAATAAAATTGACTACTATTTAATTTAATAAATGTGGCCCCATAATTTGGGGTCACGCTGCATCAACTCTCCACCGCTTTAAAAATTCGGCTCCTGACGAATTGCGTGAACGGCAGGTTTGGAGGATGAATCGGCTGCTTCAATTGTCTTCTGGAAGAACATGTGAGGCGCGAACGGCGGGGTCCATGTGTGGGGCGGGAGAGGCGCGGCTGCCGTGGTTGAGAAACATATGCGGTGCGTACGGCGGCGACGTCGCGACTGTTGACTCCTTCCCATGATCCTCAAAAAATTGATGCGGCATGGAGAATATGGCCCTTGAATCATCCATAATGAAGCAATGGCACAAGGAGAGGAGAAGAGGGAATGTGGCTAAAGAATGAAGCCATGGGTCCTTAAATAGGGAAAACCCAAGATGATAGTCCTATTTGGATAAGGAGTAGTCCCTTTTTTTAAATATTTCCGCCGCCAGGGGTGTGGACGCAATTTTCGCACCCCTTTGTTTTTTCTTTCCCTCTTATGGATGTTGAACTCTCTGCAAAGATGGGAAGTTTGGGTTTTATTCTCGCAAATTTTCCAATTTAACCTCAATCCCCTGGAATTGAGGGATTCGGTTCCCTGCGTTGAGAGAGCACCCGATAGGGTTTCTCCCTCCCAAAAAAAAGGGCGGCGGGGCATCGCTGGTGGGGCTCCGTACGAGCCCATGCTTCTCGCGCGGTGGGGGCGCGAGTGGCTGGGCGGCGGCGTCGGGCAGTGGCTGGGAAAAGCGCGAGGCGAGGTGGCGCTTGGTGATAGCGAGCTGGGCGCGGGGGTGAGGAGGCGGCGCGGCGAGAGGCTGGAGGGGGGAAGGCCGTTGGCGTGGTGGCGCACAGGGAAGAGGAGAACGAAGGCGGCGGCGTGGCGAGTAGCGGGGCGAGGGGAAGGGGATACGTGAAGCCGGGGGGAGGGGCGTGAGGGAGAGGGAGGTTCCTGGGGTCCGTGGGGAAACAGGAGGAGGGGGGGCTGAGGAAATGGTCGGTGTGCGTGGGGAGGGGGTATGCGAAGGTGGCAGGGGGAAGCGGCTGGGGGTGGGCCGCATGCGGTGGGGAAATGGCGGAGGGTGCCGGTAGGGTTAGGGGGGTGGAGGAAGGCCTGGGAGATACCTGGGCTAGAGGGGACCGTGTCGGGAAGGCCGGAGGAGGCGGCGGCATCGATTCCGGTGACGAAATCGGCTTTGGAAGGTGCTGGACAGCAGCCGAATCGTCGAATTTTTCTTCTAAAACGATCTGGACAGCAACCGTTTGGTCTTCTTTCGCGATGTTTTCTTCGTCAAATCTCGCGGTAACGACTTCAACGGGTGGCGGCTTGGATTGGGCGTCGCGGTAGGCCTCAAAGTAGGCCATTAGGTTCCGAGACATGGATTGGAGGTTGGCCTGCAAATCACGTATCATGTCCCCCGTCTCTTTGAAGGTGGTGTCGATGGTGGAGATGGCTCGTCGCGTTTGTTCGGACGAACGATGATGTCGGCGCGAGCGTCAGGACGGATCGTTAGATCGTGAGGACGATCTAAATGCCATGCTCTGATACCAATTGATGCGGATTGGTTTTCGGCGTCGACGATAAAAATTAAAATAAATTGGCGGTGGAATATCGGTGGAGAAAAGGAGAGGTTGAGAAGAAGAAAACTCGTCGGTGACGAGAGGTTGACGGAGAAGAACCGCCGAGATCACGTGGAGATAGAGAGAGAGGAGGAAGATAAAGAGATAACTCTCAAATTTTCATAATCATTCACTGACTAAAAACAATGACCTACCCTCTCTTTATATAGGAGAGAGGGTTTACAAAAATAGTAAACTCAATTAAATTGACAACCGACTTCCCTAATTGGGCTCTAACAACTTTAAATTGACCTCTAATGACTTTAATTAGACTCTAACTAATTAATTGACCAACAATTATAATTAAAATCTACGAAATAAACGTTGAGATCACAGGCGATCTCGATTATTTAATTAGACCAATACGACCGCTAAAAACGTAAATAAAATTGACTACTATTTAATTTAATAAATGTGGCCCCATAATTTGGGGTCACGCTGCATCAGTTTCATAAGAAACCCTAGATTTTCTTGAACTCAGAGATGACCTGACCTTCAAAACGTGAAAAGGAATCTTGATACCATCAAATCATATCAACATTCACGAACTCTGAAGATCACAAAGAATATCACATTCAAAATTAGTATCTAAGATGAATACAAAATCAAATTGTTTGCTTATTGCATGATCTTCCAAAAACAAATCTCTGACTCGAAACAATATGAATAATAATAATAATAGAACTTCAAAATAAAATCGAATCTCCATAACCGACTTTCTCTATTACCAAGTTGAAAAAAAAAATGCGGAAGCGATAATCAGATCAAGAACAATAAACAATGAAGAACACTTAGATTTTATGTGGAACCCTATTCCATAAGGAGTGGAATGAATACAGTTATCTAGCTAGGCCATTATTCAATATACATATATTCTTATATATTTTCATATACTTAGACATTTTCAATACTGTAATGCAATAGTACAACAACAACAACAAAGCATTTTCCAACATTAAGTAGGATCGTGGATTCTTTGCCTCCATTTAGATCTATCTTGGGTCAATCTCGAGCTTAGATCCAAATAACTAAGATCCCTTCGGATAGTCTCAATATAACACTTCTTGAGCCTTATCGTCCTCCCTTGTCTTAGCCGACTCAACATCCCAAATCTTACATCTTCTAATTGGTGAATCAGCTAACCACCTTTGGAAATGATCAAACCATCGTAAGTAGTTTTTTTTTTTTGACACTCCAAAAGGGGGAGACACCCGTAGGTGTTCGCCCCAATTTATTATTGAGGAAAAAGAGAGAAAAGGTACTTACAAGTGAAGTAGAAAAGATAAAAAAGGGGAGGATGATATCAATATTGAAATCATACACCCCGAACCCATATACGCACTACCCGATAGACCACTCCGAACAGAAACGGTTAGCGTCAATACAAATGTTCTCTACATAGAATCTCTGTCCTGCAAATATTAATTTGTTCCTCGCCAGCCATATACACCATATGCGAGCGAAGGGGATCATCCTCTGCGCCCTCGACTGATTTGCAGCGCGTTCAATACTTTCCCAAAAGGATGCCATCGACGAAATATTCAGCCACGCAATGTCCTCCCATAGAGGCCGCACACGGTCACAGTGTAGGAAGAGGTGCTCCGCCGTCTCAACAGCCGCGTCGCACAAGCCGCAAGATGTGTTAATTGCCGGCGAAATTGCCACCAATCGGTTGCGAGTGGGAAGTCGACCGCGCCTAAGGATCCACCAAAAGATGCCAATCCTTTCCGGGAGCTTGAGACCCCATATGAGTTTGCAGTGGTTAAGAAAGGTCACCTCCGGCTGGCCAGCGGTGGGGAAAAGGGCAGAATAAGCCTTTGACGATGAAAAAGGCCCGTCAGACCAGTAGAAGTGATCTCGCCCCCCCGATGGAGTAGGGGCGTCCCCGAGCAGAGACATCAAAGCAGAAAAGTCATTCAGGCGTTGAGATGAGAGAGAGTCCACCAGAGTCGGGCACCAGGTGCCATTGGACCAGCATGAGGCGACCGATGCAGCCTTGTCCCCGGCTAGCGCATATAACCTTGGAGTAAGTAGTTTTCTCTCATCTTATCCTCTAACGAAGCTACGCCAACTTTCCTTCTGATCGAATCATTTCGAATCCAATCTTCCGTGTATGACCACTCACCCACCTTAGCATTTTCATTTCTGCGATTGTCATTCTCTGCACATATCTATGATTCACGGCTAACATTCAGATCCATATAACATAGCAGGTCTCATGGTTGCTTTGTAATAAACCCTAAACCCTAAAAATCCTAAACTCTGGATCATTATATTTCTCCAAATCAATAAATATCATATGGAGGTTTTTCCTTTTAGCTCTATAAATATCCATTGTTCTCCTCGACCATGGCCTCAAATTTCAGCGAAATTCGATCGAGTTCTGTCGAATATCGATATCCTGCCGAAATCGAAATTCGATCGAAATGGCCGAAATGATCGAAATATGAGGGCCCTAGTACAAAAAATGACCGAAATTTCGATCGAATTACGACCGAAATTCCACCGAAATTCCGTTTCAACCAGTCACCGAAATGGTGACCGAAACCGACATTTAGGGCCCTGTCCTCGACAAGTGGATAGCTTCGATAGTGGGGCGACTTGGCATGAATCCGAATTGATTTTCGGTTACTTTGGGAACTTGCCTCAACCTTCTTCCGATCACACAATCCCAAATTTTCATAGTATGACTCATCAATTTGATACATCTTCATTCGAACAATTTTGAATGTCCCAATTATTCTTATAAAGAAGCACCACGATACTTCGCCTCCATTCTCCAAGCATTTTCTTAGTTCGTCAAATAATGTGGAAGGAATAGAATTCCTTGCATTCATAGAGCCCTAGGGATCTCTCATATAGGAGAAAAGCCTTGGGTAAATTACATAAGAGGTACAAAGAAAAATTGAAATAAGAAATAAACACCAAGATATACAAATATCTCAACACTCCCCCTCAAGCCGGAGCATATATGTCTATTATGCTTAGCTTGGAATAGCATCTCTAAAATGGACCTCTAGCAAGTGCTTTGTTGAATATATCTGCAATCTGATCTCCAATATTGGCATGGGAGATGGATATGAGTCACTTCTGGATCATGTCTCTGGTATAGTGGCAACCCACCTCTATATGCTAGGTTCGTTCACGAAATGCGGGATTATTGGAAATAAATAGAGCCGTTTGATTGTCGCATAGAAGTTACATGGGAAGAGGTACCTCAACTGTAAGATCAGTCAAGACTGATCTAACCCATATCATCTTTGTGCTTCCCTGAGCAATGGTTATATACTCAGACTTTGCAATGGATCTAGCAACCAATATCTGCTTCTTGCTCTTCCATGACACGAGTGAACTACCAACAAAAACTGCAAAAGCCAGATGTAGACTTCATGTCTCTAAGGCATCCTGCATTTTTTTTAACCAAACGTTGGGGGATCACGCATAGGTGCTCATACCAATACTATTGATAGATATAAAGGTAGTAATTACAAAACAAGTTACATCTTATAAAAGCCAATAGTCAAGCGAGTGCTTGTAATGAAAGATAACATTCTCAGAGTAGAACCGATGATCGAAAAAATGAACATCGTTTCAAGCTAACCAAATGGCCCACAGTACTGCCTCAGGGATTAGAACATATCTTGGTTGTCTATCTCATGCCCTAAAAAAAGATGTCCAGAATGTCTCCAACGAGCGAGTGCATAGCCAATTCAACCTCACTTCGCCCCAGATAGGCTAAGTAATCGAACAGAGGAAGAAAAGGTGGTCCACCAACTCGGTGGCACTCCCGAAAAAGGGACAGCTATCCGAAAGAGTCGTGAGAATCTTAGCACATCGATCTCTTGTCATTATGTATTTTCTGCGAAATAACCACATGAAGAATCCGTCTGATCCTCTCTGGGAGACCAAGAGGCCAGACAAAACTGCAATCCCGAAACAATTCAGCTGAAAGCGCAGGAGGCGGCCTACAAATGACGTCGTAGGCCATCCTAACAAAAAAACCTCGTCCTTCCACATCCAGTGATCCGGGCCAATAGAAGGCATGACATCCTGCCCAAGCGAGTCCAACAAGGTTAAAAATTCCTCCAGACACGTGTCAGAGAAAGAACTTCTTAATGGCAGCATCCAATTTCTGCTTACCCAACAGGTTGCAACCTTCGCATCCAGATTTTTCGTCAATGCAAAAAGATGAGGGAAACAAGTGGCCAACGTGCCATCCCTCATCCATTCATCTGTCCAGAAATCGAAAGAAGTGTCCTCACCCACCACTGGACTGAAAAGCACGACAAGATATTCAGCATCCCCTTCCAAAAATCAGACTGATTGGGCCCCAGCCGCATAACCCCGGGCCCCCGAAGGGAAATGTTATAAAGGTCATGGATCATAAAAGACTCTCATCCTTGCCCCAAATTCTGCCCATCCACTTAAGCAATAGGCCTCGTTAAAGGACTTCAAGCACTTATTCCAAGCCCACCATTCTTCTTAGGCGTCGTAATGGTCTCCCAGTCAACAAAATGTAAACCATGCCTTTCCTGCTCAGATCTGCTCCAAAGAAATTTACGCATCAATCGCTCCAACCTCGTCCTGACACCTACCGGGAGGAGGCAGGAAGAGAAGAAAAACACCAGTATGCTAGAAGGAATCGCCTTAACTAGCACCAAGCATCCTCCCCACGATAGAAGAGAAGCCTTCCAACCGCTCAATTTTCTCTCCATCTTCTCCACCACCAGAAGCCAATCCGACACCTTGAGCCTGCCAAAAGTGAGAGGAAACCCAAGGTATCGAATAGGAAGGGAGCCAAGACCCGTGGCCAACTCCAAACTGCAAGCATGAGCCTCATCATAGAGCATGCCAAAGGAAACAACAATGGACTTGCTATGATTTGGGTTCAGACCCGACATCCCCCCGAAGATCTCCAACAAGAGGGCCATGGTGAAAGCCTCCTCCCTACCACTCTCCACAAACAGAATAGTGTCATCTGTATACTGAAGCAACAAAATGCGCAGGTCCCCACAACTGTAGCTGGTAATGACGCCACTACGTTGAACACGTTTAACCGTACAATCAAGAACATCAGCCGCAAGCAAAAAAAGCAAAGGCGCAAGAAGGCAACCCCGCCTAACCCCTCACTGCAGCTGAAAGAAGCCACCATTAGGACGATCGTTGCCAGTCCATGGTGTTATAAGCTTTAGCAAAATCGACATTCCAGAGCAGAGTATGTTTACCATTACGCTTCCAGTCACAAATAATCTCCGACGCCATCACCAAACTATCTGCAATTTGTCTTCCAGGGACGAAGGCTGATTGGAGAGGGTTTATAATATGGTCAAGAAACCGACTGAGACGAGCTGTCAACACCTTCGCCACCAAGAGGTAGATACCATTAGAGAGAGCAATGGGTCTATAGTCTTCAATCCTATCCGATGCCTCCCGCTTTGGAAATAGAAACAATAAAGCTTTGTTTATCCTATCAAAGCCCGCGCTGCAACGACAGAATTCCTCCACAACTTCAAGAACCTCACTATTCACCATGTCTTAGAATTCCCTATAGAAGAGGACCGGAAAGTCGTCCGGACCTGGCGCTCCATTTGCATTCAGACTCCAAGTCACTGCCTTAATCTCCTCCAAAGTGATTGGCATGATCAAGCTATTTTTATGAACCTCTGAGAGGGGCATTGCCTCCTGGCCAGACCATCTCCACGGCCTGGATGTAGCACGCATGGAGAATACAAGGTAGTGATCCGCAATCGCATTCCCCAGCTCTTTGTTCCCCTCAAAAGTGATGCCATCAACAATCATAGATATGATGAAGTTAACCCGACGTCTGCCACTAGCTATCCTGTGGAAAAAAGCGGTGTTTGCATCGCCCTCCTTAAGCTACGCAAGACGAGATCTCTGCTTCCATTCCGCTACATGTTCATTGTCCTCCTCCATATTCATTTTCTGAGCGGCAACTCTTAGCCCCAACTCCTCATCATCCAACAATATGTCATCCTCAAGCCTATCAAGTCTTGAAACCTCCTATTCTGCAGTCAATCTCCGAGCCTTTCTAAACTCCTTGCTCTCATTTTTAAAGGCGCATAACCTCTAACATAAAGACTTGAGCTTACCCAAAAATCTCATCGTCGTCGAACCAGTCACCATGGTATATGCCGGGAACAAACCAAATCTCTAAAGGAATCCTCCAAAAGACAAGAACTCTCAAATACGAAGAAACCCCTCGTCGAATGAAAGCCCAAATCCCAAACCAAGGGCAAATGGTCCGACCGCGTGCGGGGCCTCGAGGAGGCGAAAGACAGAGGGAACGCCTCCAAAAACTCTAAAGAGGCCAAAAATCGGGGAACCACAGCTCCACTAGGTATACTTTGTATCGCAACATCTAAAACCTCAAGCTCTAGTTCATCTATAAATTCAACAAAATCAGTAGAACACAGGTCCTGCCCTCCTCGAAAGCGAGAACGATCTAAAGAGAGGAGGGTAACGTTGAAATCCCCTCCCACAAGCCAACCACAACCCGGGAAAGCGGTCCTAGCCGCACGCAAGTCTGCCCACAAATCATGTCGCAGAGCAGGAGAACATGGGCACAGGAACCGGCAACTTTACATGTACATATCAAAGCAAGGACAGGATCTGCCAGGTCTGTGAAGGGACCGGGACCATATCCACAGCTAATTGGATCCAATTAGGACCCGTCAGCAACGATACGAAGGACCTAGGCAGGTAAACCGGGGGGCCGACAAGAAGGTTGCTAAGGCCGCCCACAATGACCAATCTGGCGACCCGACCCGAGGGAGAGAGGCCCGCAACATGCACAAAACTAGAAGAAACTGCCTTTCCCGATGAATCTGTCCCCATTGCGCTAATCAAGGAAAACTGCGCTGGAAACATACCGTCGCAAGTAGGGACGCAAACGGATGCGGTTATATTCGTATCCGTTCGTATTTGTATTCGTTTTAAGAGGATATGGTTCTTATTTTTTTAAAACAGGCAAATATAAGTACGAATACGAATACGAATATTCTAAATAATTTTGTTGCGGATACGAATCTGACTACGAATCTTGAGTTAACGAATAAGAATACGAAAAAAATGAATCCAGTTACAAATACAAATATTCGTATTCAATATTTAAAATTTAAAAATAAAATTAAGGTTTATTGCACCCAATTCAATCCTCATTTCCTGAAATCTCATCTCCGCCACCGACTCCTCTCCCTCCCCAGGTTTGCTCTTCTCCCTAGCCCTCTTCCTCCCCCGCCACCCCGGTCGACGCGCCCCCTTTTCCTCCCCAACCTCCCTCCGCCTCCCCGCAGACCTCCGCCTCCCCCACCCAACTGTCTTGCACCTCCCCTTGACCTCTGCATCAGGCCGCCGCCCTCTGCCTCCCTCACTATCCTCCGCCTCCCTCTACTACCCCCTTGCTGCCCTCCGTCTCCCCCCCCTCCCCTACCCAACATCCCTGCGCCACCTTCCAACCTCCCTCCGCCTCCCCCCCTCCCCTACCCAACATCCATGCGCCACCTTCCAACCTCCCTCCGACTTCCCCCCTCTGCCATCCTCTGCCCTCCTCCTCCTTCCCTTCGCCTCCCCCTGTGCACCATGTCGCCCTCCGACTCCCCTACCTAGGTGCAAACCGCCTCCACCCAACTTTCCTCCGCCTCCTTCGCCTCCCCCACAACCCTCTGTCTTCCCTGACACCCCCACCCACCTCCCCCAAACAGTTGCCCTCTGCCCCCTACCTTCTGCCTCCCCTGTCGGGCCACCACCCCCAGCTTTCCCCCACGTCCATGTCCAACCTCCCTCTGATGGTGCTTGATATCTTTTTTGTCGTGCTCGAGAAGCTGCAACCGCAACCTCCCTCTGCCGAAGCCGCAACCTCCCTCTCAGTTGCAGCAGCATCTGATTTCGTATATCATCTTAAATTCTTAAATTTCAGATTGATATTATTATTGGTAAGCAAATGTTTTAATGTTATTGTTATTGAAAACAAATTGCAATATTCGTTATTATATTGGTGTATCATATTAAGTTGAATTTCATATCCAAGTCAAAAAATGCAAGTTATATGGAAGTGGTTACCGAATAAGCAGGTATGTTTTTATTTATAATTTAATACTTATGTTAAAAGTTAACATTCGTTTGGATATTCATATTCGTTCGCAAAAGATTCGTATTCGTATTTTGAGGATATGGATCTTAATATTTTACATTCGTGTAACATCCGTATTTGTATTCGTATTCGTAAAATAATAGGATATGGTTATGGTATGATCTGAATTCGCATTCGTATTCTTTCGTTTGCATCCCTAGTCGCAAGTCTCGTCCCAACATTTAGCCTCAAGTCTCATATTGTCCAGCTTCCCATCCGACCGATACGCCGTCGGAACATGGTCGCTCCGTATCGGAGATTGATACAAACGGAGATTTTGTACGGCGATAAAAGTATTTTGAACAGTGGAAATTATTTGGTAGAAGAAAATGGAGGGGTTGAGAGAAGAAAAACTCGTCGGGAATACGAGGGGTTTGGAGAAGAATACGTGCAGACCACGCGGGGGAGAAAGAGAGGACGGAGATAGAGATAAAGATCTCAATTTTGTAACATACTGAATTGTCTAAAAACAATGGACCACCATCCCTTTATATAAGAGGGATGAGATTACAAAAATAGAAATCAAATTCAAATTGACAACTAATTATCCTAAATAGACTCTAACTAATTAACCGACTAAATTTAGAATTCAAATCTCTAACCAACTAATTGAGATCACAGGCGATCTCGTTTATTCAATTAAAAATACTATGACGTAAATAAACGTAAATAAAATTAACATATAACATTAATTAAATATGCAGCCCTATATTCTCGTTCCACGCTGCATCAACTCTCCTCCGCTTTTAAAAATTCGTCTCCCGACGAATTGCTGGATCTACAGGCTTAGAGGTTGATAATTCCGAATCGGCTTCTCAATCATCCCTTGGAAAAATTGATGTGGAGCGAATGGCGGAATCCACACGCGTGCGACGCGGACGTTGGTGACGCGGCCTTCGTGGTGGAAGAACATGTGTGGCGCAAACGGCGGCGTCTTCATGAATTTTGTCTCCTCCTTGTGATGATTGAAAAATTGATGAGGCATGAACAACATGGCCCTTGGAGAATCCATAGCAAAGCAATGACACAAGGAGAGGAGAGGAGGAGATGTGTTCAGGGAATGAAGCCATGGGGTTTTTAAATAGGAGAAACCCATGGCCCTAGTCCTAATAAGATAAGGGAGCCTCCCAAATTTCCTTCTTTCAGCCCTCTTCTTTAAATATTTCCGCAGCAGGGGTTTTAGTTGCAATTTTCGTACCCCTTCACTTAAGTTGAAGTCATAGCATAATTCCTCCAAGTAAACCTTTTGATAAAAACTTATGGGGGATGGGTGTTGTTTGTAAATGATCCAAAATAACTCCTCATCCCTAATTTTATGGGATAGATTGTACGGTGGAGAGAATTCAGGAGCCCTTGCCCTCCCGATTCCAACCCTCCAATGTCGTTGGTGGCGCCGACCACTAGATGTAGGGTTCCCGCAGTGCGGGCGTCGAGGAATCACCCCAGGGCGGCGACGGTCTGTGTAGAGAGGCTTCAGGCGACACCGAGATAGGGGCTCGGAAGACCACAGCTCTCGCGTGTGGCGGTGGGTGCGCCTGTCGCGGGCGCGACTGCCGCCATAGCGTGGAATCGCGCGGCAGTAGATGTGTAGCGGTGCGGATTCACGCACGGTGTAACGCAAGGGTGGTGGGAGGCGAGTGGGAGGAATCGTTGGGGGGGGGAGGGAGGGGATGTTCGGATGGTGAGGAAGGGGGCGGCAGGGTGGGAGCGGTAGCGGTGGGTGGTAGGGTTTGGGTTGCAGGGGCAGGGACCTCGGGGAAGGGGGTTGGGGTTGTGGGGGTTGTGCAGCAGGGGAGGGTGGTGACGGCACATGGAGGGGCGGCGCCGGGGTTGGGGTTCTGGGGAAGCAGGGAAGATCGCGGGGGTTTGCGGATGGGGTTGGTGGCGCGAGGGTGGAGCTGGGAGGTGGCGGAGGCGGTGGTGGGGCAAGAAGGGTCGCCGGAGGTGCGAGGGTTGCGACAGGAGAGGCCGGGGGTATGGGAATGTCATCGGGAACCTGCGGAAGGGTCGTATGTGGCCCTGAGACCGTTTTTTTCCACGAACGCGGATCTGAAAATACCTGGACAGCAAGTATTCCGTCGTTTTCTCCTTGTGGACCGGTCTGGACAGCGGTCGAATCTTCCTTCATAGCGAGGTTTTCTTCGTCAAAACTCGGGACAACGGCTTCGGTGGTTGGAGGCTTTGATTGGACAGCGCGTAGGGCCTCGAGATTAGCCATTATCTCTCGACCTTCGGACTGGAACTCTTGATATATGGATTGAAAATATTGATCTTGGGCCTCAAAATCTTGCCATTTTGTCCGGAAGTCTTCTTCGGCTCGCCGTTTACGCTCCGACGAATGATGGTGTTTCGTCGCATGTCGGCGTGAACGTCTGGACGGATCGTCAGATAGTGAGGACGATCTGTAGGTCATGCTCTGATACCAAATGATGCAAACAGAGATTTTACACGGCGATAAAAATATTTTGAATGGTGGAAACTATTTGGTAGAAGAAAATGGAGGGGTTGAGAGAAAAACTCGTCGTGGAATACGAGGGGTTTGGAGAAGAAGAACACGTGCAGACCACGCGGAGGAGAAAGAGAGAGACGGAGATAAAGATAAAGATAAAGATCTCAATTTTGTAACATACTGAACTGTCTAAAAACAATGGACCACCATCCCTTTATATAGGAGGGATGAGATTACAAAAATAGAAATCAAATTCAAATTGACAACTAATTATCCTAAATAGACTCTAACTAATTAACCGTCTAAATTTAAAATTCAAATCTCTAACCAACTAATTGAGATCACAGGCGATCTCGTTTATTCAATTAAAAATACTATGACGTAAATAAACGTAAATAAAATTAACATATAACATTAATTAAATATGCAGCCCTATATTCTCATTCCACGCTGCATCAGAGATCCCTCCTTTGAGCACTAAGGCAGAGGCAGCTGCACCAAGAAACGAACGACTATTGGGAAGGTAACCCAACCCAACCTCAAACTCGCTTCCAGCGACGGCACCGTCAACTCAGCCCAACATTCAAGGAGTACCAAGGTGGCGCCACGATCAGCTCCCGGAGCACAACCATTCGACAGAATCTTTATCACACTCCTATCTCCTTAAGAGTTGATCCAAGGGCTTCTACCGTTCTGGAGAGAAAATGGACTCCCCTCAAGTGTGCCACCCTCCTGACGAGGGAAACTTCACCACCATCAGCAAACCTCAGAAATCTCCAAACAACATCATTCTCTCCTTTCGGATTCACAAGGAGCATCGCCTGAGTCCGAGTCAAATCATGAATGCAACACTTGTTGTCACCTAGCCGCACAACATCTCCCACAAATGCAAATCTTAGACTCTGAATGGTCGACGGCTTTGTAACTCCTTCCCCTGCTCGCTTTCCCCTCTTCGATTCTCGTTGGGAAGAAAGAAAGTAGAGGGCAAGGTGCAAGAACGAGAGTAGCAAGGATGTGAGATAAAGACAATTCCCGTAGTAAGTGAGAGAAGTTAATGTTAGTTCTTTGACTAGCTGGTTGGTAATCCAGGGAGCACCCTAGGACATTGATGACAGTAACGAGATCGCAGCCCAAAGCGAAGAGATGGTCAATGATTCCTTCCGCCAAGTACTAATCACTATGCTCGGCTTAAAAACTTCACCTTCGGTGCTAGCAATTACCATTGCATATGAAAGAAACTCAGCGGTCGCGTCTCCCTCGCCCTACGTGCCTGCACCACCATCAAACTCCCGTCGAATAAGGCTGGCCACAGGCTTTGACACCACCTCCCTGAAAGGACACGATGCTCGGAGATGCCCGAACTTTCGATAACCAAAACATCATTGTTGTCTCAAGCAAGATGAGGCGATATGACCTCCCTCACCACAGCGAAAGCATCTCCTACCCGGGTTGCTGTGCGAGATTACAATCCATCCAGCACCTTTGTCGATGCCATCTCGTGGAGCCCCTTCTCCGACTCGTCAGAAATGGCATCTCGCTAAAACTCTCCCACAGGCAGCAGCCTACCGGCGCTCTCCCATCTCCCCAAGTATAAATGGCATCCTGCATAATCTGCATCTGCACAAGTTGTCACCTCAAGAGATGCACCTCTGTTGAATATAAGACCAGTACCTGGTGAAGTCTTCAAATATCTTAGAATCATATGGATAGCATCCATAGTGCCAGTCTGGGCTACTCCATGAACTGGCTCACTTTGCTCACAATAAAGGATATGTCTGGTTTGGTGATAGTAGCATAAAGGAACTTCCCAACAAGCTCAATGTATCTCCTCTTATCTACCTCCTCAGTATCATCATATAATCTCATGCTCGGATCCATAGGGGTAGTAGCAAGCTCACATTCGGTCATACATGTCTCTAGTAGGAGATCAGTCACAAACTTCTTCGGGGTCATCACAAGACCATGTTGGTTCCTAGCAAACTCTAATCCGAGGAAGTAACATAGACTGTCAACATCCTTAGTCGCAAACTGCTCACCTAGGAATTCCTTAGCTACCTGAATAACCTACTCATCACCAATTGTGTCAGTTATGTCATCAACATAAATCAGAATGGCAAATGTACCTCTCTGTGTCCTCTGAACAAAAAGTGAATGATATCCAGTAGACCGCACAAACCCCTGATGCTCTATCAACCCTGAGAGCTTCTGTTACCAAGCTCTCCGACTATGCTTCATGTCGTAAATCACCTTGTGGAGTATGCACACCTTCTGAGACTCCCCCTCAGCAGCAAATCCTGGTGGTTGTTGCATGTACACATCCTCCTATAGATCTCCATATAGAAAAGCATTCTTCACATCAAGTTGGTAAAGCGGCCAGTCCTGAGTCACAACATCTGATAGATGAATGTGCAAGGTCGAATGCCTAGCCACTGGTGAGAAGGTATCCTAGTAGTCCTATGGGTGAACTCTCGTGCTACGAGCCTCGCCTTGTAGCGATCAGTGTTCAGAAAGTCGGCCTATGCGACCACATATGTGACCGCATATGCGTAGGTGGCCCCCCTACCGCATCGAGTATGCTATACTCGGTCAATATGCGGGTCTGGGGGTATACTCGGCCGAGTAAACCGCATATGTGGTCGTATAGGTTAGAGTAATCGATACTCTGATGTGTTATTCCATAGAGCCCTCGGGTCTCTTATATAGGGAGAAAACCCTTGGGTAAATTACAGAGTCTTACAAAATATAAATAGAAATTACGGAACAATAAAACGTAACATATATAAGTCTCTACACTCCCCCTCAAGATGGAGCATAGATATCTATCATGCTCAGCTTGGAAGAACATCTCTGGAAAGGTCTCTGAGCAGTGGCTTGGTGAATATGTCAGCAGTCTGATTCTCTGAACTGACATGAGAGGTGGAAATGAAGCCTTTCTGAATCATGTCTCTAGTAAAATGACAATCCACCTCGATGTGCTTTGTTCTCTCGTGAAAAGCCGGATTATTGGCAATAAACAATGCTGCCTGATTGTCACATTGGAGATTCATGGGCACGGGGACATCTATAGTCAAATCTTCTAAGACTGCTCTAACCCACATCATTTCTGCAGTTGCTTGTGCCATGGCTCTGTACTCGGATTCCGCACTGGACCTCGCCACAACAGTCTGTTTCTTGCTTTTCCAAGAAACTACAGAGCTTCCTATGAAGATAGCAAATCCAGAAGTGGATTTACGATCCCTTGGACATCCTGCATAATCTGCATCTGCACAAGCTGAAATAGACAGATCCGTATCTTTCCTAAATAGCAACCCTGTGTCTGGGGAAGACTTCAGATATCTCAATATCATATACAAGGCATCCATATGAACTTGCCTTGGCTGCTCCACAAATTGACTCACCCGGTTTACTGCAAAGGCAATATCCGGTCGAGTTATAGTAATATATAAGAGCTTACCCACCATCTCTCTGTACCTTCTTTTGTCCACCTCCTCGGTATCATCATCGTACAGCTTCATGCTTGGGTCCATAGGTGTACTTGAAGGTCTGCATCCAGTCATTCCTGCTTCAGCTAGCATGTCCGTGACATATTTTCTTTGAGTCATCACCATTCCTTGTGCATTTCGTGCAAACTCTATCCCCAGAAAATATCGTATCGTGCCCAGATCCTTCGTAATGAACTGGTTTCCCAACAGGGACTTGGTTGTCTCAATCCCCTGAGCATCATCTCCTGTGACCAAGATGTCATCAACATATATCATAACAACTATTGTACCTCTAGGGGTCTTCTGAATGAACAACGAATGGTCCGCATTTGATCTCCTGAACCCTTGTTGTTCAATTAGCTGAGACAGCTTCTGGAACCATGCTCGAGGACTTTGTTTGAGGCCATAGATAGCCTTATGAAGTCTGCACACCATCTGAGTCTCCCCCTCAGCAGCAAATCCTGGTGGCTGCTGCATGTAGACTTCCTCCTGCAGGTCTCCATACAAGAAAGCATTCTTGACGTCAAGCTGAAAAATGGTCCAGTTACGTACCACAGCAATAGATATGAGGATGCGAAGAGTGGAGTGTCTAGCCACTGTGAAAAAGTATCCAAATAATCTACCCCATATGTCTGTGTAAATCCCCGTGCTACAAGTCTTGCCTTGTATCTATCAAGACGTCCATCCGCATGATATTTCACCGTAAAGATCCACTTGCAACTCACCATGGAGGCACCTGGAGGAATGGGAACAAGAGACCAAGTCCCTCTAGACTGCAGAGCACGCATCTCCTCTTCCATGGCTAGACGCCAGCAATCAATCTTCATGGCATCTTGATAGGTCCGTGGAATCTCAACTGACGAGACAGCAGCTACAAACTTCTGGAAGTCTCCATTGAGACGATGAAATGGGACTTGAGAGGCAAGAGGATATGAAGCACATTGTCTTCGCTGCTTCCTGTGAGCAATGGGCCGATCCAGATCATCTATCATTGTGTCGACCGGATGATCCTCGTCCTGCTGTGGAGGCTCCTGCACTGGTGCATTTTCTAACCCATCATTAGTGATAACATCAGAACATACCTGAGGCGTATTGGATGGTTGACATGTAGCTTGAGCTGGTCCTGTACGCCTTGTATAGAACTTAGGAAAAGGTTCAATTGGAGGTGGTGGTGGTGGTGGTGGTAGAGTAGAGGATTGACCCAGGCTTGGAGGTGGCGGTACATAGACACTAGAATCTGTGGACGTGGAGGAGACCAATCTGTCACCTGTAGGAGAAAAGTACATGACAGGTTCGAAAAATGTAACATCAGCGCTCACATAGTACTTGTCATGAACAGGGTCATAGCAACGATATCCTTTCTGTGTCCTGGAATAGCCCACAAAAACACACTTGATAGCCCTAGGAGAAAGCTTATCAAGTCCTGGAGACAAGCGGTGGACAAAAGCAACAGTGCCAAAGACCCGAGATGTAAGGGTAAACAAATCTCTGTCAGGAAAGAGAACAGAGATAGGAGACTTTTCCCCAAGAACAGTTGTAGGCATGCGGTTGACCAGATTCATGTTGTAAGAATAGCATCCCCCCAAAAAGATAATGGGGCACAACTCTGAATGAGTAATGTGCGAGCAATATCAAGGAAATGGCGATGTTTCCGTTCTGCAACCCCATTTTGTTGAGATGTGTATGCACATGTTGTTTGGTGGATAATCCCTTTAGAAGAAAGAAAACTAGCAAGGGAACGAGTGCAGAACTCCAATGCATTGTCAGTACGCACATACTTAACAGTAGACAAAAAAATATTTTGAACTTCATTGATAAGATTTTGAATAACGCTTCCTGCTTCGGATTTATTTTTGAGAAGAAAAGTCCAGGACACTCTAGAAAAATCATCGACTACAACTAAATAGAACCTGTGCCCCTGATGATCTGGGACACGACTGGGACCCCATATATCTATGTGAAATAACTCAAATGGGGAGCGACAGCTCCGACTCTGACGACTGGGGAAGCTGGACCGATGATGCTTCCCTAACTGACAAGCTTCACAACGAAAGGATGAACTCGGAGAAATCTGAGGCAGGAGGTGACGCATTTTCTGTAGTGGCAGGTGACCGAATCGAAGATACCAGGTATACGGAGACACTGAGCCCTGGGAATGTAGTGAGACGCCAGCATAAGAGTTCCGTACAAGACGATAGAGGCCATTGTACTCAGAACCACAGCCAATCACCTTGCCCGTTAGTATGTCCTGAAAAATAACAGACGATGGGTCAAAAATAGCACGACAATGCAAATCTCGTGTAATCTGACTAATAGATAAAAGATTCATCGAGAATTCTGGTGCATGTAAAACATTCTGTAAGTGCATAGATGGTAGCAAAGCTGTCTCCCCCTGACCAATGATAGGGGAATGAGTGCCATCAGCAATGAGTACAGAACGACCAGGTTGGACAGCTCTATAGGACTGTAGAATCTCTTTCTCACGACAGAGATGATGGGTGGCTCCAGAATCAACAATCCATCCTGTGAGATCAAGGTTATGATATGAGCCGGAGGGACTACCTGAGGCACTGGCTGAGGCAGATGTACTCGCTGATGCTGAAGCCGCAACATCAGACGCATCAGCACCCTCTGATGATGACTGTGGCATGATATCACGAAGTCGTGCCACTAGCTCCTCGAACCTGTGATCTGGAGTAGATGCTGGTGGACCCTGGACATGATCAGCGACACGTGCAGAAGGAGGGAAGTCATGCTTGGAATAGCATGTCTCCTCCGAATGACCAGTACGACAACAGAATGAGCACGTAGAACGTACGTGACCTCCACGGCCACGTCCACCACTTCCTCTGCCACGAAATGAGGAGAAACTACCCCGTCCTCTGGAGACAGCCATTGCCGAGGGAGGTGTAGTCGTGGTGTTCGATGCAACAGGGACACGACTGAGCCGTCTGTAGACTTCTTCCATTGGTGGAATGGTGGCATCAGCAAGGATCTGAGAGCGTGCTGCCTCATATTCAGGATCAAGGGCAGCAAGTAAGACGCCAACCATAGTAGCGTTGCGGAACGTCTTCTGCTGTTCCGGCGTGGCTGTGAGTGGAATTGTGCTATAAAGTTTCTCGAACATTCCACGAAGAGAAGTATACAGAGAATGAAGAGGCCTCCCATTTTGCTTCGTGGTAAAAATATCATGCTGCAACTGCAGCATCTTGGTCTCGTTCCGTACCTGGGAGTACGTTGTGGCCAGAATATCCCACATCGCCTTGGCGATGGGTTGATGAAGGACATCATTTGCTATCTCCGTTGTGAGTGTACCTGACAACCAGACTTTTGCGTACGCGTCATCGGCCTCCCATGAGGCATATATTCCTGTCTTCTCCGGCGGTTCATCTTCGGTAAGAATATGCTTCTTACCACACGACTTCATGAGACTGAGGAACTGCATAGCCCACAGTTCGTAGTTTGTCCCGTCCATTTTGACGATAGGTGCCGAACCTTTGAAGGCACCGATGGCGGGCATATCGACCTTTTGATCTGACATACTGCCGGAGAAGAACAACTAGGGATGATAGACCAAGAAACTGGTGTCTACCACGACATGTGAGGATTCAAGTGCACATGTAGACGTTATGCACTTGAATCCATCATCTATCCGGAACCGACCGAAGGTGAGCCGCCCCGAGGACGAGTAGTGGCTATGGAAGCCTTAGCGGAAGAGATATGCGGCACCTAGGGGTACCCAGCAGTGGGGCTGGGCACTGTTGGCGACCTGGAGATGCTCGACGGAGTGCTGGCGGCACCGGGGGCGGCAGGGATGGGCTCGACGGAGGGCTGGCGGTGCCTGGGCTGGCTGGGAGGGATCCCTGGCGGACGGCTGGAAGCCCTGGCGGAGGGCCGGGAGTCCTTCAGCGGAGGGTTGGAGGATTGGCGGAGGGTTGGGGGCCCTGTGGCGGCGGGAGAAGAGAGAGAAGGGGGGGGGTGGAGGAAACCCTAGGGTTAGGGTTTTGGCTCTGATACCAGGTTAGAGTAATCGATACTCTGATGTGTTATTCCACAGAGCCCTCGGGTCTCTTATATAGGGAGAAAACCCTTGGGTAAATTACAGAGTCTTACAAAATATAAATAGAAATTACGGAACAATAAAATGTAACATATATAAGTCTCTACAGTATATGCGGCCGCATATGTAATAGACGTAACTATTTGCTTCTCCACCATCTTCTCGACTTCCACATGGGTTGCTCCTCCATCATCTTTTTCTCCTCTGCCAAGGTTTATTCATTGATATACATAGCTCTAAATCTCTCTATTTTTTAAAATTTAGCATCAACAAATCTCTATTTTTTAGATTCTCCAATGACAGCTCTAACTTCTACATTATCTCATAACTGCATGAATATCGAATAAATTCGATGTGTATCTTAGATCTTTTTAGGATAAAATGAATATAGATGGCAGATTCGCATGGAATTCGGAACAAATTACATATATTTAATTTAAATGGTTGAATTTTTTAATATTTGACTTTAAGTAGACAAATACACCATTTACTAAAATATAAAGGTTCATCATGGTTATGTTTATGAACAATGTTACACTTCAAAAAAGGGTTTCCTTCCAATTTGGACAAGGATATCCACCATTTTTCCTATCTTCAATCAATTTACAACATTTTTTACTCTCTCCACCATTAACTTAACATTTTTGCCTTTTGGAAATGGATGACCTTTGAAAATGCCTTGATTGATATCACATGTACAATAAAGTCTTCACTTCATATTTCTTCCATGTTATATTTTTTAAACATAAATATCTAATATTTGAAATTATTATTATATTTTTTATATTTTTAATTAAAATAATAGAAACCGCATAATCCTCATATACTTCCGCATATACTTCCGCCTAACCGCTTAGTCGCTCTAGAACGCCTAACCGAACGAATATCGCATACCGACTTTCTGAACCTTGGTAGCGATCCATAATGTTATCTGCATGTTGCTTCACCATAAAGATCCGTTTGCACCCCACAAAAACAAACGTACCTAGAGGAGCAGAAGCAATGTTCCAGGTACCACGGGACTGTAAAGCTATCATCTCCTCCTCCATGGCAAGTCCCCAACTATTGTCTTGTACTGCTACATGGTATGTTCGTGTGATAGGGATAGCAGAGACTCCCACTACAAACTTCATGTACTCCTCGGAAAGATGATCCAAGGAAACATGAGCAGCTAGAGGATAAGTGACATAGCTACGACGCAGCTTCTGCAAGGCAAGAGACACATCAAGATCATCGGTCTCTCTATTTTCTGAAGAAGGTATCAGGCTATCAGCTCCTCCTGGACAATGTCATGTAATACAAGCATGTCACAAGTGCCATCCGTAGAAACAATGTTGTTCAGTACATACCTGAGGCGTGCTAGTCTGCTAGATGATGGGGAAGGCGCATGACCAGAGGGTGGAGTAGAGGGATTGTGAATGTAAAAACATGGTAGAAACGGTACAAGGTAGACGACGGTGGTGAAGGTGAAGGAGGTGATTGTGGCTCAACCTGAGAAGGTGGTGGAAGCAAAGAAGGTGGTGGAACAAAAGCATCTTTGTCAGAGTCGGAGGTAGATAACATGTCACTTGTACGAGAAAAATACAAGACAGACTTAAAAAATATGACATCAACACTCACATAATACTTTCTTCGGACAAGATCTAAACATCTATACCCTTTTTAGGTACGAGAATAGCCAACAAACACACATTTGACAGCTCTTGGAAAGAGCATGTCATGACCAGGAGGAAAATTGTGGATAAAGGCCACAGACACAAAGACCCTGGGAGTAAGAGAGAATAGGTTCCTTCTCGGGAAACGCAATCGAAAAAAGAACCTTTTCTCCAAGAATGGTAGAAGGCATGCGGTTTACTAAGTAGCACGTAGCAAGGACCACATCACCCTAGAACGAATGAGGAGCACGACTCTGAATCAAAAGAGTCCTTGTAACATCAAGAAGATGACGGTGTTTGCATTCATCAATGCCATTCTGTTGTGATGTGTACGTACAAGAAGTCTAATGAACGATATCAAGAAACCTGAGGAAATCAGACAGCAAGTCTGGCTACTAGGAAAGGAGGAATAATGGTACTTCCCAAGCTGGCATGCCTTACATTCTAAGGTGGTACAAGTGGAGATCTGAAGGACATGACATAGATTCTACATAAAAAGATGCCCAAAGCGAACGTGCCACATGAATGGAGAGATTGATCCAGTATGAAGTCACAGCACCAACAAAAGGAGGTTGGACCAGTCTGTAAAGCTCTCGCTGCTCACGACTACATCCAATCACCTTGCACGTGAGTATGTCCTGAAATACAAGAGAAGATGAGTCAAATATGGTACGAAAATGTAAATCTTTTGTAATCTGACTAATGGACAAAAGATTCATCTAAAATGATGGTGCATGTAAGACATTCTGCATGCGATCGAGGGGGCTAGGACAATCTCCCCCTAACCAACAATGGGTAAATGAGCCCCAATTGCAATCACCACTGATCTACCAGGAGGGATAGATCTCTAAGAGCTAAATTTTGCTCGATCTCCACAAATATAATGAGATGCGCTGAAGTCTGAGATCCAGGCAGTCAATCGAAGCCGCTACAACTGGTAAGTGCATAAGCTATACCTGAAGAACCGTAGAGGCGTTGGCAGTGGCTGCAACGTATGAAGATCCTGCAGCAGGTGTAGTCGGTGCGATCATTATATCTCTCAATGAAGGGACAATATCATCGAGCCTCGCATCATGAAAGGGAGCCAAAGTAGTTTCAGACTGCTCCAGATACATGGGCAGACGCAGGATACATATGCTTCTGATAGCATGTCTCCTCAAAATGACCCGAATGGAGGCAGTATGTGCAAGGGACACGCTAACGTCCTCCTCCTCGACCACAAGGTCCTCACCCATGAAACTTTGAAGCACCCCCCCCCCGCAAGAAGCAACCATTTAAAAGGGGGTTTGGGTCACGGTAGTGGATGAACCAGTGATTCTGCTCAGCCTCTTATATACTTCCTCCATCGGTGGTATCATCTCTCCAATAAGTAGTTGAGTACGTGTTACATCATACTCAAAATCAATAGATGACAGAAAGGCCCCGGTCATAGTGGCATTTCAATATGCTAGTCGTTGCTCTGTGCTGGTAGCAATAGGCATAAAGCCATGGAGTCGCTCGAACATGCCTCGAAGATGCGAGAAGTGGGCATGAAGAGGTCGACCATTATGCTTGGTCAAGAATGTCATACTGCAACTGGAGGATCTTGCTTTCATTATCTGCTTGACCATATGTGGCAGCGAGGATATCCCACATGGCCTTGGTCGTGGACTAATTCACAATATCATTTGTAATCTCCGTGGTGAGCATCCCGAGTGCCAAATATGAGCATATGCATCATCTTGCTTCTATAAAGCATGTTCCTATGTCGTATATGTTGGCTCTGGCTTTGTCAGAATATGTTCTTTATTGCTACACCGCATGAGGGTAAGAAACTACATGGACCATAATTCATAGTTGATCATATCCATCTTCGTGATGAGGGATGAGCCCTTGAAGATACCAGTAGAAGAAAACACTTCACCCTTGCTTTCTGACCTGATGAAAAAGAGAGACCACGACGAAATTCGACTGGGGATGGGTCGTCAAAGATGATGTCTACACGATCATATAAAGGATTGAGCATACGTGTAGACTCATACGTCCATCATCATAATCATTGATGCTTGCTAGGGTCGGAAAAAACGATTTATAATTCTGAAATCGTGTTTTCCAATCAAAATCAGACCAAATCAGACCCAAAGATGTTCCGGGATGGAAGGAAAATGCCCTAGAATCGTGGATGAGATGTACGACGGCGTTGGAAGTGGCAACGGAGAGCCGCTGAAGTGCTGGTAGCGCCCCTCAGGGGCTGGTGGAGGCGTTGGCAGCATTCTAGAAGGGAGGAGATGGCGCTGGGGGGAGGTTGGCGGTGCTGGCAGCACCCCTAGGAGGGAGGAAGCAGCATTGCAGCAAACTTCGACGATAGCGGCGTCAAGGATCGTTGGCGACGCTAGCTGCTCCCCAAGGGCAGGCGACAGTGTCAAGAAAAAAAGAGAGGGAGAATTGGTGGTGGGGGTACGGATTAGGTCTGGCTTCGATCTAGGATCGTCGCGTTGATACCATGTGAAAGGAATAGAATCCCTTACATTCATAGAGTTCTATGGCTCTCTTATATAGGAGAAAACTCTTGGGTAAATTACATAAGAGGTACAAAGAAGAAATGTATAAGAAATAAACAAGAGATACAAATATCTCAACAAATAGCATTGAACAAATTTATTAGCCAGGTCAAATCACATTCACCTAGAACTCTCCATACTTCTATAAGAATGTTATCAGGGCCCTACACTTTCCATGTTTCATAACCTTCAAAGCCTCCTTTATTTCTTTTATATTTGTTTATAGCTTGCACGATTCATAACTTTCACTACAAGCTAGATCTCCTAAAGTTGTCTATTTTATCATTTCCCCAATGAAGAGCTTAGGGAAATACTGCTTCCAACTAGTCTCCATATCCTTTTCAGTGGTAAGTACATGTCCTTCCTCGTTCTCAATGCATCTCACTTGAGAAAGATCTATAGTATTTCTTTCCCTTTCTTCGGACTATCTGAATATATCCTTTTGGCCCTCTTTGGAGTCGAAATTTTTGTAGAAAACTTCATAGACTCTAAAGTTAGCTTCCCTTACAACCTTTTATACTTCCTTCTTCGTTATTTTGTAGTTTGTGAAATTTTCCTCTATTATGTCCTTATATATATCTTTAAAGCAAGCTCTTTTAACTTTAAGCTTCTCTTGTACCCCTTCACTCCACCACCAAGCCTTCTTTTGGCTTGGAACTCCTCCCTTAGACTCGCCTAGCATCTCATTGGATACCTTTGAATACAAGATGTTACTGCCTCACACATCTCGTTCGTATGTCCACTACAATCCCACGATAAGTCTTCTAAAACCTTCTCCTTGAAGCTTGATTGCTTTAATTGAAGATTCCACCATCTATTTCTAATGATCTTGGGAACCATCCTTCTTTTACCAACCCTTTTATTTGTCCATTCATGACAAGCAAGTGATGTTGAGATGCCAAGCTCTCTCCTATGATTAATTTGTGGTCTTTGCAACACAATTGATCTCTTCTCCCCATTGCAAAGTAATTTATCTCTGTTTTAGTCGAGCCACTCTTATAAATAACGAAATGTCCTTGAAAAGAGTGTTTGCTATGAAAAAGTCATAAAATCATTATAAAATTCAGAATGATTTTTCCATCTTCTTTTACTTTCATTATAATGCAATAATAATGATATCAAAAGAAGTAACTGGAGTAAGAGAATCAATTCGAGTACAAAAGATAAACATTCGATTTCAATGTCACTGAAATTCTAAACATTGCAATCATTCATCATACATCATATTTAAAAACTAATTATTATAACAATCTAACTAGGCTTGCAATAAATAATATTCAAAGAAACAAATGATACTTATTCAAATAAACTTGCAATCATTTATCGTTCATTGTATTGATCATAAAACTAGATATTTACCGCAATCATTCATCATATCAAATTCATCATATCAAATGATATCAAATAAAACAAATGATAACAAAGAACAAATAAGATAAAATAAAATTTATGAAAATGCATACTCTAGGTGATCAAAGGAGAGAGGTACGAGGAGTTGGAGCCTTCACACGAGGAGAGGAGCAACAAGGAGTTGGCAACACTACGCAAGGAGCTGGATATGATGGTGGTAGAGTGCGAGGAGCCAAGGTAAGCCATATCGTGATATATCAACGATATATTGATATCGACAGGTGATCGATATCATCGATGTGGTTGATATTTGCCCTTCTAGGGCCATTTCCTTCATAAAATCGGGTTGAATCAGGCGATTTGGCGTCGATATATAGTCGATATATCAACAATGTATCGTATCGACAAGTAGCCGATATCGATACCGATACCGATATTACCCACGGAATTAGAGGCTTCCTTATCGAGTAGCATCGAGGAGGTGGAGGTGTTTTTGTCAAGCAGCAGAGAGGGGAAGAGGTATCAAGGTTTCAGAGATGGGAGAAGGCTTATTGTTTAACAGTAAGTCCCCAAACCCTTATTGGGTTATCAGTTTTGATACCACTATCGGGATTACAAATCACAAAACTCATAGATCAACTATGTCATTTAGTCAACTTGATCGATGCCTACTAGACATAATTGACTCAACAACCCCATCGAGTCGACTAAACATACTGACTATTCAGCATAGTCGGCCATTTTAACAAACATGCACCCAACCATAACTCCTCCCGAAGAATCCACCAATGGGTATTGTCTAGAATTCAGACATACAGGACCCCACCATCTAGCTCCAAAAAAACATCTCAAGCCTCCATATTCGTCTCCTATAAACACATGACATCAGCATTCCAAGTCTCAAGCAACAAGACAGACTCAAAAAAGTGTTACCCCCATGTTTGACTCAAAAAAAAGTCTTTCGCAACAAGACAGACTCTTTCCTCTCATCTACCTACCACAGACCATGGACATTCCATGAGACGTCCTTCATTTAGCAACAAGGGGCATCCCTTGCCAAATTAACACCAACATAGGTTGCCACCACTGCAAAATTTTCCACACCCTCAACCTTGTCACCAGGATGGTCAACAGGGGCATCCACATCACAACACAAGGAATCAACATCCGCATCATCTGAGTCAGGCATTTCGTGAATCTACAAGTCCCTAACATGCAGCCTCGGCAAGACATGCACCCTATCTTATCGGTGCATAAAACCTTAGAAAACCTACCTTGCGAATGGCTTAGGCGAGCAGTGTCGGGACATCGTGAAAGGTCGGCTTCTAACTTCTTCCGACCCTTAAAGTACTCCTAGGGCCTAGGATGGCATCAATCGTAGTCAACAATCGCAACTGCGTTATTGACCATCGAGTTTGAATCTGACAAGTTACTATGATCCATGGGGTGAGTGTGTCTCAGACAATTAGACTTGGAGAATGGGTCCAAATCCATCTGTGGATCCATTACGGTCACACCAAAAGTTGCCAACGGATGATTCGAAATCGAGGCATTAGGGCATCAGTCTTGGGACAACTGCCTTGAAGTTGAAATATCAGGCAAAAGCAAGTATTCAACCATTCGGGAAAAAAAAGAAGTCCCACCCACCGCATGCATAGCCTCAAAGACTAACGTAAAGGAGCAACCCTCAAGTGCCACCACCGACAATGTCATACCTAGCGATAGCCCATCCAACACCAACTCAACTATTGATACATGCCCCTCAAGCGCAACTCGGAAAGAATTCCACGCGGTATGAGGTGAAGGGCATGTCAGAGAAATAGAACAAGCAACGAGGCCAAACATGTTCATTACCAACCCTAAATCAGGGATGCCTCCACTTAACCGCCAAAGGTCAATGCCTCCAAAGCAAGAAACACGACCTCTTGCACATGCAACAGGTCACGCACTGAGACGGATGAAGGATTTAAAAACATCCCCAACAAATTCCCCGATGAAAAAAGTGTGGGACACACTTTCCCACATCCTCCAAGAGCATGTCACAGGAAGTTAGGTAGTAATAAGAACATGAGGAATCAGATCCACTTTGGCATCAACAAGAGGCTCTTGCCGACACGAAGGGATCATTTCTGCAATTGATGTCTTCCGCGGACACAACATCACCTAGGTGGAAAATTTTGGCCATTGTAATGGGGTATCCTCTATCCTTGGGTGCTCATGCAAAGCCTCTAGAGGACATCATTCATCGCATATCTTGCACTCCTGCTACCGATGACCCCCAGAACTGCACTTATGGCATTTATATTGTCTCCCCGGGAACCATAAATGGTTGTATCTATGATCTCAAACCATCTTCCACTCCCTCATTGGACTATTCAAGCCCCATATTGCCTACATCCAGCCCATGTATGTGGCAGCATCCGCGTCGAAAGGATGGTAACAAACCCACCCTGCAACAGCAGCGAGAACAGGAACAATCCTTGATCATGTCAATGAATGCTTGAACCTCCCTAGCAACAATGGTGGAGGCCCATCACTTGCAAAAGGAGCATGGAGAGGAAGTCCCCAATGTCACCTAGGGATCCGAGCAGGCGAAGGAGTGACCTCTTGTGGCTCACGATAGAGCTCCCTCATGTGGCGATGCCCTTCATGCACCCTCTCCATCTCATGTTATAGGTCCTCTCCCCAGCACAGCGGCACCCCTCTCACCCTCAAACTCAAATCGTATAGAAGAGAATTGTAGATTGATGTTCTCATATCTGCACCACATCAAAGATAAAGGTTGCTAGCACCGTAGAAGAGCCTAGCCCTATGAGCTGCCATCATACATACGCGTGCGGGTGTGATATTTCAATACCTCATTTTAAGTCATTTTAAACCTTGGTATCTTGGAGTGCCTCACACCTTTAACAATACTAGCAATAATAATTATACATTTTCTTCTCCCCTCCTCATTTGCTCCTCTAACTCATGCCTTCCCAATGTTTTGTTTGACAAACGCTCTATTCACCTATGACAACTCCCCACTGCTCTCAATCCTCCTACGATTTCCATAGCAGAGCCCTTCCCCGACTCAATATCATCCCTCATTCTACACACACCTCCCTCATAGTTTTCATTATCACTATATAAACACCCTACTGTTACCATCCCAACTTAACCTGTTACCATCCTACATCTTCTCCCATGCCCCATCTCCAACCATCCCACCCCCAAAAATGCACCTTACCTCTAGTTGTCATTCCCACCTCACATACTCTGTCGTAATAGTTACTACCTCTAACCCTTTCACCCATGCCCTTTCCTTTAACTTTACAACAAGTCTCACCTTACCTCCATGCCTACTCCCTTGCAACCAAGGTTGCAAAAAGCGGTATGCGATATTCAATCGGTAGGGTCACTGATTACTGATTAAACGGTATGCAGAAGTTTAAACGGAAATTAAACGGGTTATGTGGTTTTGCATTTTTAATTAATAAAAATCTATTACATATATATAATTAATAAATAAATATAAATAAATAAGAAATATAATCATAGATTCACAATATAGATCAAATATTGCCAAATTCAAGGAAAGTTTCATCCAAATTTCAAAATAGATAAAATAAACAACAAGAATTCATAATCAATTGTCGAAATAGACAACATAAAAGTCACGGATAATGGTGATCCTTTGAAGAAAGTAGATCAATATTTTTAAAAAGCCGTTTAAGACCATTTAAAAAGGATGTTTAAGGCCATTTAAACGGTCGTTTAAGGTCGTTAAGCGTATGGATCATTTTTTATTAAACGATGCGGTCGAGCACCGCAAGCGTTTAAACAACCGTTTAAACGGTTGTTTAGATTGTTTTTTGCATCCTTGCTTGCAACCACGAATGACCCCTATGTATAAGATATTACTAAATCTCATATTCTAACCTAATATGGTAAATCAGACAAATAGCTATTTTATCTTGTATTACTCGACGAGATCTTTCCAACGAACCTAAGAACATCAAATAAACATCTATGAGAATGTTACGAGGTTACTCGATTGGTTTACTACTTTCATATTCGAACCGAACCTAGGGCTCGAGCTTATATAAGGCCCTACTGGGTAGAGTTATCTAGAACCCACTCACGTGAGTTCGTCGAAGCTCCGTTGTCGACAACATTTTCCGATGTCTGATCGAAAATCTGATGGCATCATTGCGCAGAGCTTGACGCGGGGATCGGCGTGGGGGCACATGTGTTACGCGAAACACATCAGAACTATCATTCCAGGCGAAGGAAAGCCATAGGCGAGCATTGTGTAAAAGTCGACTGCCTGACCCGACTAGTAGGTTCGACCAGTTTAGTCAGTAGTGTGGTTGACCGAGTATTGACTAATTCTGACTAGGTTGACTAGTCGACTGATTTTTTAGCTTGGAGATACCTTTTTCTTTTTTTAAAAGCAAACTTATTCTAATATGCTTAATGTTTATTTAAATTCAATTACTTCTTTTATTTCATTATGTTAGTGTAAAAATGTACAAATCTACGTAAATATACAAGAATATATGCATAAAATGATTTATATATTTAAAATAATTAAAACATTTAGAAGTTGACTAAATCCCGACTAAATCCGATTAGTCATTAAACAACCAATTAATCCTTAGTCAGTGTCCCGATTGACCGAGTACCGACTGCTGGTTTTTGCAACCTTGTGGGATAGCAACCCCGTAGGTACAATTTCGACCTCTCCTTATTGTTGGATCTTCATGATTTTTACACCATGGGTTTTGGGCATTATATTCTACCTGTGAAATGTATTTTTATCGTAATCAGATGAGTTTGGAGCAGATTTCCATTGGCCAATGCTAAGTGATCTGGATATCGTATGTCGATAAAAGCTATAACAATGTGATGTGGGCGAGATGAGGATCACAAGCATATGCTTGAATCGAAAATTTGAGCACTATCGCGTGATGTGTGTTTAGGAGCTATGTAGTTATCGCTTATGTTAAGGGTGATTCCGAAGATCTGGGCATCTCATGTCAACAAAAATTATATCACTGTGATGTGGATGGTATGAGGATCACATGGAACCTCCATGCCCTTCATCCTACTTCTCACATGTCACTTTGCCTTAGATTTTATCCCATGATTATTCAAGCATCCCCATTAACCAATTCTACGCATTGCCCCCAAGCCTTTATCTCGAATTGCTTCCACCATCATGGTCTCACTTCCACACAAATCCCGATTCTTTCTTTAATACCTTGCCTCATATGAAGTTAACCTCACCTTGCTCTCCATCTCAATTCATACACGTGGCGATATTTTAATGTCTAATGGTCGAATAAAACAATTTGACTAATGACTAAGTCCGATGGTGAGGTTGTAAATGCAAAATCAATACTTATGTGATATAAAATGTATCCCGAAGATTCCAGGGGTTATGGAGTAAACATTATATAGCCATATATGTAAAAAAAATTCCTGGAAAACTTGTATAATCACATATATGTATATATGTATGTATCTAGAAGCACGCCCCTTGTCTCAATGAACACTAAGCCTCGGATTTTTGACCCTTGGTACACCTTGGAGCGTCTCTAACTTTTAAAACAGTAATTTCAACTATTCATCTTCAACCTTTGACAACGGTGTCATCTCAAAACTCTCTACACCATCATTAGAATTAGAAGCATTGAATGGAAATGTCCCTTCTGAGAGGATGAAAAGAACTGCCATGTCTGACCCTAAAATTGAGATGGCTGAGGACCAAAAGAATTCCGTCAAAACATGAAATGAACAATGAAGATATAAGCATCCTCTAGAATATCACATCCATAGCATTCGACCTGTTATCTTCACATAAATCCTTTACCTCTGATCCTTTGTAAAGCTAGCACTTGTAGCCTCGGACAAACCATGAGCATCAGGCATTATGCGGACACATTTAGCGCTAACCCCATCCCAGAGTCGGACAAATCCATCCTTGGAAGCAGTCACGTACATACCACCAGTAACTGAATATCTCACCTGAAATGACAAAAGAAAACAAAATCTCAATCAGTTTACCAATCCTACAGTATAAAAATGGTGGGTTATGACTGGCATAATTAATTAAGGTGGCCATTTCTTGATATAATCTTCAAAAAAAAACTTGAAAGCGGAAAGGAATACCAATACCTGATTAATGGCAGAGTTGAGGTTTAAATCTTGCACATTGGCAGACAAGTAACATTGAAAAGTATTGACATCATACAGATGAGGAATAGGATGATCAGTCCCTGTAATACAAGAGTAGATTAGGGTTATAACAATTTTTTGGAAGGCCAAAATTAGGTTACTACATCATAGAGATTAACTAGTTAAGTGAGGCCTCAAATATAGAGCATTAAAAGGTTCGATTTTCAGGACATAATTCACCCTCCAATCTTTGTTAAAGAAAAAGGGACGGGCATCCAGTGATGCACACCCAATGCTATATTATTCGACCTCAAATTATAAAGATGGAAATGATTGTACCAGCCAAAATGAATTCACCAGATGGATGGAAAGACACCGACCTTACATTATGTGTATCCTGGGACACATTGAAACAAAAAATAATGGGCAAATATAAAACCAAATAGAAATATAAAATTTAGAAATATATGATCACAGCAAAAGCGAATAGGATATTGAATAACCTGAATGACCCTAAAAGCTCTTCTTGCAACAGTCTTAGAAAAATCAAAAAACCTGCATATCATTCAAGGAAAATAAGTTCTAAGCATGTATGCCTTATACCGCACATAATCATTTGGATTTTTTTTCATAAATTACAATCAACAGACAGAGAGAGAAATGTAAGAGCCTTTTCATTTCTTAAGAAAAATGGATAACTACTATTAAGCTTGACCCTCCATGTTATGATGAAACTATAGATGCTGATAAAATGTGGATTTCCTTAGAAAAAAACAAACGAAAGCTCGTAGACCAATTAGCAGATCACATAGACGGCAGACCCCATCTCCACAACAAAAAGGATGGGGATGCAGTTTTCTCCATTGTTGGTGCGGCTATTTGATGAGAGGGTAAGAAATTTCACTTAGCTCGTCACAATGCTGGAAAGAAGTGCAGCCGGTGGACAAGGCGCCTAATGTGTGGGAGTGGATGGGAGAGGACTTCTTGGTGTCCACGGCTATGTGATGGTTAAGGATCGTGGGTTCGTTTTTTAATAGAAAAAGTGGTGCGAAGTCGAGGAGATGCCCACCCAAAAACTTTTGTATATTCACAATATCAATATCAAAATAGTTACAAGGACCAACAATCTCAGAGGCTTCTGGCATGCTTTTTTAGGAAAGGAAGAATGATTGCCGAAGGCGGGATACACCTCAGAATGCATTAGGAAATGAACAGAAATATTTCGGTTACATAATCCAGGCCCCCTCTAGTGCCTTGACATATTCAATTACATTCTCCACTTAGAACAGTGGATTACGGAAAACTAGTTCATTTCAGGCGAGCCAAATTTCCTTAAGAGCATTGAAGGTACTGCTGCAACAACTATACTGTGAATTGCCGCAAATAGAGCGTATGGTCCCAAAACCTAACGGAATTGCCGGTGTGCAGCATAGGCAAAGGAGAAGCCTCCCAAACTTGCCTCGAGAAGGGGCACCGAAGAAAAGATGATCCATGCCTTCGATCTCCACTAAACATCTCGGACACATCCCCCTTCACTAGCATGCAAAATCCGTTGCCAATGATCATTCATCGTGAGTTGCCCATGTCGCATCTACCAAAGAAAGATCTTCACCGAAGGTGAGACCTTACTTCCCCAAATTAATCTGAAGTCAGCTGCCAGGTCCTATTGCATCAAATTTGGTGTGATAGTGAGCAAATCATAGGCCTTCTTGACCAGGAAGGCACCATCAGCCATCTCCAATGATCCCGGCCCTGCGTAGTAGTGCTGTCCTCAATTAAACCAATCATTTCCACGTACTCGTGCAATCTTTGGTCCGAGAAGCTAACCGTGGAAGTGGGTGTCCACGACATGTTAATGCACGTATGCGCCACTATGGCTTGTCTATTACTCGCTAAGGCAAATAATCATGGAAACGGACCATCAAGGTTCCCATCTCCGTCCATCCATCCAACCAAAACCTGAAGTTCTCCCCATTTCCAAAGACTGGGCACAAGAAAGGTGATAACTTCAAAAGCACTTTGCAGATACCTTGCCAAAGTGAAGAAGGCCCGCGCAAAAGCCTGATTGGGGGAAGAGAGTTCCGAGCGAATGTTGTAGATTCTTCATAGAAATCAATAAACCAAATCATCTTTGTTATCCATCAGCCCCATGATCCACATCAAGATTAGAGCCTTGTTTACTTGTTGGAGCCTAAGGATCATGGCCTCAAATTTCAGCGAAATTCGGTCGAATTTCTGTCGAATATCGATATCCAGTCGAAATCGAAATTTGACCGAAATGACCGAAACGACCGAAATATGAGGGTCCTAGTACAAAAAATAACCGAAATGACCGAAATTTCGGTCGAAATTCCACCGAAATTCCATCGAAATTCTGTTTTGGTCGGTACTGAAATGGTGACCGAAACCGACATTTAAGGCCTTGCTAAGGATACAATGCCCTCCTTCATATTTGTCGTTGTCTCCCAGTCATGTAGATGAGACCCACATTTCTCATCATCATTATCCACCCAAAGGAATCTCCTCGTAAACGGTTCCAGCTTTGCTCTAATGACACCAGGGAGTAGTCTTATGGAGCAGAAAAATATAAGAATTATTAATAATAGATGTTTGATCAAAATCATGTGCCCCCCCTTAAAAGATTGAGACCTTCCAGCTTACAAGCTTCCTCTCCAATTTCTCAACCAAATGGGTCTAGTCTAAGCTATGAAGCCTATGCTAACTGCAAACAATCTGCCACAATCTCAAAGAGAAGGGGATCCAAGGGGCAACTCTGGCAAACTTCCATCAGTGGTTGGAAAAAACCATCTTCATGGCAGTTGTTGACAAATGCTGTATACAAGGCTGTAGTAACGCACCTCTTCATCAGGCACCCAAAAGCATTGGTCCACACAATCATATACCTTCGAGAAATCCACTTTCCACATCAAGCCCTTGGTGTGTCTTGGCTTCCATTCCATCACAAACTCAGAGGCCATCAGTAGATTGCCCGCAATTTCCCTTTTTAGGATAAAAGCCATCTACAGTATCCCACAACCAACGAAGGTAGTTGGCAAGGACTATGGAAATAATTAGCTAAAGAGCATTGGAGAGAGCAATTGGTCTAAAATTCTCTATCTATATAACCGAGTCTTGTTTTGACAACAGGAAAAACAAGGTCTTATTCAAATTTTCAAACCCAAAGTTGCCCCTTTTGAAGGTATTGAGGACATGTAATCTACAACATCCAAAACTCTCTGTTGTAAAAGAATACAGGAAATCCATCCCAACCCATAGCATCATCAACATTAAGTTGAAGTAATGCAACCATGATCTCATAAGGTTCAAACTATGCCATGAGATCCATCCCTAAGCTTGGGAAATTCTTGCCACTCTCATGTAGAACCACACGTCTCACACTCCTTCAAGTGGTACGGAAATAGTTCACAATGACACAACCCACATGTCCCCTTGCACATGGACATTTCCCATATGAATAGATATAATGTACTTTGTTCTAAACCTCCCACTAGCCATAGAATAAAAAAAATTTTGTGTTTCATCCCCTTCCTTGAACAAACATTGTCTCCATTGTTTCCCCACTCTACCTCCATCTTTTTGTCCTCTCTCATATTGTATGAAGGAGGATACGACATTCCATTAGCTCCAAGGCCCTAAATGTCGGTTTTGGTCACCGTTTCGGTATCGACCAAAACAGAATTTCGACCGAAATTTCGGTTATTTCGGTCATTTTTTTGTACTATGACCCCCATATTTCAGTCATTTCGATGGTTTCTGTCGAATTTCGATTTCGGCTGGATATCGATATTCGACAGAAATTCGACCGAATTTCGCAGAAATTTGAGGTCATGATTAGCTCAATATTCGTCATGTCCGACCTCCTCTATCCTATTCAACTGAACATCACATTATGTGCATCTTCCCTTCTCTGGGCCGCCTAGATCGAACATTCTTCCTATAGTTTAAAACATCTTTCCGGGGCTATAAACTTTAGCACCACTTGCTTCATGGCTTATGCGGGTACCTAAGCTTTAGCACTACCTACTTCATGGCTTATCCAGATACTTGGCAATCTCTCTGGAAGTCTGCAACTATATCTTGAAATTCATCCTCGAGCAACCACAATCGCTTAAATCTAAAGTAAAGGGGCTTGTTGATGCCTTCCTCAAATCCCAAAGCAAAGGTGTGTGGCCATAATGTGAGTGTAGCATAGACCTTACCCTGCGAGTTGGAAAGCATTCAAGAACTCAATCGAGACCAACCAGCAGTCTATCGAGACATCGTCCTCAAACTCCTTCAAGTGTAGCAGCAATTCGAGCCACTTTTTCTTGAAACCCAGACGCAAGGGGGATACACTCGATGGTGCACACCCCAAAAATTTTATTCAATAAAAGCTGCGAACAGTGATGACAACGACGAGAAAAGCAACAACAACCGCACTATAACCCCTTTACGACGCCCAATCCCTCACCAGATGTTTTGCAAAAGCTAACACATTCTCCTTGTAGAACCTTTGGCCCGAGAACAACAGATCATTTCTCCCCCGCCACACCGCCCAAAGCATGGCAACCGGATAAAGCACCTCCAGCCTCGGCCTCCCTTTATTAGCCCAGAGCGAAGACCAGAACGAGTGCAAGTCAACAGTGTTACACCAAACCAAATCAACCCCCTGCCAAATCTCAACCACCGAGAGGCATAAAGAAATAGGTGCTCCACAGACTCGACAGCCGCATCGCAGAGAAGACATCTATCCGACAACACGCCTAAAAGACGAGCACAACGATCTCTCGTCATCAACCTCTTCCTTCTCATCAGCCATAAGAAGAATCCAACCCGCTCCGGAAGCTTCAGATCCCAAAGAAAGGCACAATCAAGAATGATACCCTCCGAAATCGACGGAGGCGGCCTAGCGATAGCATCAAAAGCCTTCTTAACCGTGAAGGGGGACTCCCTCCAGCACCAGTGATCGCGCCCCCCAGGCGAGCGCCCAACCTCCCTCACCGCCTCGAGCAACGCCAAAAATTCCTCCAACCTCTGATCCGAGAAATTTGCCGCGAAAGTTGGACACCATACCCCATCCAACCAGCAAGTCGCAACCGAACATTTTTTATCATCAGCCAACGCAAAAAGGCACGGGAAACGGAAGCAGAGGGGTCCCCCCCCCCCCGCCCAATCGTCCAGCCAGAAGGAGAATGACTCCTCCTAACCAAGCACCGGCCTGAAAAGCCCAACGTTCTTCAAAAACACCTCTACGACCCCCCTCCAGAACAAAGTTGGGGAAGCAACATGGCATACTTGCGACGGCAAGCCACCCCCCACATCATAAATCCTCTACACGGCAGTGATGCAAAGATCCTCCACGGACCCCAAATCCTGCATGCCCACTTGAGGAGCAATGCCTCGTTCATATGTGCAAGCGACTTGACCCCCAGCCCCCCTGCTCCTTCCCGAAGGTAATATCATCCCACCCAACCAAATGAATCCCCCTCGCCCCCTCCCCTCTCTTCCCCCACAAGAAGGCGCGCATGCGCTTCTCCAGCCGAGCCTTTATCCCCTTGGGCATCTTACGGTTGGACAAGAAATAAATCGGAATCGTCGAAAGGACCGCCTTAAGCAAAACAAGCCTGCCACCTCTCGACAAAATCGCGGACTTCCAGCACGCCAATCTCGCCTCCACTTTCTCCACCACGTTTAGCCAGTCCCTCAGCCGTGTCCTCCCCACATTCAATGGCATCCCCAAGTAATCCATCGGTAGCGAAGAGCACGCTGACCCTAAAGCCACCGCATAATCGTCACGGTCCAGGAGCGCATGGGCCGAAAGGTACGAACATGGACATAGCCTCATTCTTGACCAACCCAAACAGCTCGCCGAAGATCTCCAAAGCCACGGCCATACCCCTAGCCTCCACCACACCAAGAGAAATAACGTATCGTCCGCGTACTGTAAGATAGGAATATGCACATCCCCCCTGGAGAAGCCCGACGAGAGGTCGCTGCTAACCAAATTAGTCGCAAAATCAGAAAGGACATCATCCGCCGAAATAAATAACAACGGAGCAAGAGGCGTACTCCGTAATAGCTGCTTGGGGATAGTCGATGAAGCCACACCCTTGAAGTACTCCACAATAGCCCGCCCCATCTCTCTATTCCCCTCGACGTGTGTCCCCCCAATAACGATGGACCGCAAAGCATTTACCCTGCGCCTCCCACTAGCCATACGATGAAAGAAAGAGGTATTTGCGTCCCCCTCCCTAAGCCACCTGCTTCTCGAGCACTGCCTCCATTCCGTCACGCGCATCTTGTCCTCCCGAACAACTACCAGTTGGGCAGCATCGCGATCGGCAAGCTCCAACACCGAAAGATCCATGTTGTCCCCAACAGCATCGAGGCAACGGATAATCTCCTCCGCGTCCACCCTGGCAGCACGTCTAGCTGCTCTAGACTCCCTCTTGAAAGCAGCTAACCGGACCCGCAGCGAATCAAGCTTCTGAGCAAAGCGAGAGACCGCGGAGCCCGAAACGATCGACTCCAACCAATGCGATTCCACCAGGCCCCTAAAATTTTCCTCGAGCAGCCAGCACTTCTCATATCTGAAAAGGTCCCGCTGCTCTGGCACCTCCCCCGAGAACCATATGATAGGGTTATGATCTGAGCATCCCCGCAGCTTCGCCTCCACCGAGGCAAGATCAAAGGCTTCCAGAAGCGCGCTGGAAGCAAGGAAACGATCCAGACGCGACCGAGAATTGGAGCTCCTCCAAGTATACGCGGTGTTCACCGCATCCATCACCTCGAGGTCCAAAGAATCCACAGAGTCAGCGAAGGCGAGAGAACCCGGGTCCTGGCCACCCCTGCCCCCAGGCCTGTCTGACGAAAACAAGGTGACGTTGAAATCTCCCCCGATCAACCATGGATAACCACCGACAGCCCTATCCACCTCCATCAAATCATCCCAAAGCTGCACCCGCTCCGCCCCACAGCACGGACAGTAAACACGGGAGACCGCCAGACGCACGGAGGGAGCAGAACAATTGAGCACCACCGTCAACACATGCCTCCCGCGACTCACCGACTCCAAAGAGAAACACGAAGAACTCCACGCAACCAGCATACCTCCCGCGGACCCCGCCGTGTCAAGAGCACAAAATTGATCCAGGGCGCCCGCCCCAAAGGACCTCCAAGCATCATCCGCCATAGATTGTAGCTTTGTCTCCTGAAACATGATGATGTCGCATCCCCATTCGATACACCTGGATCCCATTGTTCTCCGCTTATCTGGGTCTCTAAGACCACGAACATTCCAAGAGAGAACCTTCATTTGGAAACTTTGGAGCTTCCCACAATCCTGACCACTCCCGCGGTCTCCGCAACAAGCCTCTTCAAGGGAGGACACGGCCCTACCTCCGGCCTCGCCGTCCTAGCTTTGTTCCTCCTTCTACCTGTCGGTCGCTCCCTCGCCGTCCGAGACCACCAAAATAGAGCCACCCGCATCGCCCCGACCGGAATTACCGGAGGAAGAGAGGCCGATGTCCGACGAAGAAGGCGCGGCAACCCCCCCTACCGCAGTCGGAACCTGAGGATACCCCGCCACCGGGCCTTGATCGAGAATGGAGAAAGGGATCATCTTCGAAGCTTCCCCCCGCGTACGAAGGACCTCCCAGGACGGAACAAAGCATCTCGCGGAGCTGTCGGATGTCGCAACAGGAACATGCAGGGCTGGATCCGGCCACGGCCAATCGCGACCCGATTCACAAAGAGCCTCCAAACCCACCTTTGAGTTATCGCGACCCGATTCACAAAGAGTCTCCAAACCCGCCTTTGAGTTCGAACCAATATACGGACCCTGTTGTCGGTCTGAGTCTTCAAACCGCAGCAACGAATCTGCGACCGCGACCGGCTCAACCACCGAAGCCGAACCACCACAGGCACATGCCGCCATGTCATCATGCAGAAAGAATAATCCTAGCGACGGGAACAGAGCCGAGGAGAGGTTACCAAACCGCCACGCGTAAGGAAGAGGAAAGTCCGTACCCCGAAGGGGACCCCTTGGAAACCCAACCGCCAGCTCGCCAACCGAAGCGTCATCGGACCCGCCACCAGCCTACGCCGCCATGACCGCCGGAGAAGGTGGAGGAACCTCAGCCACCAACTCCACAGTAAAGGAAAAGCAGCCGACCTCCATCTCTGCAAACAAGCTTCTCTCCCCGATACCGTCGAGAAAACTCTTGCTGCATTCGAACAGGATACGCGTGTCTTGCACAGGCGACCCAGGACGGAGACCGTCGTCCAGCACCTCCCTAACCGAGCCCCACCTCCTCAGCGCCTTCCTCAAACATCCAAGCGAGCGCGACAGGAAAGGGATGCCCTTAACTCTCGCCACGCACACTTCGACCTCCGAACAGACCCCATCTGCGAAACGAAGATGCCTCCAACATACGTTCGCGACATCTCCATTGCAAAGCAACCGATCCCTTTGGTCAGGCATCAAACCACGCACACAGCACCTCGCCGCAGACAGCTTCACAACATCGCCACCGAAGCTAGCACCCAAGAACCCTCGAACGTGGCGCAAGACCATGTCCCAATCAAGCAGGCCCCTCACAGCGAACTCGATCAGTGCATGCACGCCCACTCCCCGAGCAAGTTCCCCCTCCTGCTTTACACCCTTCAGACATCTCCCCTCCGCAACAAGCCCAAATGAAGTCGGCTTCGAGCAACCGACAACCCTGCGCTCGTTACGAATCACCTTCGCAAAAGGACCACTGCGCAAAACCTCTGCACCTTGCATGTTGCACCTTCCTTCACGAACCCCACGACCAGCCTTGGAAGAGGAAGCACGACCGGCTCCCAAGAAGAAACCACGAACCCCGCGACACGCCATGCATGAAGCCTGACGATGACCCACCTTCCCACAAGAGAAACACCGTGTCTCCCCGCAACGAAAACACCTTCGACCAGGCTTCCGGTGCGAGACTGAAACCCACCCCTCGCCACCTTCCTCCAACAGACCCTCTTCGCATTCGCGCACCACATCTCGCTCCCCCTCCCCTCCTCGACTGACCACCGCCTTCCCTTTCGCTCTCGCACTCACCGCCTGAGCGCACGCCCACTCCCCGAGCAATTCGAGCCATACAAAATCTCAAGCTGGAGATCAACAATCAGGGAGGCGAAAGAAGAGCCCGAAACCTGATCCCCTCTTAGACTAGGTCAGTCCTCTGCACCAATAGTGGCATTAAAGTCATAACGATGATCTAGGAGATGAACGAGAAGCGACCTATCACCAAACGAAGTTCATCCCAAAGCTCAAGAAGAATAGCATGGTCCATTGATGCATAGACATTAGTAAGGAGAAGCAAAGTGTCATCCATGCATTTTTGAAGTAGCATTGTCTATGAGTTTTTAAACTCAAGGGGGTTGCACTTGCAAGGTGAAAATGTCACCACAACATCCCATCGCCAGACCACAAGCAAGACCATTTGCGTTCACAACCCTCGACTTCGTTAACCAGCTACCCCTAATGCCCTTCCATATTTGATCCGTCTAGAAAGAGATCTTAGTTTTCGAAAAGAGGATGATATCTATGTTCCAAAAAAGGTCATGTCTCTAATCGCGTTCTTCTTGTCAAGCCTCCCCATCCATGCACATTCCACGTTAAAACTTCATTCGGAAACCAAAGAGCCATGACCGAAGGTACAAACCTGAGCATCCCGTGAGGACATTGCAGAGATGTATAGCCTCCAGAGTTTTGTTTTGCCCTACTTCCGTTCCTCCTAATGGCACTTCATGCTCACATTGTTGGCTTTGACCAAGAATTGTAGCATTTGATTTGGGTAACACACATCCAAGCCAGTGATACCAACCCAGAGATCCTTATTCGTCCAAGTTTTCAAGAGATATCAGTTGACCTCATTCTCCTCGACATTTTGAGCCAACGCCCACAAGCAAAGGTTATTATTCTCTCCCCATTATCTACTGGATATAGATAAGAAGCAATCTATCCCCATCCTCCATTACTCCAGTCCACATCCCATTCTCATGTTTTCAAATGATATCATGCCTCGAAACCCTATTTTTAAGGGAGAATCTCTGTATGCTCACTTTAAACATCGAGGTCACCGTATCCAATTTATGGGAATTTCTAGGGTCAGCATGCTTCAGCTTCACAAGACGAGTGCGATTTTGCCAAGGAGATCACATCTGGGAAGGGTTGATCAGCTCTAATTAGTTGATGGAGCATCTGCCAGCACCTTCCTTAAAATTTGATACTCAGCATCAACTTCGAAGTCGAAGGGAGGAAGAGGGGTGTATCCAGCATGTTTTAATTAGGTAATAGTCGATGCTCCATGGATCTAAATGCACCACATTATCTCCCACAGGAGTGTCTCACATCTTAGCTCCAGGCCCAAAGAAGTCCCAATGTCCAACAAGAGGATTCCTTTTATCGGCCATGCATTGAAGTGAGTATATGAATGTCTGCCATGTGCTACACGTTTGACTATCAACCGATCCGACCGTTTTGGGTGGTTTCATCAACTCGAGTACTGAAACAGCCCACCCGATCTAATTGGGATGAGAGGTCATTCAGAGATGTCATCTGGATTCCCATAAGCATATCTCCGAAGGATGGCCTCAAGAAGGAGATCAAGACTCAAGTTCGGAGGAAAAGACATACTCGGTTGATTATATCAGATATAATCACCACATGCCGCTTCAACTTCACGAGGCTGCTTCATCCAAATACCAATCGACAATTTATGCTCAGCCCAAGTGTCACACGTAGGATAATGTGAATATATAAAAGTATAAGGGTGAATATATAAAAGGAGACCTCAAGACCCAAGTTGACAGGCAAAACGATACTCGGTTGATTATATCAGATATAATCATCACCTGCCACCTCAACATCCCGAGGTTACTTCATCGGAATACCAATCTACGATTTATGCTCAGTCCAAGTATAACATGCAGGATAATGCGGATATATAAAAGTACTCAAGGCTCGAGGTCACACCATTTTTTCCCTCAAAAAATGTGACTGTGACATGCAGATGAATAAGCTTATATAACAGTAATGAAATATTTTTGCACAGCAGCTTACTTGATTGTGTGGTCTTTTGCTCCTGATATCAATATCGAACTTTGTGGGTGAAAATCCAGATCATTGATTGGCTGAAAAATGCTAATATTATATAGAGCTAAAACACTGATCACAAAATCGGGGAATTTAATTAAATTGTAAGTTTTGCATACATGTTCTGCTAAATAAATTTGAGAGAATACAGGACCTCAGTTAGACTGAAAATCTTCCGCAAAAAATTACAAAGATCAATAGAAATGAGATAAATCAATAAATCAGATCTAGTCAACTAACAATTTAGCCTCTGATATGTATATTTTTTTCTATCTGAAAAACACGCCACTGGACAAGACTTGGATTTGTATTGGTACATAACTTTCTTGCAACCCCCCCCCAAAAAAAACCTACCTTCTAGATGAACCTGCGCTTCCTCCTAAAAACACAAAGGGTGCCACTTTCCCAGCGAACAATCAAAATTCACAATTATCCTCACACGAGCCATCCTGGGAAAACCACCTTCTCAAGGCACACATGATTCACCGTCACCGCGGCCTGTCATTACCTTACCAATTTTCCGACCACCTCACTGGCACAAGCCCCTCACCTCCAAATGATTTTGCACTTTGCGACTACATGGCCATGTGCTTAGAGGGGTTGCGTCCCTCCCCCCAACTAGTCTGGGTTTTGATTCCGTTATAGATTCCATTTTTCATTGTTATAATTTATGTTTCATCCACAATAATGATAGTTTTAGTTCATTCATTTGAAGAATAAATGATCATTTTCGTTCCATGGATACTTTTAGCAAGCAAGGCCACACTACATGGACATTAGGAGATAGCAACAATTATCCCAACAAAAAATCAAACATTCAAATGCAGCAAAGAGTTATCCTCAGGTTAACCCACCCTCCCAATCTTATCCTTCTTAACTTTAAACCATACACTAAACAGGCCAACTGCATTTAGGTGAAGGATAAATGTGACCTATTAAAAATTTAAAACTTATTATATGCATACATGTTCTAACATAAATTGTATTCATAAAGGACCTTAACTAGACATAAAAACTCATATAAAGGACTCACAAAGATCACCAAGCATCATATAAATGCAATATATTGAGTCTAGTAAACTAATATGTTTTTTAGTCAAAAAAGCGGAAATAGTAAACTAATAATTGAACTTCTCATATAAATAATTTCTTTTATCTGGAAACGTCACACAGAACAAGGCTTCGCTTTGCTTTGGCTACATATGTAACTTCAATGCAAATATCCTTTCCATCTACCTCTACAAAAATCCACACCTCCGCTCCAACCATTAGTAATGCTAATGTACCATGTAAATTGTTGCAAACAATCAGAAGTTGCAAGTATCGTCACATAAACCATCCCGAGCTCATCAAATTGTTAGATTCAACCATCTCAATGCACCATTGTTCCACCCATGGAATGTGCCTCGAGGCATATGCTTCAAGGTGAGGCAAAAAAAATTATTCTCAAGCAGTGTTCAGAAAAGCCCCCGCACGGCAGCATATGCGACCAGGGTTTCAAATTTCGTGAAATTTTGGCGAAAATTTTGGTTTCGATGCCCTACCAAACCGAAATTGAAATCTCGATATATGCCATTCCTTCACAAATCTAGGTCGATTTTGGCCGAAATTGACAAAATTTCGTCGAAATTTCGAATTTGTTTCATTTTTTCAACGTCTCAAAACAAAATCGAAATCGAGATTTAAAACCTTGTACGTGACCATATATGTGAAAGCGCCCTTCAGATTGCACTGGATTCCTCCACTGAGTTGTGCACTCTAGGCAAATATGCGGGTCCTATCTACTGCATAAGCATCCCAAGTAAGAAATCTAAGGGGGTTTTGCCGCTGATCCAATCCGGATCTTTAGAAAATTGATGACTCAAAAACCATTAAAATCATAATGTCCCAAAAACAAAAGCTCTCCCACCCCCCAAAAAACTAATTTGATAACCACCAAACCCCAACCACCTCGTGTGATTGCTTGCTCCGCTTGCTCTATCACCTTCTCTATCCTAACGATTGTGGTTATTGTTCCATCGCAAGCATTTAGTGATCACCCTATGCCTCCCCGATCTGTCTATTAAGGTTATTTCTTAAGGTTGTGGATCTTGTTGTTCCATCAGAAGGCTGTGGATGTTGCTTCATCTCAAAGTTGTTATTGGTGCTCGCTCCGTCTCAATCATTCAACCTACCCCGCCGCCTCCTATTGTTAGCATATCATATGATTCATATCTATTGTTTTGCAATGATTTATCACATGGATTCCAAATTCTACCATCGTTTTTCAATTGTTTTAATGATAATTGGTGGTATGGAAAAGAGATATGAAATTGGAGTAGTTTTTTGAATTTACTACTTGAAGCATAGCTCCTATCTTGTTTCTATAAAGATTTTGAACCCTAATTCTAGCGGCAGTCGTTGAGCATTTTAACTTCACTGTTTGGGTGTAGGATCCTTTTTTTGGATTGTTGTACATTTTTTATCCACGGTCATGCTTGAACTTGTATTAATTTATTAACATAAAAGAGACTAAAAGAAAATTCATTTATAGTCTTTATTCGTAATCCATGGAGTTACCAATTTCCTTTATGTTATTTTTAAAAAAATGTACTAAGCCTTCTCCCACTACAAGTGGGGTCGGCTACATGGATTCTTGCTCAAATCCATGTTGAAAGATTCGACTATTTTTTACACTAGCCGTCGACTACCTAACGCAACCACTGCAAGAGTGGAATTTGAACTCTGGTCTTTTGTGTGGTAGACACACTATACTACCACTAGACCATTAAGTAGACACACTATACTACCTTTACATTATTTTTAGTCTGAAATAATAGCATATTTTCTTGATTTATTTTCATTTTAATAATTCGGATGATTGGAATATTTTTTCAATGGTTAAATTTATTCTTTGTGGAATTTTAAGATAAACATGATTAAAATTGCTCGAGGATTTGAGGAGCTTGGGAGGACTTGCTCGTCAACCTGTTGACGTGGTATATATAGTGTGGATGTGAGTCTAAATGCCGACCCTAATAAAGTCCCTGATCGTTCCATATTTTGGTGGGGGGATTGCACTATGATACCAATGGTGAGACAAATAATGAAGTCATGTTTGGGAGCTAGGACTTCATTTATTTCTAAAAGGATGATAGGACGGGTAAAGGGGTGTTGGAAGGTCACTGCCCCAGATTGTTCGATGTTACTATTGACCAATATTTACTTGTAGTAGAGACCTAGGAGAATGGTCTGCGGAGCACGTCTTCCGATTTAGGCTTTTCATAGCAGCATATGCAAGACTTGCTGGAGCAGATGAGTAACCTGGGAGATGTTGATGTCCTTTAATTGGTAGCGACAGTGTTTCAAGTTTTGTGAAATTTTGGCGAAATTTCAGCTTTGACACCCTACTGAAAACGAAATCAAAATCTCAATATATACCCTTCCTTCACAAATCTAGGCTGATTTTGGTCGAATTGGCAAAATTTCGAAATTGTTCCATTTTTTTCAACATCTCGAAACGAAATCGAAATCGAGATTTAAGACCTTGGAATGATGGCTGGAAGTGACTTAATAAGAAGTTTCCAATAAGGAGATCTTATAAATTCCTTGTCGTGGATACCATGAATTATATTGGTATCGATGCAGCTGATATATGCTAATTTGGTTATCTCTTGTTCCCTCGAAAATATCCTCCCCTGGGGTGAAGATATTTGTGTGGTGGATGTAAGAAGGAAGGTTGGCTACACAAGCACTCAGAGCCGGTTGGTCTCTCTTGGAAGATCCTTCTTGCCCCTGTTGCGCAGGTTCCCTGGAGGATGGGGAATGCATCTTCTTCACATGCCCGCTTTTTGTGGAGTTGAGAGTCCGTATGGACATGCCTTGGGTGCAACCATAAAGTTCGGTTCGGAGGAGTTATAGCTCTATTTGCTCAACATGTCTTCACAAGAGGATTATATATGCCCTTTTGTTGTTCTTTGTGTGATTTGGCTTATTCTAGTAGGAGCATTGTTCTGTTGAGGCAATTTTGGTGCATACCAGGGTCTTATATGGGTCATGGTCATTATAATTAATCCCTATTAAATTTTACTTCTAATTGGTGTGTTGCTAATCTCAAGCCCATGCCCCATCCTTTGTCAAAAAAATTTGTTAGTTAAACATTTTAGATTATCTTATTCATATTCAACTTAAATTATTACTAATGTTATTCGTGTTTTTTTGTTAGTATTTGCCCCTTAGATATTGATTATTATCAACTATTAAAAGCTAACTTTTTTATTGATAGAGATTGGTTTGAGCTCTACATGAAAGTTTTTTCTTAGACCTTTGAACTCCACTTTTATTACATGTATACATCATCAGTAATTTTTTAAGATATTTATTTATTTATTTTTATATTAAAAATTAGAAGAAGAAAATAACATTGAACCGTGTTTACTTCACATATGCCCCAGCATACCGTGTATTCACTATTCGATGACATGTCCGAATATATGTCGTGTTCCTGAACCTTGGTCTCAAGGTGTGGGAACTTGTGGTGTGCAGTAGGGTTGAGCATGGGCCGGGTTTGCCTTGGCCTGGCCCAAACCCAAACCCGGCCCGAAGATTATTGGGTCGGGCTCGGGTCGGGCCGGCCCATTTAGATGCCCCAACATTAATCTCAAATGAATGTAAAAATAGATGCATATTTTGCATCTGAAATAGCAATATATGTATTTGATACGAGTTTGTAAAACCTATGTTAATGAAGCACAACATCCAGTTTCATAGCGAATGCATATTGGAATAGTTCCCGGATTGTTTGGGAATAACATTAAGACGACGAATGTTCTTCTTGATTAGAACCTTGTGGCAAAGATAAGCAACAATAACCTTCTAGTCTTACCATATGATATCAATATAAAGGTAACAAATAAATGTAATATGAAACATGTATATTTCATAATTTTAAATGGTATATGATTTATCTTTCTTAGGGTTGCATGCTACCAATATTACTATATATATCGGGTTCGGGCTATCGGGCTTTACGGGTTTGGGCCCTATAGGGCCCGAGCCTGGCCCGAAATTGCAATTAAGCCTAAAAAAAGGCCCAAACCCGGCCCATTAAAAGTTCGGGCTCGGGTTCGGGTCGGGCTAAGCGGGCCGGATTTCGGGTCGGGTCGGCCCGGCCCAATGCTCAACCCTAGTGTGCAGCCCAATTGATCAAGGCAATCACGAGCCGCTACGACAAGGCAAAGACACCACCTCAACTTCGCAACACTTTAAAAATCGTGCGGGCTCACACCCTTTCAGTTTACCCATTCTTTCTACCATCTTTGTTTGCACTTGGAGGAATCCCATGCATCATTTGGGAACCACTTCCCTAAGCCCTAAAGAACTCCCTAAGAATGCTGAGAAGTTGTGGCCTGTCATCTATAAGACGACAAGTCATGCTCCACCTGAAAGATGGTATACACCTAGGGATGCAAAAGGACGCATACAAATAAGGATATATGTATTATAGTATCCTTATCCGTTTTGGAATACGAATACGGATGGGGATGCGGATATTGACGGATATTAAAATTATCTTACCAAATCCTTAAAAACGGATACGGATGTAAAACGGATATTGATCGCATACGAGTAATGTTAGTAATATTCTATAGAATCGACTTAAATATATACGAATTGGATGGAAAACACATGATATAGATTTTCTAAATGTGTTTTTATCATAAAAATTATACAAATATGATAAAAATAGGTACAGAATTATGTTATATAAGGTAAAAATAAATCTATGAGTATATCTATATACGAAAACGGATATACAGATACGGATGTTTGCGAATATCAAAATAATATCCATATCCGTATACATTTTAAAACAGATACAGATACATATGTCAAAATCTATATAAAACGGATACGGTGACGGATCGGATATGGATATATCCGTAACCGTTTGCATCCCTATATACCCCTCATTATAGATCAAAAATCCACATGTCATTAGCACTCGTATAATAGACCGGTCCATCTACTATTCGATCAATAAAATACCCATGATCCACGAGCTCACTATCTCATCGTTTTTTGCCCATGTGGCGTACTTAATTATCTTGGTAGCAAGCTTTGTCTCAATCAAAATATGCTACTTGTCATATCCATGCACAATCATGAGGAACATCCACAGTCATTTAGCCTAGTTGGTCTCGTCCAACTTGGGATCGAGCCAAACAAGGGTAGGCAGGTGGTACTCCCTCCCTCGTATCACTGAGACGTCACTTCTTATTCTGACATCTTTGACTATGGTGTCACAAAATAAATAAGATAGGTGATAAACACTTTGATCATACCCCGATGGATATGATCAGAATACACCAAAGTGGCTGGCTAGAATTCGTAGGATTTAGAACTGGGAGCGCATGTATACGTGGAGGAGCTCTTCTCATGTTTAGTGTTAACTTTTTTCTCATGTTTGTCGAGGTCTTGGAAATGTTTAGCTTGGCTACCGTTACTTCTCTTCCTAGTCGAGATCGAATCATACGTCGTTGTGTCTGGATTCATGCAATGGTAGAGGATTATCATCTTACTTCAAATTTGAGTGTTGTTGGATGATGGATGAGGGCTTCTGTGATATGGTTGTTTCTTTCTGGGCTAAGTTGGAGGCGGAGGGACCGGCTAATGTGAGGTTTGCTTTGAAGTTGGCTGCGCTGCGATATAGGTTGATTGTTTTCAAGAGGGGCTCCTGAGTTCTTTTAGGGACTCTCGACTTCTCGAGTTGTGTGTGAGCTGAGGAAGGAAAGTGGCCTATCGAGTAGCTCTCCTCCACACTTATTAGCCATACATGTTGTATTCCAAGTATCAAACTTAAGGAAATACGTTCACGATCCTCGCCATATCATTAGCTACGAGAATTTTGATATAGAGCATGATTTGAATTATGAGGACAAGCAGATAAGATATTGGACGGTACTGTGAGAAAGCTTTGCAACAAGAAGATTTCCTATAGCGTTATGGCACTGACAAGGGGTCGAAGAAACAACATGGGAATTCGAAGCATATATGCGAGCGCGATACCCGCAACTCTTTTAAAATTTGTGTGTGATACCCGATAGGGAAAGTGGTCTATCGAGTAGCTCTCCCTCCACACTTATCGGCCATACATGACGTGTTTCATTTATCAAACTTGGGGAAAAACGTCCACGATCCTTGCCATATCATCAGCTATGAAAATTTTGATATAGAGCCCGATTTGACATATGAGGAAAAGCTGGTAAAGATATTGGACAGTATTGTGAGAAAGCTTCGTAATAAGGAGATTTCCTTAGTCCAAGTATTATGGCACCGACAAGGGGTCGAATAAGCAAAATGGGAATCCAAAGCAGATAGGAGGACGCGATACCACAACTCTTTTTAGGTAACTCTTATTTCAAGCCTAACTGATTTTATGTTTTAGATTATGTCTTGTTTCCTCTTTGAGGTTTTTATGGGTTTAAAAAAACCTTTGAGATTTTTATGATAAGAAATCATAGGTGAAACTCAAATAAAACACATAGTGGCATTAACACGAGTCTCGAGGACAAGATTCTCTTTGAGGTTTTTATATTTGCAACACTCGGGTTTGAAACCGAATCTGACCTGATTTTGGTCCATATGATCGGACAAAAATATTAATCGATATTAAAATAACATGAATCGATCCATAGATCATAAATCAAATTTTTGTTTGGGTGCAATCGACCAAAAATTAATTGCATCGTAATTTGTGCCATCGAAAAAACCATGACGCAATCCGAACCGCAAAATAAACTGAGACCATCACAAAATTTGATTTGACAAAATAAAACCAATAGAATTGAGCGTTTGTCGATCGGCGGTCGTTTGACCCATTTAAATCGCAAAACTTAACCATAAAATATATAATGTGAATGGTGTGTAAACGGATAACCCGGATCCCGAGGACGTTACAATGAATGTCGCGTATGATATGGTAAGAGATCGGTAATAATTATACAAGATAATACTGATGTCACATATGAGAGTTTGATGAAATTATGTTAAGTGGTTGTATTGGTGTTGAAGGTAAGGACTTTAATATCAGTTTCAATCATTGTATCAGTGATCAAAACAACAAAAAATGAAAGAAAAAAGGACCTTCACTGTATAGGTATGTCCCCAGAAATTTTACCATTTATCACCTCGAAAGATCCATGTCTAAAATAAACAAAAGGAAATCAAGAAATTACACGTTCCAACTCTCAACAAGCGCCTTAGCGTGCGCCACCACAATTTCACTATATGCATGGTCCTGATAAAACATCACGCGATTTTTGACAATCCATATTGCCCAGATCATCGCTACACATTCAGACCTCTCCTCGGTGCCATTCCATCCCTCCCCGATGGATTCCCAGAATCCCGAAGCACCTTCAAAACGTCTCGTGAGATTCCCTAATAGGGTTTAGGCCTCTACAAGTACCTACATTTGAAGAATATATGAATTGCATTCTCTGCTTTCTCATGACACCGCAAACAGACTGGATCAGCACTCGAAAAAACTGTGCAAAATGATGTACTCCTAAAGCCATGCCCTCACAGCAATCATCAATCTAGAATTTGAATCCATAACCATCCCCAATTACATAGCACAGAAAAGGACGAATCTCATGTACCACACCACATATGCCTCTCTAGAAGTAAGATGGCGTCGACCAATGCTTCGCAGAATCGGGGAAGGAACAGTTGGACCCATAGATTCTTACAAATAACATTCCACCCAGATTGTCGCATTCACCCTAGATATGTGCAATACACTTACCGAGCAGAACTGTATTCATCTCTTGCAAGCCACATAACCCAAGGCCCCCATCTTCCTTTGAGTAGTGACAGTCTTCTAGTCTACCAAAGAGAAACCATTAGTCCGTCCAGATGAAAATTAAAAATACTCCTCATGATGCCCTCAAGTCTCTTTCCACCCCTACAGGTAGAAGCTTGGCTGAAAGGAAAAATATAGGAATCGTTGACAGCACCGACCTTAACAACACCAATCTGCCCCCTCTAGATAAACATATGAACTTCCAACCTGCTAATTTCTGTTCCATCTTCTCTATCATTGAAAGCCAATCCGATGTAGTCATCTTCCCTGTTACCAGAGGAACACCGAGGTAATGCATCAGTAAGTGGCCCCTCAAAGAGCACTACCAAGCCTCGCATCTTACAATCTCCTCATCCAGACCATAAGGTACGAATTCCGAACTATCCCTTGTGGAGAGGAAATAATGAATTGCTTATTAATGAGAGCCTAGGGTTCTCTTATATAAGAGAGTAACATGTTGAGCTAATTACATAAAGAAAAAGAAAATAAATATTGCATAAGGGATGTGAAAGATAACTAATATCTCAAAACTACCCATCAAGCTAGAGCGTAGATATCAATCAAGCTCAGCTTGGAGCAGTATCTCTGGAAAGGTCCTCTAGTTAAGGCCTTAGTAAGTGTATCTGATGTCTGGTCTCCGGAGCTGACATGAGTAGTGGCAATGAGACCCTTCTGTATCATGTCACGAGTGTAGTGACAGTCCACCTCTATGTGATTGGTCCTCTCATGAAATGCAGGGTTGTTTGCAATGAAAAGAGCATCCTGATTGTCGCATTGGAGGTGCATGGGAAGAAGCACCTCAATAGTCAGGTCAATAAGAACAAATCTGACCCGCATCATCTATGTACTAGCTTGAGCCACGGCCATGTATTCTGAATCAGAACTAAGATCTAACAACCACTGTCTACTTCTTGCTCTTCCATTACAGCAGAGAACTTCCTATGAATACTGCAAAGTCAAAAGTAGACTTCTTATCCTTAGGAGACCAGTATAATCTGCATCTGCATGTGTTATAACTGCAAGGGATGTACCTCTGTTGAATAAAAGACCAGTGACAGGCGAGGCCTTCAGATACCTCAGAATCATATGGATTGCATCCATAAGTGCACGTCTGGTTGCTCCATAAGCTGACTCACTTTGCTCACGGTAAAGGATATATCTGGCCTGGTGATGGTCACATACAAGGGCTAGCCAACAAGCTCCATATACCTCCTCTTGTCAACCTCCTCAGTGTCATCATCGTAGAGCTTCATGCTCGGGTCCATAGGAGCAGTGGCAGGTCTGCAATCTATCATGTTTGTCTCAGAAAGAAGATATGTAATATACTTCCTTTGGGTCATCACAAGGACCTTACTGGTTCCTGGAAAACTCCAGTCCAAGGAAGTAGGGCATAAACTATCAAGATCCTTGGTCACAAACTATTGACCTACAAAATCGTTAGCAACCCGAATGCTCTGCCTGTCATCCCTTGTAACAATGATATCATCAACATAGACAAGAATGACAATTGTACCTCTCTGAATCATGTGAACAAACAAAGAGGGATCAGCAAGTCGATCGTACAAATCCATGTTGCTCTATCAAATCCAAGAACTTTGGAACAATGCTCTTGAACTCTGCTTAAGGCAGTAAATAGCCATGTGAAGCCTGCAGACCTTCTAACACTCCCCCTCAACAGCAAACCCAAGTGGTTGTTGCATGTAGACCTCATGGAGATCACCATATATAAAAGCATTCTTCGCATCAAGCTGATATAGGGGTCAATCTTGTGTCACTGCAACTGATAGAAGAATACGTAGAGTAGAATGTCTGGTCAATGGAGAAAAAGTATCCTGATAGTCCACCCCATATGTATAGGTGAACTTACGTGCCATACGTCTCGCCTAGTAGCGATCTACACTGCCATCAGCTAAATGCTTCATTATGAACACTCACGTGCACCCAACAACGGATGCACCAATTAGAGCTGAAACAAGGCCCCAAGTGCCACGCGACTATAGTGCAGCCATCCCCTCCTCTATGGCTAGATGTCACTGATTATCCTGAATAGACTCCTAGTATGTTCGTGGTATTTCCACGGCTGACAGTGCCAAGGTAAATCTCCTGAAATCCTCTGAAAGTCTCCACAAAGAAACATGGGTTGCAAGAGGATTTGTAGCACGCGTATGTCTCTGCTTCCATAGAGCAATCGATACATCGAGATCATCGGCCATTTCATGAACCTGTAAGTTTCTCTCTTGAGAGGGTACCTGCTCATCCTGTAGCGAATCTTGCTACACAAACAATTCATTAGTGCGATCAGTAGAAACAATGTGTTCATTACATACCTTAGGCGTGTTGGATGATGGGAAGACCTGTGAGCAGGGGGAACAGAGCGAGACCTATGAGTAAACACGCGTAAAAAAACTAAGTCAAGATAGGTGGTGGTACAGGGACAGCCACAGGAGCAAGTGGAGGAGCAACAGTAGGTACAGGAGATGGTTATGGAGATGGCGGTGGTGGTGGTGATGGTGGAGTGGGAGGTGGTAAACCTATAAGTGGTACAGGTGGTGGAGGCATGTAGATCTCCTCATCAGAGTCTGATTGGGCCAGTCTATCACCTATATGTACTAAAAATGTACTAAGCCTTCTCCCACTATAAGTAGGGTCGGCTACATGGATTCTTGCTCAAATTCATGTTGATAGATTCGACTATTTTTTACGCTGGTCGTCAACTACCTAACGCAACCCCTGCAAAAGTGGGATTTGAACCCTGGTCTTTTGTGTGGAAGACACACTATACTACCACTAGACCATTAAGTCTGTCACCTGTAGGAGAGAAACACATTGCATATTCAAAGAAAGTAACGTCAACACTAACACCGTCGAAGCGGATCAAAGCAATGATACCCCTTTTAGGTACAAGAGCAGCCAACAAAAACACACTTGACAACTCCGAGGGAGAACTTATCACGACCAGGCGAAAAATCATGAACAAAGACGACAGATCGAAACACACGTGGTGTATGGGAGAATATATCCCTCTCGAGAAACGCAATCGAGAAAGGGACCTTCTCTATTCACTAAGTAGCATGAAGTGAGAACCACATCACCCTAGTAAGCGTGAATAGCACGACTCTGAATCAACAGGGTTTGCGCTCAGCAATACCGTTCTGCTAAGATGTATAGGTAGATGAGGTATGGTGCACAATGTCAAGAAATCTGAAAAATTCGGATAATTGTAAGGTGCAAAACTCTAAGGCATTATCAGAACGCAAATACTTGACGCTGGCAGATAAAATATTCTTTATCTCATTAATCAATGACTTGATAACAAACCCAACCTCAGATTTATTTTTTAACAGGAATACCTAAGAAAGTCTAGATAAATCATCTAAACGACCAGATAAAAACGGTGTCCCTGGTGATCAGGGACACGACTCGAACCTTAGATACCTACATGAAGGAGCTCGAACAACTGAGAACTACTTCGACTTGATAAGATGGAAAATGAGAACGGTGATGCTTCCCAAGTTGTCAATCCTCGCACTGGAAGAAACATAGCGTGGAGATCTGTGGGAGGACATGACACAACTTCTACAGAGGAAGGTGACCAAAATGAAGGTGCCACATGTACGGTGAGACTGGTCTAGGAGGAATAATAGAGGCACCAGCATGAGGAGATTGGACCAAATTATAGAGCCCCCCTTGCTCACAGCTACATTTATCACCCTGCCTGTGAGTATGTCCTGAAACACAAGAGACAAAGGGTCAAAAATGGCACGACAATGCATATCCTTAGTAATCTGACTAATAGAAAGTAAGTTCATCTAAAAATCAGGGGCATATAAAACATTCTGAAGGTGCATGGATGATGTAAATTGCACCTCCCCGTGTCCTATGATGGGCAAGTGAACCTCATTAGCAATAACGACCCATCTACCAGGAGATATAGTCATGTAAGACCTAAACTAGGCTCTGTCACCACACAAATGGTGGGATGTGCCAAAGTCCATGATCCACTATGTCATATCTGCACTGTCAGTACCAGTAAAAGCGTATGTGATACTTGAGGAGCTCGAAGAGGCTTTGGCTGCAACTGCAGTATCTATGGATGTTGTGGTGGTAGTGCCTTTCACTGGAGTCATGATCTCTCATATATGAGAGATGATGTCATCAAAAGATGGATCTGCATGCGGAGCTGTAGTCTCTGAATGCTCGATTTATTCTGCCATGAGCAGATGCAGGGTATCCATACTTCTGATAGCATGCGTCCTCATATTGCACCGGACAATGATAGTAGGTGCAAGGACCATGCTGACATCTACCGCCACTACCACAGGGACTACGCCTTCTGAACTGAGTAGACCCTCCTCTGCTGCGAGAAGCAGCCATCGCTGACGAGGGTTGTAGGGTGGCAACAGGAGGAATAAGAAGCCGATTGGGACGACTTTAGGCCTCCTCCATAGGAGATATGGTCGCCCCAGTAAGGAGTTGTTGTACTCGTGCTACATCATAATACGGGTTAAGTGCAACCAAAAAGACTCCAATCATCGTGGAGTTCATGTATGCCATCTATTGCTCTGTGGATGTCGTAATAGAGATGAAGTTGTGAAGCTTCTCGAACATGCCACGAAGAAAGGAGTAAAATGTGAGTCATTCTGCTTAGTAGATGAACAGGATTGTATACGTCAAACTGAAGCTGAAGAATCTTGTCCTCATTCTTCGTTTGGGCATAAGTAGATGCCAGAATATGTCACATCGCCTTGGCGGTGGGCTGATTCACAATATCATTGGCTATCTCTGTTGTGCGGGTCCCAGAGAGTCAAATACGCATATATGTGTCGTCTTACTTCTACGAAGCATTGTCCTCAGTCTTATCTGTCGAATCTTGCTTCGTCAAAATATGCTCCTTATTATTGCACGACATAAGGGTAAGAATTGCATGGACCACAACTCATAGTTGATCACATCCATCTTTATGATAGGAGCCAGGCCCCTGAAGGCTCCGGATGAAGAGAAGATATCACCCTTGTTTATGACATGATAGATAAACAGTTTAAAAAATGGAACTCGTCTGGTGAAGTAGACTGATCTGAGCGACTTTACACAATCATATGGAGGATTGGTTGTACGTATAGACTCAAACAACCATCATCGTCAATCCTTAGGGCCTATTTGGTAACTGGGTTGGGTTGGGGTAACCTCCAGTGAATTGTAGCTGTTTGGATGGTTAGGAGGGTTGGAGAGGGTTGGATTGGTAAATGTGATGGGATATCACATTGATTATGTGTTATATTAACTTTTTAATAATTATAATATGTTCTTTTATGTTAACTTTTTTATTTAAACATGGTTAAAAAGATATTATACCGAAGAAATTGTAGGGTCCATACAAACCCAACCCTGGAATGCCAGGATGGGGCTGGGGGTATGCCAAGATACCCCGAGGTACACTGGCAACCAAACAGGCCCTTGGTGCACGCTAGGGACGGAAAACGTGATTTGTAGGTTTGAAATCGCATTTTTCGATCAATATCAGACTGTTTTCAAATCAAATCAGATTATTGGATGGCTTGGAGGCCCTTAGCAGCAACGAGCAGGGCCCGAGGAGGAGCCTTCGGGGCCTACGAGCCCCTAGGAAGTAGCAGCGATGGGAAGCAAGGATTGGAGGCCTGCTAGCAGCACCCTCGAAGAGGCCCAGCGACGCTAAGGCTACCGCTGGTGACCGGTGGCGTGATTTAGAAACCCTAGCAGCCCTCTGGTGACAGACTGGTGGCTTGAGGGGGCGCGTGGAGGCTGGCGGCGACGCGCAAGGGCCACGTGAGAGAGGCCTCTGGGCGGTGGGGCTCCGCTCTTGCCGAGTTAGGGCTTGTGGTGGCGACGGGGATTAGGTCAGAACTCTGATCTAAGACCGTCGCTCTAATACCATGTGGAGAAGAAATAATGAATAGCGTATTGATGTCCTAGGGTTCTCTTATATAGGAGAGTAATATGTTGGGCTAATTACATAAAGAAGACAGAAAATAAATATTACACAAGCGATATGAAAGATGACTAATATCTCAACATCCCTATTGATTCTCAGTCTCGACATTGTCCCCACGATGTCAAGGACCGTTGCCATACCTTTGCAACTCATTAGCCTCCCTTCCGCGAACAGGATTGTATAATCCGCATACTGTAGAGTAGGGATCACGATTTCATCCTTTGAATACCCGCTTAATACCCTTGTGGTTGCACAGTCAACCATAACCGACATGGCATCGGTAGCAAGAATGAAAAGTAAATGTGCCAAAGGACACCTCTACAGACTCCTCGTTGCGGCTGTAACCCCCTGACTACCATTCTGATGCAGCGTGGAACGAGAATATAGGGATGCATATTTAATTAATGTTATATGTTAATTTTATTTACGTTTATTTACGTCATAGTATTTTTAATTGAATAAACGAGATAGCCTGTGATCTCAATTAGTTGGTTAGAGATTTGAATTATAAATTTAGTCGGTTAATTAATTAGAGTCTATTTAGGATAATTAGTTGTCAATTTGAATTTGATTTCTATTTTTGTAATCTCATCCCTCCTATATAAAAGGATGGTGGTCCATTGTTTTTAGACAGTTCAGTATGTTACAAAATTGAGATCTTTATCTCTATCTCCGTCTCTCTCTTTCTCCCCCGTGTGGTCTGCACGTGTTCTTCTCCAAACCCCTCGTATTTCCGACGAATTTTTCTTCTCTCAACCCCTCCATTTTCTTCTACCAAATAATTTCCACCGTTCAAAATATTTTTATCGTCGTGCAAAATCTCTGTTTGCATCATTTGGTATCAGAGCATGGCCTACATATCGTCCTCACGATCTGACGATCCGTCCAGACATTCACGCTGACATGCGACGAAACACCATCATTCGTCGGAGCGTAAACGGCGAGCCGAAGAAGACTTCCGGACAAAATGGCAAGATTTTGAGGCCCAAGATCAATATTTTCAATGCAGATATCAAGAGTTCCAGACCAAAGGTCGAGAGATAATGGCTCATCTCGAGGCCCTACGCGCTGCCCAATCAAAGCCTCCAACCACCGAAGTCGTTGTCCCGAGTTTTGACGAAGAAAACCTCGCTATGAAGGAAGATTCGACCGTTGTCCAGACTGTTTGCATCACATTCGCAAGCATCATACATGATGCGGTCGTGATACTCCTATTCATCCAAGTAATCCACCTATCAAGAAAATCGCACATATGTAAAGAAACTCAGATGAAGTACCAATCTGCACAGTCGTGCTGCCTTGGAGAATTCCATCTTCCACATAACTCTCTTAGTAGTCGTACGCCTTGGAGAAGCGCACCTTCCACATCACTCCATTAGTTCTACACCTACGCCAGTCAGCCACAACCTCTGATGCCAGGACCATATTGTCCATAATTTGCATGTCCGGGAGGAAAGCACTTTGAGCTGGTGAAACAATCTTATTCAACACCCCTCATAAATGGTTTGCTAAAGTCTTTGCCATAATCAAGTAGAGATCGCATTCGATAAGGCAATGGGTATGTATTCCTCCACCTTTGTAGCAACATCTTTCTTGGGAAGCATGAAAAGAAACGATATGTTCAATCTGTTAAAACCATAGTTCCCCTCCATAAACTATGCCACCACCTCCATCAACTCCTCAGCAAAAGGATCCTAGAACTCCCTGTAGAAGAAGACTGGAAATCAATCCAGACCAGTGCACCCATCCAATTTAAGTGCAAACAGTGCATCTCGAACCTCCTGCACCCCAAACGGTCTCGTCAACTCCTTCATGTCATAATCTAAGATACAGTTTACCCCCAAACCAAGCCATCTCGAACAATTGTAAGTTGTTCGCATGCTCATGTTTTAAAATATTACATCACTGCCTTGCAATCTCTACCTTCCCGTGCACTTTCATGCCCCCGACCTCTAATGAATGGATCATGTTCCTCCTTCTATTTGCCATGGTATGAAAAAAATCTAGTATTCATAATACCCTTCTTCAACCACCTTTGTCTTGATCTTTATCTAGATTCAAGTTCCCTCCCATCCTCCTCCAAGATCTTTTGAACCTCCCCACGGCTTAAAATCTCCTCCTCGTCCAGTCCATGCCATTCTCTGATACGTCCATCCTCACCATCTCTTCATGGGCATGACTCCATCTTAAGCCACACTCCGCCCTAGTAATCCTCCCGTAGTCTAGGAGCCTACATCTCAGTGCATCCAATTTCCCTGCTACCCTTACGGTGGATGATCTCCCCACCTCCAAATTCGTCCTAAATGAAACCACCACGTCGCGGAAGCCTTCCTCTAACATCCAGCACTGTTCAAACCTGAAGTAAGACAAAGAACCACTGCCAATGCATGTATCTAAGCACAACAGCGTGTGATTAGACATTGATCTAGGAAACGAAATAATAACCCAAGACTAAACCTCTTTGAGGCTTCAGTCGACAGAAGAAATCAGGCAATCCATGATCTTGAGGAAGTGCTCCTCCACGAGTATTTGCAGCTTGTCGCATCGAAAGCCTCCAGATTTAGTTCCCCTACCATGTCCGTAAAAAGTCCAGAGCCTAGATCATGTGCACCTCTCCCACCAGGCATATCCTCCGTGCATAGCGTGACATTGAAATCACCTCCCACAACTCAAGCCGCCTCAAGAAACCTTTCCCTAATGAGTCGCAGCTCGATCTACAAAGTCACATTCGAAGAAGCTCCTGAAATGTCGTACACCGAAGAGACAAGGAGGCGGGATTGATCCGCCTTGCTAACCAGGAGAACCGAGATCAAGTGGACCAACTTCACCTCATCAACCAGCTCAAAAAGATTCTCATTCCAAGCCACCAAAATTCCCCCAGAGCTCCTGTTCGCTAATATCGCTCTAAACTCTATGTGATAAGGGCCCAAAGTCGAGCTCCGTCTCACAGAGTCCCACGACTCGATCTTTGTTTCATGCAGACAAGCAACATCAATCTTCCATGCAGTCATCATGGAGCTGATTGCCAACCTTTTCTCAGGTTAGCTCAACCCCCATGCATTCCACGATATTAACTTCATTGGGAAATCGAGGGGATATTCCTTGCCATCTACACCCCATCGTACACGCAACTTCTGTCTCAAAGAGTACCTCCGAATAAACCTTGGACACCATTGCAGTAGAGTTTGCCACCCTTCCCTCATCAATAGGCCCAACAGCTTCCACCCTCCCCCTTCATCGATGCCAACTACTTCTCGGGACACAAAACGCTCATCTTCTTGACCTTCCTCCCCTGCACAAACCTCTTGACAGTACCCTCTTCTCACACGCATTCCAAACTTGTTTCCCAATATAGAGCATCTGCCTGACATAATTCTGCGAGAAGCATCTAAGTTGTGGTCTTGTCCCCCGCAAGGCGCCCGGAGCCCTGCCCGAACCCTACCAACGCTTCTCCATTCTGTTGCGTTCACAAGACAAGGGACACCTGTGGAAGATCTATGTCTTCTCGTCGGTCGATCGCGATCTCTCTATCGCAAGCTCTTGTAACAGTATCAAGTCCTCTCCACCATGTTCCACGTGGATCGAAGAACTCCTCCATGTCTGAAATTTCAGATCCAAACTTTGATTCAGTTATTTGTGTCATGCTATGTTCCACGATAATTGACCCGGTTAAAAGTAAAGGTGTGCGACTCACGTGACCTATCGAAATCATCTCAGTGGAGATACTTCCCGAGTTAATCAGGTTGGCACTATGAACCGAGTTATTCGGGTTGGCAAAGAAACTCGTGCTTATCGGATTGGCGATATGATTCACGTTAATCAGGTTAACAAAGAGACCTAACCTTATCGGGTTGGTGATGCAATCCACGTTAATCGGGTTGGCGAAGTGACCTAAGTTAATCGGGTTGACGACCACGTGTGAGTCCAGTACCATCGTTTCAGATTCAGACAACAACGTAATTTTATCGATGCTAGCATTTCCATTAATGTCGTCAAGCTGCCTTGCTCGAATCCCAACGCTTTCGTAACTCTCACCGCAAACTGTGGCTCTTGGGCTTCTCTGACATTCGGCACCGCCGCCATCCCACCACCTTAGGGTTTCTCGTCCAAAGGCAGTCATAAAGCCATCGACCTATGCCCCACCCAAAGCATTGCCCTCATCAAAATTGGCTTCTTAGATCCCCACATAAGACTACCACCTTCGACCGACGACCCGTCACCCAGCCGTATACCCATACTACAGAGCTCCATGATCTCCCCTACATGGAGTAGCACCTCTCGAAGAACATCTACCTTCCACACCTTAGTGGGACTCCAAGAACCTTCATCTTCCAAGCAGTGTCGACAGACTCGACACCCTTTGGAGGTCCATCAAGAAATTTCATCCTTCGCTACTTGATTAGCCCCTTGACTCTGGTGGTAAGCAACCCTCCAAGGCCACCTTCCGCACCTTCTTCGCTCCTCTCGAAGATAATTCCCCTTAGGAAAAGCAGCCCACCCGAAAGGCATAGCAAGTCTACACCCGCCCCTACCAATCTCGTCGTTGAAAGTCCATCGTGGACAGTTATAAAATAGGAAGCGGAAGCGTAAACATGGAAAAAGAATAAACAAGAATAAGAACGGCAGCATTTTACGTGGAACCCTACTCCGTGAGGAGCGGGATGAAACCACGGGAGAAGCCCTCTAAAGGGCATGCTATGCATTGCTTTTTCTCATCTGTTACAGGAGACCTGGGGCTTCTTATATAGCCTCCACAGGGCCTCCAAGTCCCACCACTAGACGATGTGGGACAAAACTCAGTGGTGGGGTAAATGGATCCTGGAGGGATCCATTTACCCACCTATTACATAAGTGACGCATGCTCCAAATACTATAACACTCCCCCTCAAGCTAGAGCATGCAATGCTCAGCTTGGACAAACAGAAAGAAACTCAACTCACAATACATGACACTACGGACAATATCAACCCAACGCGCACAACTGCTCCAGTCGAGGACGTTGCTTCTCATGGTGTGCATGTGAGGAGGACGAACGGGCTGGAGTGTGAAACTGGATCTATCTGGCTCAGAGAATGGTACTCTACTCTAGAGTCCCTATGATACCACATGAAAACCCTTGCCCTCAATGGCATAGGGAATGGTCCTCTGCTTTGGAGTCCCTATGGCTCACATGAAAGCTCTGGCCGACCAACGAGAATGACAAATGATTGGCATGCATCGTCTGAATCTGAAAATTGTAGAGTCTGAACATCTGACTGGTCTGGAAAATCTAAATCTTAGAATAAGACCTGTGACTCTACATATACCCCCCCTTCTCCCATACTGGTCGGAATGACATTGTTGACCACGTTGGGAGAAGATAAGATAATACATATTTATGGGGATGAATAAAACATCACTTAAAACTTCTTGCTGCTTTTCGTCATTTTTTTAATAAGCCGTCATTTTTTTACGGCTTTTCAATCATCAATTTTTTTATTTTTTTTCAATATTTTCCGCACAGCTTTTCTTTGTGCGCATCTTTTTTTACTAGCATCACCCCCGGGCTCTTTAAACAAATAACCTAAAAAACATTTTTTTAATTGTCGTAGACCTTAGGGTTCCCCGAAGGGTTCCCAACTTCAAATGTCGCCGCCCCTTCTCTAGGGTTCCCTCGGGAACCCTTCTCCTTTTAAAAGAAAATGCCCACGATGGGGGCCTGTTAGGATTGCGCCGCCAAAGGAGCAGCGAGCTCCATCTGCTGAACAAGTTCATGTGCTGCTCGCGCGAATGGAGATCGAGGTGTGTTGCGCGAGGCCCCGCGGAACTGGAGCTGGGGCGGTTGACCAAACCTGGAGATGATGATGCGCCACTACGACGCACAAGGAGATTTGCCTTCGCTAGAGTTTCTGCATCGCCCCCCTGGGGTTCTTCATCATGCGGCGCCGCCAAGGGGCTCGGGGCGGGGTTGTTTGCGCGAGGGAGACCACCGCCTGAAGGAGATAGCGACACAGGTGGTGCGCCGCCTTGAGGAAAACGGAGAGCCGCGCAGCGCGGTGCACTGGAAAGGAACGCGCCATGGAAGATGCTGGGGGGCGCGGTGATGGAGCACGTCGCCTACAAAGAATCGAGAGGAGGTGTGCCTCCCTGGAGTTCGCGGCATGCTCGTGGCTTGGAGGAGATCAAAGGGAGCGCCTGTCTGGGAAGAAGATGCCGCACTATTGCTAGGGACGCCGTTGCCAACGACGCGCTTTGCTGGGGTATCTCAGCGCCACCCCCAATTTTTTGTTTGATATTGTAAGCTGAGCATGCTTGTAGGGTGCGCGAGGCACAACCGTTTGCGAGGGCTTGAAGGGGCGTGCCGCCTGGATCATACGCAGCCCGAAGGCTGGAGGCTGCCTGGGCGCGGCCTGAGCAACGATGCTGGAGCATGGATTAGGGTTTCAATATAAAACCCCTAGAATTTCTTGAACAACTCCAGAACATAATAATCAGACTTGAACCAGATGTGCACAGATCTTGAGCATAACTTCGTAAAAAATTCATCTTCAAGAACAAACCAATAATCAGATCTCGAATCAAAATAAAGAAAACGATGAAATTCTCGAGAACCGAACCCGCTCTGATGTCATGTTATAAAATAGGAAGCGGAAGCGTAAACATGGAAAAAGAATAAACAAGAAAAAGAACAGCGGGATTTTATGTGGAACCCAACTCCGTGAGGAGCGGGATGAAACCACGGGAGAAGCCCTCAAAGGGGCATGTTATGCATTGCTTTTTCTCATCTGTTACAGGAGACCTGGGGCTTCTTATATAGCCTCCACAGGGCCTCCAAGTCCCACCACTAGACGATGTGGGACAAAACTCAGTGGTGGGGTAAATGGATCCTTGAGGGATCCATTTACCCACCTATTACATAAGTGACGCATGCTCCAAATACTCTAACATGGACTAACCGCAACGATTCACCCTCACCTTCTCCAATTATGAGCCCCTCCAGTGGTAGCTCCATCACTATTCCCTCACAATGTTGCAGAAGTCGGTATTCGATATTCAGTCGGAGGGAGCACTGAATATAGAATAATCGATATTCAAGTGACTATTCGGAAGTATTCGATTTTCTATTTTTAAATTATTTTAAATATAAGATTTAAGTCTAAATATTCTTATATATATAACCATCAATTGACAACAATCCAACCAATTAACGAGATACATGTATGAATTTTTTATATTTCAAATCATATAACAAGCTTTTATCAGAAGCAAAATTGCCTACAGCAAAAATCTAGATTAAGACTAAATTTGTGTACACCATGTGAAAAAATGAATCAAAATAGGTGCTCTAGACTATTTAAAAACAAGTGAAAAATCACAAGAATGTGGTAGCCTCAATTTAATGATTTGTGTCATAAGCTGCAAAGAGGTGGATTTCCAAATTTCCATACCTGTAAATGATCGTAAAATGTCCTGATGACTGGTCGAACTGGACTCTCTTTCATATCAGGAAGCATCATTTGTTTGATTTTTAGAACCTAAATAAGGTAATTTCAGCCGATCTTAATGAAAAAATCTGTAGCTTGTTGGCTTCCTAAGGGGGAAATATATTCATTAAAATAAGGAAAGGAAAATATTCACCTCCAAAAGTTTGATTGATGTATCAGCACTTCCTGTGGCGACATAACGCCCATCGGGGCTAAACCGTGCACATCTGGCAGAATTCTGTCATAGACAATAGCAAAATCAGTGGCTTCTGTCATCACTTTGAATAACATGCATATGGTTCTAATGTGCAGCAACAAATAAATGGTCCAGAATAAAGAGAGTAAATTGCTTACAGGAGATCCATTATCAGGGGTGTTTTGAACCACAATCACTATTTCAAAGTTGTCACATCTGTGACTTAGTCTTTGTATGAACATATTCATTATTAGACCTATTGGCACTAAAGTTGACGCATGTAATTTCAATCTGCTCAACCAAAGAAATTGCATGTGAACCCTTTCTATCTTCTTATATCTATATCCAAACACCTCATCCAATAGTGCTTAGGAAGAAAAGGAATGTTTCGATGGATCTAGAGCTGCGATTCAAGTGAAAGAGCTTCTCCAAATGAAGAAATTGAAGAAAAATATCTCCTGGATCCGAATTTCCCGGCAGATTTAACTGTTAAAATTGTATCTCACTTTCTATTTACTTCACATCTCCGTTCAACATTGTATCAAGGGAAAAGGGTTTGTGCCGTTCCTACATAGAGTTTTCCCTGCTGGTCTTTATAGCAACTCAAAATAATGTTGCTAGTCAATCTTCGGCATTGTCACTCCAATTCAGAATATTTGCAACAGCAATAAGGTTTGTGGAAAGGAATGAAATAAAAAGTTATATTCCACGTAGCCTTAGAACCCTCTTACATAGGAGACAGGCTCTAGGAAGAAATTACATAAAGAGGACAGAAAAACTAGAGAAATATAAATAAAGACACTGATTACGGAATTCTCTCAACACTCCCCCTCAAGTTGGAGCACATATGTCTATCATGCTCAGCTTGGAACCAAGGCCTTAAATGCTGGATTTCGGTTTCGTTTCGGAGACTAGACGAAACGAAATTTCGGTCGAAATTTGACCGAAATTTCAGTCATTTCGGTCTGTTTTTTAACTAAGCCCCCCAAATTTCGGTCGACATCGGCCATTTCGGTCGGATTTTGGTCACCCACCGAAACCAAAATTCGATCGAAATTTCGGTCGAATTTCGCCGAAATTTGAGGCCATGCTTGGAACAACAACGGTGGAAAGAACCTCTTGCGAGAGCCTTGGTGAATACATATGCAATCTATTCTCCTGAAGCAACATGGGAAGTAGAAATAAATCCCTTTTGGATCAAGTCATGGGTATAAGGACAATCAACTTCGATGTGCTCTATTTCTCTCATGGAAGGCCGGATTATTAGCTATGAAAAGAGTCGCTTGATTATCACATTTGAGGTGCATTGGAAGAGACACCTTGACTGCAAGATCAGTCAAAACAAACTTAACCCACATCATTTCTGTGTTGCCTTGGGCCAGAGCCCTATATTCTGATTCAGCGTTGAACCGACCAATAACAGTCGGTTTCTTACTCTTCCATGAGACCAATGAGCTACCAACGAACACAGTGAAGCTTGAAGTGGACTTCATGTCCTTGAGACACCCAGTGTAATCTGCATCTGCACATCCAGTAACTGAGAGTGACGTGTCTCTTCTGAAGAGCAGACCTGCACTTGGAGAAGATTTTAATATCTTAAGATCATACAAACTGCATCCATATGAACATGTCTAGGTTGCTCCATGAACTGGCCAACTCTGCTCACAGCAAAAGATATGCCAGGCCTGGTAATAGTAACATATAGCAACTTTCCGACCAGCTCCCTATACCGTCTCTTATCTATCTCCTCAGAGTCATCATCATAGAGTCTAGCATTAGGATCCATTGGTGTAGTAACAGGTCCGTATCCTGCCATACATGTCTCAACCAGAAGATAAGTAACTTATTTTATTTGTGTCATAATCATACCTTGCTAACTACGTGCAAACTCCAAGCCAAGAAAGTATCGTAACTTGCCACGATCCTTGGTCACAAACTGTCGTCCAAGGAAATCCTTTTTTTTTTGACACTCAAAAGAGGGGGAAACACTCAAAGGTGTTCGCCCCAATTTATTGAAAATGAAGGTAAAATATACTTACAGCGGGGGAGACAACAAGGTCAAGGTAGATGGTACAAGAGATACCATCCGCCACCCAAAAGAAAAACGTTACATGGATAACCAGTCCGTACAGAGGTTATTTGCAACGATACAAATATTTTCCTTATAGAATCGCTGCCCCGCAAAAATCAAGTTGTTTCTTCCCAGCCAAATGCTCCAAATACGCGCAATGGGGACAATTCTATCCGATCTGGGGCGAGTTGAGGCAGCAGCAAGGCTCTCCCAGAAGTCAAGCATGGAGGAGCGATTCACCCATCCCACGCCATCCCAGATGGCCTGCACGAAGGGACATAGCAAGAAGAGGTGGTCGGAGGTTTCAATGTCGAGACCGCACAAGCCACAGGAAGATGAGATATTCGGTAAAAAGGAGGCGCATCGGTCACGCGTAAGCAATCTTCCACGTCTGAGAAGCCAAAGGAAAAAGCCGATCCTCTCCGGAAGCTTGAGATCCCAAATGAGCTTGCAGTGGCGAAGAAGAGATGCATCCGCATTCAATACAGGGGGGAGAACGGAGAGATAAGCCTTTCGAGTGGAGAAGGTCCCGTCCAACCAAACAAAATGATCACGGCCCGAAGAAGGCGTAGAAGCGTCCGCAAGAAGAGTCATCAAATCTGTGAAGTCAGAGAGTCGCTGGTCGGAGAGCGTGCCCAATAAAATAGGGCACCAGACACCATCGGCCCAGCAAGAGGCCACTGAGGCGAGTTTGTCCCCGGTCATCGCATAAAGACGAGGAAAAAGATTCTTGAGAATGCCCTTCCCGGACCAATCCACAGTCCAGAAGCGAAAAGATCTCCCATCACCAATAGCCGGAGCAACCAGCGAGCGGTTAGAGTTGAAAACATACAAGACATCGCGCCAGAAAGAATGGGAGGGACCCGGGGAATGGCCGCCAAAAACGGATGTAAAAGCATGTCCAGCTGCCACGCGTAGGCACTGCAGTAAGAAAACTCTCGTCCCGGCCAAGAAGCCTCATCGCCCACTTGAGGAGCCAAGCATCACGAACCACCTCCAAGCGCCTAACGCCAAGACCCCCGTCATTTTTCGGCCTAGAGATGTCGTCCCACCCAACTAAGTACAAGCCTCTTCTGTCAGAACCATTCTTGCCCCACATAAAACGCCTCATTGCTTTCTCCAGGCGGAGGCGGATTCCTTTGGGCAATCCGCGAGCCGAAAAGAAGTAGATGGGGATAGCCGAGAGAACCGATTTGATAAGCACTAATCGACCGCCTTTGGATAGCATTGACGAACGCCAACCAGCCAATCTGGCTTCCACCTTTTCAATCACCCTGTGATAGTCCCGCAAGCGCGGCCGACCAAGAGAGAGAGGCAAACCCAGGTATTCAAGCGGAAGCTCCCCGAGGGAAGCCCCCAAAAGAGAGGAGCACTCCCCGGCCTCAAGAGCCGATAAGCCAAAAGGCACCACTTTTGATTTAGCGCCATTGATGTGGAGTCCCGAGATCTCGCAAAAAAGTTGAATCGTAGTGGCCATCCCCAAAGCCTGTGTAACATCCGGTTTCCAATCAAACCCGAAGTCGTCCGATTTTTGGTCTAATGAACCCAAAAATGTTGTCGGTCAATACTAAACAACCTAAAACGACCAATTGATCATAAATCAAAAGTCGTTCGGACGAAATCGACCAAAAATCGGTCCCTTTGCAATGCGTGCCGTGAAAAGCCGCGACGCAAATTCAGAAACCGCAAAATGAACCGAGACCAGCATTAGATCCGGTTTGACGATACAAGACCAACGGAATCGACCGTTCGTCAATCGGAGGTCGTTTGATATTTTAAAATTACAAAATTTAATCTTAAACAAAAACCGTATGCGAAAATTCCGGATATTCAAAACCCGATCGGAAGTAGATCAATATTATACTCATATTAACCGTCATTCTGAGACGATCAATTCGAGATATGGTGCATCAAAATCCGACATCCGGGACGCACATACGGTCTATTTTTACGTATACCAAATAAAGAGAAAAAAAAATAATAACAAATAATAACACAGAGCAGACTGTGTTACGGTTTAAAAAAAAACTTTTTCTATGAAATGGCGGCAGATAGAAAACAGCAGCCCACTGGGCTTTACTCCTCCTTGACAACACATACACTTTTTCACTCCACATGTCAATAGCAAGATTCATTCCTTCCCTATATATATCTCCTCAATTCCCAAATCCTTCAAATCTCCAACGAGAGGAACTCCCCCTAATCTTCTTTCGTGCTCCCAAAAAAGCCCCAACCCTTCCCTGTTGTTTCCTTTTTCAATCAACTCCCGTTGACAAAGATAAGCAGTTTCTGTTTCTGCTATTCAAGAGCTGCAACTTTCGATTGCAACTGGGAAGGTCTGCAAACTGCTGCAGTTGAAATTTTGGATCCTCAACAACAGAAGGAGCTGTAGTACCCTTGCTGTTGTGCATGCAAGAGCAATCCGCTTTTCTTCAAAAATTGAATCTAAAATAGGTACCTCCCTATACCTCCATTTGCTGCCATGCATGAAGTTTTCCACACCTTTTATCCCTCATAGATGCCCTTTTCTTGAGTTTATGTTGTGGAAATTTTGGAGGGGGGGGATTTTGTTGTTGAATTTTTGCTGGAACATGGTTAAAATACTATTAGTACCATTCTAACCTTCCTCATTGTTATTATTCATATCTCTCTCCCCTTTCTTGATCCCAGTCGTTCTTCATCCCAAAGGTGTTCGTACATGCATCAAATATAGACTAATAAGTTCTGAATTAGAATGGTTATACATAAAGTTTTTGTGGAATGACGGAAATTAAATAAGGAAATTACTATGTCTCTGGGTTCTCCTGTAATAGTGTTTAGCTTAGTTGGTTAAATTACTCTTGGTTAATAATTGATTTAACTAATTCACATGCTCCTGGTTGCTGTTGGGTTAATTTGATAAATTACTCATGATTACTGTTGACGTAGTTGGATAAATTGCCACGAATTACTGTTGGCTTAGATAGCCATGCACCATCATGAAGTTAATATTTACATGATGACTTCTAAGAAGCATCTGAATAAACCATATATCCTAGTAAATATTGTAGGATTTGTATCCAAAGGAGGACTGAAGATGCTCCTTCCAAATTTAGTCAAATTATATTAAGAGCTACCTGGGGAGTTAAATTGATGTAATTCTGGCCATAAGTGTTTAACTGAATATCCTCAAACATCTATGTGGGGGAAATATATGGCTTTCCCTCCAACTATTTGAGGGTAATTAATAAAAGTTGCTGCTGATATATATATATATGATCATATACGAAGTCCAAGTATGGTGCACATGTAGGCATAATAATCTGCAAAATGGGGAGAGCTTGTTTGAATCCGGAATGCGAGATAATTTGGTCGGTCATGGTGATCATACCAAAAGACCTAGATCTGATCAGACCACAAAAGAAAGGACGGTGATTGAGATGATTGATCAAGAAAGGAAAGGAAACGATGAATCAGGAATGACTTATAATTTAGTGTCGGTCATGGTGATCCTTACACCTGACCGTGCGAGGGCGCGGTGACCCTCAACTGGGCGGAGGAAAAGAAGCCCAGTTTGGGCAGCGGCCGCTTAATGCGCGGGTCTAGGATCCCAGTCCCTTTTCGATTTTTACGCGAGCTCGCAGTGTTTTTACACCTCGTTGGGATCCAGACTTTAGACCAGTTCCGCTGACCCTGTTTTAGGATACCCAGGCGGGGGATCCTGGTTTTTCAGTTTTACGTAAGAGCTCGGTTGCCCGTTACCGGTCGGGCTGTTTTTGCTAGAGTGACTTTTCCGGGAAGTCCCTCTCACCCGTCTCAGTGGCGTAGTTGGGAGTAGACCTATCCCTCTATTGGACCGTCCTTCCAATTAGGGGGCGAGACGGAAGAGCCTTTTGTTGGCTTCTTCACCGCTTGAGTTACTTCGCCAACAGACATGGCGATTCTACATCTAGATCATCCATATCTGCATCTATACCATCTGGAGTTGTATCTGAAACATTGGAATTAAGAGTTGAGAAGTTACGATCAACAGTTAGGGTTAGTAGGAAATGACCATTCTCTCTACCCAATGATTTAAATAAATTAATAGATTTTTCCAATCATAACTTTTCCATTATCACTCAACAACGTGATCTCTGAATAGATATGTGCTTACACTCAGATACTCATGAATACTCAAGTACTATAAAATATGTCACATGTGGGAAATGCTGGGGTTTGGGACAAACATCTGAGATGCTTACAAGTAGCCTGAAAAACCTTTTTCATTGCAAAGTAGAAATAAAGTTTAATTTGAGTTGTTCTTGCCTCTCTACTTGCTTTCTTTTGTAAATAATAAATGCCTGTTATTTTATATAAGTTTTTGGGAGGTACCAGCAACCGCTGACGCCTTTTTTTTCCTAATATGTGTGGCAGGCAAACAGCCTGCAGCTCAGTAGCTATACATGCTTCCTGGAGACAGAGTTTATACCCGACGGTATGAATTACCTTGTCTCAGTTTTTGTCTAGATAATGATGTAAATGTTATCTCTTTTGTATCACATTTTGGGATATATGTTGTAACATGGAATATGCTTGTACATGTTGTAAATGGATATGAATATTAATGAAAAGAATCTTGGTGCCATATTGTCTCTTTTACTTGTGGTCATGTATTGAGAATGAATGTCATAGTTGCAAAAAAAAATTTCCTGTATTTTCGGCGACTTGTGCGATCAAATTGTGAATGAAATTTTGCGAATTGTGTGTAAACGGGTACCCGGATCCTGAGGGGTTCACAGTTTGGTATCAGAGCAGTGGTACCCCGATACGCACATTCGCGATATTACAATTCCGATCGCATTAAGTTCTCGAATAGCGACAGTCTACCGACTTGTCGTGAGTTCGAGAAGGGAAATATGACATTCATATTCAATAACCACAGATGTCACCAATTTCATTAATTTTCATCTTATATCCCAAGAAGAGAAAAGCATTTATGATAAATATCTGTTAGGGCATCCTTATGACTAATTATGGTTCTCATGCAGAGCCATGGCATCTCGACCAGGTCAGGATACTTCTGATCAGCTGGCACGCATACTGAGCGCACTTACCGATCTTCAGCAGCAGCAGGCTGCTATGAGAGGCCAGCAGGAGCAGATATTGGCCCAGCAGACTGAGATTGCCGACAGGCAGACGGACATGGAGATGAGATTTGAGGACCTGTCAGATTTCACGTACTATCCATCCCAGGATGGGATACGACAGGACCAGCACCAGTCCGTTGAGGTGGAACAGCCTCATCCTGACGATCCACTAGAGGACATTCCAGAGCATGGAGCTGAGGAGGATGCAGACTTAGACAGGGAGCAGGACCCTGTTGACTTTGCGGACGAGGATGCACATGAGTATGCAGCCATTCACAGGCACCAGTCGGTCTTCACTTCTTATCAGCGGGCCAACATACCCTTATTCGAGGGCACAGGTCCACCAGATGACGCTGAGCAGTGGCTGAAGAGAGTAATGAAGGTGCTCAGAGCGATTCATGCGCCACGAAACACGTGGCTATCTTTCATAGAATATTCACTGATAGACTTCGCCGAGCGATGGTGGGAGGCCGTAGTGTCCGAGCTAGGCCGAGAGCCTACTTGGAATGATTTTGTGACGAGGTTCAGAGCCCACTTCTTTTCTGCGAAGTGGAAGGAGTCCCAGCGCCGACTGTTTGCCGAGCTTCGTCAGGGACAGATGACCGCCAGAGATTATTTCATCCGATACACAGAGCTGTCACGACACACACGAGCAGCTGGCGCATTTCCAGAGGAGAATCTGGAGAAGTTCATTGGCGGCATGCGAGAGGAGGTGCAGGAGAAGCTGGTTGGACTGCATATCACTTCTATCTCCGAGGCTACCGATGCTGCGGAGAAGTTCGAGGACATCAGAGGGAGACGTTACGGGAGCTCGTCTGGAGCACCGCCTAGACCGCGGCGATATTTTGGGCCGATACGTCGACCGTTTCAGCAGCAGAGGTCAGCCAGACGGTTCCGACCTACAGGTTCGACATTCTCTGGCAGTGCTCGCTCTTCTCCATCGACTACTCTAGGAGGAGCACTTGCCGGACGAGGTACAGAGTCCGCTCGACCATCTGGGTCACAGCGAACAGATAGACCACCTGCAGGACCAGCTCGGAGCACGGACACAGCTACTCCCTCTACTCGACCAGTCCGGTGCTACCGATGTCACGAGTGGGGACATTACCGAGCACAGTGCCCACAGGCCTCTGGCGAGCCTCAGCCACAGCCTTCACAGTCACAGCCCCAGACACAGCGTTCAGGGAGTTTCCGTGGAAGGAACTCCAACTTTAGGCGACAGCAGCCGAGGCAGATGCAGAGTGTGGCAGGCTCCAGTGCCGCACCAGCCAGACAGGGGCAGATACATGCAGTTACTGAGGAGCAGGCACGTTCAGCCGCTACTGTAGTGAAAGGTATGGTCTCAGTCTTGGGCCGACCTTTCCATGTTTTATTTGATTCCGACGCGACACACTCTTTCCTTGCTTCGAGGTTGCTTGTTTCTTTAGATAGAGTTGCAGAGACGCTATCGTCTACATATCACATCCGAGGGCCAGGTGGCCAGTTATTTGTCATATCTCTGATAGTCAGGCACTTGCCCGTACTGATTGGCGGTTACGAGATGATCGCAGACTGTCTACTCCTACAGCTTGATGAGTTCGACTTGATTTTAGGCATGGATTGGCTATCCACTCATCATGCACTTGTTGATTGCTTTAGGAAGACGGTTGTCTTCAGGATTCCAGATCTACCCGAGTTCACTTTTGAGGGTACTACACATGACTCCACCATGGAGTACATTTCAGTATTGCGAGCCCAGCGACTTGTTGATCAGGTTTGCGATTCATATCTTGCTTTTGTTCGGGAGGTGTCTGATCAGGAGCCGATGATACAGGACATCCGAGTAGTCTCAGAATACCCTGACGTATTTCCTGATGAGCTACCAGGGCTACCTCCTGAGAGGGAGATTGAGTTCGAGATCACATTGTTGCCAGATACACAGCCGATCTCGATGGCACCATATCGCATGGCACCAGCCGAGTTGAGGGAGCTGAAGGTGCAGTTGCAGGAGTTGCTTGACTTGGGATTCGTGAGGCCGAGCACTTCACCTTGGGGTGCTCCGGTTTTATTTGTCAAGAAGAAGGATGGATCCATGAGACTATGCATCGATTACAGGCAGCTGAATAAGAGAACGGTGAAGAACCGTTATCCCTTGCCACGTATCGATGATTTGTTTGACCAGCTCCAGGGATCTTCGGTTTTCTCGAAGATCGATCTTCGCTCAGGTTACCATCAGCTGAGGATTCGCGAGTCGGACATTCCGAAGACAGCCTTCAGGACTCGCTATGGACACTACGAGTTCGTGGTGATGCCGTTTGGGCTCACCAATGCACCTGCGGCTTTCATGGATATGATGAACCGTATCTTCCGTCCATACTTGGACAAGTTTGTAGTAGTGTTCATCGATGATGTGCTCATCTATTCACGGAATGAATGGGATCATGCGAATGATCTACGGATTGTCTTAAATACATTGCGGGAGCACGAGCTATATGCCAAGTTGAGCAAATGTGAGTTCTGGTTATCCCAGGTCTCATTTCTCGGGTATATCATTTCTGGAGCAGGCATTGCAGTTGATCCTGCGAAGATAGATGCAGTTATGTCTTGGGAGCAGCCCAAGACAGTCACTCAGATTCGGAGCTTTCTCGGATTAGCGGGCTATTACAGACGCTTTGTCGGCGGATTTTCACGCATCGTTCGTCCTCTGACACGACTGACGCAGAAGGGAGTTCCATTTATTTGGGACGATTCATGTGAGCAGGCCTTCCAGACACTGAAGGAGAGATTGACTACAGCGCCTATTCTTGCTCTTCCTTCAGGCACTCAGGACTATGCAGTTTACACAGATGCATCTGGAGAAGGTCTAGGAGCAGTGTTGATGCAGAGAGGACAGGTGATTGCTTACGCATCACGACAGTTGAGACCGCACGAGCGGAACTACCCCACACATGACTTGGAGTTGGCGGCAGTTGTTTTCGCCTTGAAGATCTGGCGCCACTATCTATATGGGGTGAACTTCGAGATTTTCACAGACCACAAGAGTCTGAAGTACATCTTTGATCAGAAGGAGCTGAACATGAGGCAGCGTAGATGGCTCGAATTGCTGAAGGACTATGATTGCACGATCTCTTACCATCCCGATAAGGGAAACGTGGTGGCTGATGCACTTAGCAGGAGAGCACATGCAGAGGGTACGGCGAACTGGCTATACACGTGGGATACACTTGCAGCGTTGAGTGATTGGCATCCTCAGGAGAGCGCATCCATTTCTACCGCCGTACCTCCACTATACAGCAGTCTTTGGGATCGTATTGTAGAAGGCCAGAAGACTGATCCTTGGATTCATGATAGATACATGCGCGCCGTCAATGACGAATTTGATGACTTTGTTGTGATGGAGTCTATTTTATGGAAAGCAGGACGGGTCGTTGTACCCAATGATGAGCAGCTTCGCAGAGACATTCTCGATGAGGCACACAGTTCACGATTATCTATCCATCCAGGCAGTACGAAGATGTACCGTGATCTGCGTCGACATTTCTGGTGGGATGGGATGAAGCGCGATGTGGCACTACATGTTAGCAGATGCATGACCTGTCAGATGGTCAAGGCCGAGCACAGGAGACCGCCAGGATTACTGCAGTCTCTCCCCATTCCCGAGTGGAAATGGGAGAGCATTTCTATGGATTTTGTCACAGGATTGCCGAAGACGCCAGGTGGCCATGATTCTATATGGGTCGTTGTTGATAGGTTGACCAAGTCAGCCCATTTCATACCTGTCCACACGACTTATACTCCATCTAGGTTGGCCAAGCTCTATGTGCAGAACATTATCAGGCTGCATGGTATACCACGAGAGGTGGTGTCTGACAGGGATTCGAGATTTACATCTCACTATTGGCATCAGTTCATGTCAGCACTACAGACAGAGCTGAAGATGAGTTCTACTTATCATCCGCAGACAGACGGGCAGAGTGAGCGCACCATTCAGACACTTGAGGATCTACTTCGCGCATGCACTTTGGAGTGGAAAGGGTCCTGGAAGGACCATCTGCCGTTAGTGGAATTCACGTACAACAACAGCTATCACTCCAGTATTGGCATGGCACCATTCGAAGCCCTATACGGGCGGAGATGTCTTACACCTCTCAGTTGGCGGGAAGTAGGTGACCATGCTCTCTACTCCGTAGATCTCTTGGAGGAGACTGCGAGAGCTGTTGATCTTGTGAGACGGAGGCTTCTGACGGCACAAAGCCGCCAGAAGAGCTATGCGGATCGTCGGAGGAGAGACTTAGAGTTCCAGGTAACCTAATTATTTCTTCTTCATCTATGACATATATATATGTCCAAATTAATCTCATATTAATGACACTCCTATCAATTATAGGTTGGAGATTGGGTATTTTTACGAGTATCTCCCATGAAGGGAGTGCAGAGATTCGGTGTTCGTGGCAAATTAGCGCCGCGATATGTTGGACCTTTTGAGATTCTGGCTAGAGTGGGAAAGTGGCATACCAAGTAGCCCTTCCCCCACATCTTTCAGCTATTCATGATGTTTTCCACATATCCAATCTAAGGAAGTATGTCCATGACCCTCGCCACATTATCAGTTACGAGAATCTTGACGTAGAACCAGATCTGACCTATGAGGAGAAGCCTGTCCAAATACTTGACCGTGCCGTGAAGAAGCTTCGCAGCAAAGAGATTTCATTGGTCAAGGTTTTGTGGCACCGACACGGCATCAAGGAAGCAACATGGGAGACTGAAGCCGACATGCGGGCACGATATCCGCAGCTATTCTGATGTAATCAACAAAACAAGCTTTTGTAATTAGATACATTATAAATATATGGCTTGTTTTCTCTTTGAGGTTTTTATGGGTTCAAAACCCTTTGAGGTTTTTATGGACATATGAAATTCCAACCATACACCTAATAGCCTTAACTCGAGTCTCGAGGACGAGACTCCCTTTGAGGTTTTTATATTTGTAACATCCGGTTTCCAATCAAACCCGAAGTCGTCCGATTTTTGGTCTAATGAACCCAAAAATGTTGTCGGTCAATACTAAACAACCTAAAACGACCAATTGATCATAAATCAAAAGTCGTTCGGACGAAATCGACCAAAATCGGTCCCTTTGCAATGCGTGCCGTGAAAAGCCGCGACGTAAATTCAGAAACCGCAAAATGAACCGAGACCAGCATTAGATCCGGTTTGACGATACAAGACCAACGGAATCGACCGTTCGTCAATCGGAGGTCGTTTGATATTTTAAAATTACAAAATTTAATCTTAAACAAAAACCGTATCCGAAAATTCCGGGTATTCAAAACCCGATCGGAAGTAGATCAATATTATACTCATATTAACCGTCATTCTGAGACGATCAATTCGAGATATGGTGCATCAAAATCCGACATCCGGGACGCACATACGGTCTATTTTTACGTATACCAAATAAAGAGAAAAAAAATAATAACAAATAATAACACAGAGCAGACTGTGTTACGGTTTAAAAAAAAAAACTTTTTCTATGAAATGGCGGCAGATAGAAAACAGCAGCCCACTGGGCTTTACTCCTCCTTGACAACACATACACTTTTTCACTCCACATGTCAATAGCAAGATTCATTCCTTCCCTATATATATCTCCTCAATTCCCAAATCCTTCAAATCTCCAACGAGAGGAACTCCCCCTAATCTTCTTTCGTGCTCCCAAAAAAGCCCCAACCCTTCCCTGCTGTTTCCTTTTTCAATCAACTCCCGTTGACAAAGATAAGCAGTTTCTGTTTCTGCTATTCAAGAGCTGCAACTTTCGATTGCAACTGGGAAGGTCTGCAAACTGCTGCAGTTGAAATTTTGGATCCTCAACAACAGAAGGAGCTGTAGTACCCTTGCTGTTGTGCATGCAAGAGCAATCCGCTTTTCTTCAAAAATTGAATCTAAAATAGGTACCTCCCTATACCTCCATTTGCTGCCATGCATGAAGTTTTCCACACCTTTTATCCCTCATAGATGCCCTTTTCTTGAGTTTATGTTGTGGAAATTTTGGAGGGGGGGGGATTTTGTTGTTGAATTTTTGCTGGAACATGGTTAAAATACTATTAGTACCATTCTAACCTTCCTCATTGTTATTATTCATATCTCTCTCCCCTTTCTTGATCCCAGTCGTTCTTCATCCCAAAGGTGTTCGTACATGCATCAAATATAGACTAATAAGTTCTGAATTATAATGGTTATACATAAAGTTTTTGTGGAATGGAAATTAAATAAGGAAATTACTATGTCTCTGGGTTCTCCTGTAATAGTGTTAGCTTAGTTGGTTAAATTACTCTTGGTTAATAATTGATTTAACTAATTCACATGCTCCTGGTTGCTGTTGGGTTAATTTGATAAATTACTCATGATTACTGTTGACGTAGTTGGATAAATTGCCACGAATTACTGTTGGCTTAGATAGCCATGCACCATCATGAAGTTAATATTTACATGACGACTTCTAAGAAGCATCTGAATAAACCATATATCACTGCAGTATGACACGTGGCCAAAGGAAGATGAACGCCTAGGGCATCAACGGACGAGACGCCGTTGCCGGAGGAAGGAGGAGGCTGAGGAGGATCGTCCGGCGACGGAAAGAAGAATTCCACCTTGAAAGACCATCTGCCGAGGGAGAGCTTCTCGAAAAGAACCTTGCCCCCCATGGAGCGGCACAAGGTAGAGGACATTCCACCAATATCCTCGTGCAGGTCCAAGTCCGAACCGGGCGTCAGGCCCTCGTCCCAGAAAGACCGACACGACCTGACCCACTTAAAGATAATCTTCGAGAGACAATGAGCGGAACGGGAGAGAAAAGGGACGCCGCGTACCTCCACCACGCATCGTTCAGTGCCCAAGGCCGCCCCATCCGCGACTCTCGGCCGCCTCCACTTGTAGAAGCATCATCATGACAAAAGAGGAGCTCCCGTTGCTCCGGGGAGAGGCCTCTAGCACAGCAACGGAAATCGTCCAGGAAGAGAAGGTCCCCCGAGAAGGTCTCGCCCCAGGATAGATAGAGTATCAGAACGAACCATCTCAGGATCAATACCCCGGCGTTGAAGCACTCCAACCGCCACCGTACACTTAACGTCGACCGGCTTCGAGTGACACCTTCCCGAAACTCTCAGCCCGGAGGATCCACCTTCCTCGTGCCCCGTCGCAGGAAAAGGACGGCGGCCCGAGGCCGGCAGATGTTGGCAATGAGAGTCGGAAGGACGAGAATGCCGAGAGTCGGCCTGGGCGAACGGAGGAGGAGGTTCATCGCACTTACCCTTTACATCCTCACGAGCCCCAGATACCACCTGAGCGAAGGACCGGGAGTCCAATCGAGCGGATGAGGGACGACCTCGGTGTGAGGCCCCCCGCGACAGACGAAATCGAATGGCGACGCGGGTGTGAGGCCCCCGCGAGAGACGAAAGCGAATGGCGACGCGGATCCATGGCCCTCGAACAGCAAGAAAAGGAGCGGTGGCCGAGTTTCCCGCACCGAAAGCAGCGAGGAGGAGTGCTGCATGCAGACGCCAAATGCCCACGGACCCCGCAGCGGAAACACCGCTTTCCCGGCTTTAAATAAGAGACCGTCTTCCATTCCTTTCCCTGGTCTTCAAACCTTTGCTTCTCCGCGTGACGAGAGTCACCGAAAGAAGCTCCGCGATCATCCCGAGGACGACGAGAAACCCCCTGTTTCGGAACCCAAACCCCCTTGCTACGGAGCCTCCCACCCTCCGATCGGAAACTCCCAATCACTGTTCGGTGGCACTCTCTCTCTGTTCGGTGGCACTCTCCCATTCTCCAACCTCCCCGTCCAAGGAAATCCTTATCTGCCAAAATACCTTGTTCATCACTACCAGTAACAACAATGTCATCAACATAGACCAGAACAACAACCGTACCTCCCTGAGTTCTCTTAATAAAAAGAGAATGATCTGCAGTAGATTTAACAAAGCCATTTTGTTCAATCAACTCTGAGAGCTTCTGAAATCAAGCCTCGGACTCTGCTTGAGGCCATATATGGCCTTGTGAAGTCGACATACCATACTAGACTCCCCCTCAGTAGCAAACCCCGGTGGATGTTGCATGTAAACTTCTTCCTGCAGATCACCATACAAAAAAGCATTCTTCACATCCAATTGGAAAAGTTGCCAGTCACGTACCACGACAACTGCTATAGGAATCCGCAACGTGGAGTGACATGCAACTGGGGAAAACGTATCCTGATAGTCCACCCCATACGTTTGGGTGAACCCATGAGCAACCAGTCTTGCCTTGTATCTGTCAATTGTACCTGTTATAAAATATAAAGAATGCGGAAGCGATTGATAAACAGAGCATAAACAAGAAAGATAAACATGGAACACCATGATTTTACGTGGAACCCTACTTCGTGAGGAGCGGGATGAAACCATGGGAGAAGCCCTCAAAGGGGCGTGTTTCTCTATTGCTTTTCTCAATGAGTACAGGAGGTCTGGGACTCCTTATATAGCCTCTCCAGAGCCTCCAAGTCCCACCACTGGACGATGTGGGACTAAACACTGGATGGGGTGAATGAATCTTCTCCAGGATCCATTTACCCTGCTACAACTCAATATGGCGCATACACGAATACTCTAACACTCCCCCTCAAGCTGGAGCATGCAATGCTCAGCTTGGACAAACAAAAAAAACTCAACTCATCGTTACATGACACTACGGACAATATCAACCCAACGCGCACATTGCTGCAATCGAGGGCGTTGCTTCTCATGCCATGTAGGTGAGGAGGACAAACGGGCTGGAGTGTGAGTTAACTAAAGACTCGGAATCTGACCATCGAGTCTGAAACTACGCCTGAAGTCTCCTCGTTGGAGAACTGGATCTCTCCCATCTGGCTCAGAGAATGGTGCACTGCTCTGGTGTACCTATGATACCACATGAAAACCCTTGCCCTCAATGGTATAGAGAATGGTCCTCTGCTCTGGAGTCTCTATGGCTCACATGAAAACTCTGGCCGAACAACAACAAGAATGATGGGGACCACGAACTGATGATGGCAACATATGCTCATCTGAAAATGACCGCACACTCGTGCGTGTCTGAAACTGGAGACTCAGAAACAATGATCGTCGAGTCTGAAACCGAACTGTAGAGTCTGATCAACTGGCTGGTCTGGAGATTGGTATCTGAATCTGCAATACAAGACTTGTGACTCTACATATATACTCCCCCTTTCTCCCATACTTGTCGGAAAACATGGATGTCGACCAAGTTGGGAGAAGACAATAATGATGGGGACAGAAACAAACACTTAGCCGATTACAACTTTGTTGGCTTTTCAAAACATTCATCATTTTTTTCACTAATTTTTTTTATAAATCGTTTGATTTTTTTATCGGCTTTTGCAACTTCTTTTTTTTTTTGAAATTGCGTACGACTTTTCTTTGTACGCGGCTTTTTTTAACAGCGTACGACTTTTTCTTTTCGTGTACGTGCCTTTTCCTTTTTTTTAACACAGCCAAACAGGGCCCAAATCAACCACCTTGCCTCTCTTTTTTTATCACGTGGGCTCAAAACAGCCCTAAAAAAGGAACCACACTTATTTTTTTAAAAAAAAATAAGACCAAAGGCTCGCTACCTTGTTAGGGTTCCCCACGGGAGAACCACTTCTCTCCAAACCCGAAGTCGCCGCCGCCTGGGAGTTTAAAGGGGCATCGCACGAAGGACAAGCCGGTGGAGATGCCGCCTCCACGGGAAGATGCCCCCGCTAGAGGCTTCGTGTTCCTGGGCGCGCGCGACAGGAGCACGCACGGGGAGGTTGCGCGCACGTTGCAGGCGGTATCGCCTGGCTGGGGAGGCGCACGCCTGGGCCTCTGCCTGGATGATCGCTCGGCGCTTGTCGCTGGGCGTGGGGGGTCACATGTCGCCGCCGCCGCTGCTGGAGACTGGGGTTGAGGGCGGCGGCGTTGGGCGGAAGGAGCAGCGTCGTCAGGGTAGCTTGCCGCTTCTCGAATAGGGGTTTCTCGACTTGTTGTTGCGTGAGGTGGAGGCGCCGCCTTTCGCCTAGGGAGGTCGATGTGCAGCCGCTTGGCGAATCGGGGAGTCGCGTCGTTAGGCGAGGGGAAGAACTGGGCCTGCGCACGGAGGGGTTTTGCGCCGCGTTGGCGCGTGCTGTGCGGCACCGCCTGGATGCCTGGAGCCCCTTCGCGTGCCTGGAACCCCCACGGAATCGCTGGATGCCTGGAGCCCCTTCACGTTGGCGTGTGCTGTGCGACACCGTTGAGATCGATGATGCGTCTGTGCCACCTCTTGGAACAGATTTGTAAGAGAAATTCTACAGCAGGGGACGACATATAGATATTCCAGAAATTAGGGTTTCAATCAAAACCCTATAACTTGACGGAACTTGATAAAATCACAATCATGATCTTTATAAAGAAGATCTACAAGACAAACACAAATCGAATCTTGAACAAATAACAAACTTGAAATCCTCAAGATCGACCCGCTCTGATATCATGTTATAAAATATGAAGAATGCGGAAGCGATTGATAAACAGAGCATAAACAAGAAAGATAAACATGGAACACCATGATTTTACGTGGAACCCTACTCCGTGAGGAGCAGGATGAAATCACGGGAGAAGCCCTCAAAGGGGCGTGTTTCTCTATTGCTTTTCTCAATGAGTACAGGAGGTTTGGAGCTCCTTATATAGCCTCTCCAGAGCCTCCAAGTCCCACCACTGGACGATGTGGGACTAAACACTGGATGGGGTAAATGGATCTTCTCCAGGATCCATTTACCCTGCTACAACTCAATATGGCGCATACACGAATACTCTAACAGTACCATCAGCACGGTGTTTCACAGTGAACACCCACTTAATGCCAAAAGTAGACGCACCTGAGGAGCATGCACAATGCTCCACGCACCTCGAGACTGTAAAGCTGTCATCTCCTCTTCCATGGCTAGACGCCACTGACTACTCTGCAGCACCTCCTGATAAGACCGTGGTATCTCTACTACAGACAGCCCCATAATGAACTTCTGAAATTCCTCGAAAAGGCGATGCAATGAGACATGGGAAGCAAAAGGATGCATAGTGTGTGCACGCTTCTGCTTTAGTAGAGCAATAGGTACATCTAGGTCTTCAGAACTCACAGGAGAAGTAGCACCCCGGTCATCCTGCACCTCATGTTATACACGCAAATCACCATTGGCATTAGAAGAACTCAAATGTTCAGAAGATACCTCAGGCGTGTTGGATGATTGGCGAGCATGGAAGGCCGTATCGATATTGTTTCGATATCGTATCGATACGATATTGCGACGATATATCAATGATATATCGTCGAAATATAGCCCATATCGACGAGTCTTTGTGAAGAAAATGCCTAGAAATCGGGATATATCGCCATATCGGTGCCCATATCGATCCCATGTCGATATCGATATATCAGCGATATATCGTCGATATTTCCTTCCATGTTGGCGAGGCACATGAGCACGGGGTCGACGCTGATAAACCTGTGGAAAGAATGGTGGTGGAGGAGCTGGTGGCGGTGGTAGATGAGGAAACGTAGGTGATGGTAGAGGAGGAGACGTAGGAGGTGGTGGAATGGTAGGTGCCGATGATGGTAGAGTAGAGATCAGAGGTAGAGGCATATAGATCTCTTCCCCGTCTTCAGAAGAAATAAGCTTGTCACATGTAGGAGAAAAATACATAATAAACTCAAAAAAGGTTACATCAGCACCAACATGGTACCTTCGTCGAACAGGGTCGAAGCAACGATATCCCTTTTGGGTCTTTCAGTACCCAACAAACACACATTTGACAGCTCTACGAGAGCTTGTCAAGACCAGAGGACATATGATGAACAAACGCTATTGAACCAAATACACGAGGTGTGAGAGAGAAAAGATCCGTCTCGGAAAATGCCATCAAGAACGGAATATTTTCACCCAGAGCTGAAGAGGGCATACGATTAACAAGGTAGCAAGCAGTTAGGATCGCATCCCCCCAATATGAGTGAGGAGCACGACTCTGAATCCAAATAGTCCTTGTAACATCTAGAAGATGGCGATATTTTCTTTCAACTACCCTGTTTTGTTGGAAAGTATATGCACAAGATGTTTGATGGACAATGCCATGAGATGCAAGAAAACTTGGAAGTTGATTCGTACAAAACTCCAAGGCATTGTCAGAATGTATATACTTGATTTTTGCTGAAAAGATATTCTTTATTTCATTAATGAAGGACTGAATAACAGAACCAGCATCAGACTTATTTTTAAGAAGAAAAACCTATGACAACCTAGAGTACTCATCAATAGCAACGAGATAAAATATATGCCCCTGATGATCAGGGACACGATCGGGACCCCAAATATCAAAATGAACTAACTCAAACAGACCACGACTACTTCAACCCTAACGACCCTAGAACATACATCGATGATGCTTCCCAAGCTGAGAGGCCTCGCACTGAAAAGTAGAGCGAGGAGAAATCTGTGGAAGAACGTGACACAACTTTTATAGAGGAAGATGACCAAAACGAATGTGCCACATGTAAGGAGATGTAGACCCAGTGCGAATGAAAGAAGCACCTGCATAAGGAGATTGCACTAGTCTGTAGAGGCATCCATGCTCACGGCCAGAACCAATCACCATGCATGTTAGAATATCCTGAAACAGAAAAGCAAATTGATCAAAAGCGGCACGACAATGCAAGTCCTTGGTGATTTGACTAATGGATAATAAATTCATTGAAAACCCAGGAGCATAAAGTAAGTCTCATTGCAGAAGTTAGATGCATTTCTCCCTGACCAGTAATGGGGGAGTGTGTTCCATCTGCTATCACAATAGATCGTCCAGGATGGGTTGGACTGAAAGTACTAAATTGACTTCTATCATCGTAGAGGTGATGAGATGCACCTGAGTCCATAATCCATTCAGACAAATCTGCCATGTAACAACTAGTAAAGGCATAGGTTATACATGATGAAGATGCAGCAACAGAGGAAGCTATCTCTGAGGATCCTGAAGGAGAGCTGGACGATCCAGAAGTAGGCATGATCTCCCTAAGTCTGGCCGCAAGTTCGTCAAATCTCTTATTAGCAACTGGAGAAGGACTACCAACCTGTTGAATCTGTTCTGCAACTCTAGCGAAAGCACGAAACCCAAGCTTAGAATAGCATGTTTCCTCAGAGTGGCCTATCCTGTGATAGAAGGTGCACAGTTGACAGGGTCGGCCACCCCCTCCTCTGCCACGATAAGATTCTCTCCTACCACGATACAAAATAGGGTTTTCCCTACCACGGGATGCAGCCATGGCTGATGATGTCTGAGACAGCATATATCCACCAGAGGATATAGATAGCTACTTAGTCTGCGATATGCCTCCTCCATTGGAGGTATGGTAGCATCTGTAAGAATCTGGGTGCGAGCTGAGTCATATTCAAGATCAAAGGACGCGAATAAGACCCCAGTCATCACAGAGTCTCTGTAAGCCTTGAGCTACTCTGGCGTAGCAATCAAGGAGATGTAACCATGTAGCTTCTCAAACATGCCTCTCAACGAAGTGTAGAGGGTATGGAAAAGTCGACCATTCTGCTTCGACGTGAAGATATCATGCTGAAGCTACAGTATCTTCAACTCATTCTTTGCTGGAGAGTATGTCGCGGCAAGAATACCCCCACATAGCTTTTGCAGCAGGCTGGCTCAGTATATCATTTGCTATCTCTGTAGACACGGTCTCAGATAGCCATTGTTGTAAAAGTCACCCGACTAGACCGACTAGTAGGTCCGACTAGTCTAGTCAGTGGGGTAGGCGACCGAGTACCGCCTAATTCCGACTAGGTCTACTAGTCAACTAATTTTTGCTTGGAGATACCATATTTTTTTACTTTTTTAAAAGCAAACTTAATCTAATACGCTTAATGTTTAATTTAAATACAATTACTTCTTTTGATTCATTATGATAGTAAAAAATATATAAATCTATGTAAATATGTAATAATATATGTATAAAAATGATTTATATATTTAAAAAATTAAAGCCGATTAAAGCCCAACTAAATACGATTAATCGACCGACTGCCGATTAATCCTTAGTCAGTAACCTGACCGACCAAGTACCGAGTACCGACTTTTGCAACCTTGCAGATAGCCATACACGTGCATAAGCATCATCTGCCTCCCCTGATGCATTTATTACAGTCTTGTCGATTGGCTCCTCCATCGTAAGGATGTGCTTTTTACCATTACACTGCATCAAACTCATGAACTGCATGGTACACAATTCATAGTTTGTTCCATCCATCTTGACGATGGGGGTTGGATCTTTGAAGGCCCCCAGGATGGAACATCAGCTTTGTTATCAACCATGATGACAACTATTACCAAAACTGGGACTGCAACAAAGAAAAACTTGTGTCTACACGAACATCTGGGAAGATGGTTGTGGGTGTAGACTTATACCACAACCTCTTCCATTCTTGGGATACTCCTTTGGGTAACTAGGGTGCTATAGATGATCATGTCCCACCCTAGTGACCCAAGAACTTAGCGTCTAAACAGAGACGACAGCGGCCCACAGATGGCGGCGGCAAGCGGTAGCCACTGGGCAGCGGTGCGCAGGGGGCAACGGTCCGCAAGGAAGCGACAGCCTGCAGGGCTGGGCAACGGCCCGTGAGGATGAGGGCGGTGACCCGTGAGGGGGCTGCTGGGCGGTGGCGGCTCACGGGATGGCGAGGTAGCGATAACCCTCGGGAGCCAGTGGTGGCAACGTGACTAGGGTTTTTGATGGGGAGAGGCTAGGGCACAAGCTCTGGTCTAGGACCGTCGCTCTGATACCGTGTGGAAAGGGATGAAATGAAAAGTTATATTCCACGTAGCCCTAGAGCCCTCTTATATAAGTGAAAGGATCTAGGGAGGAATTATATAAAGAGGACAGAAAAACGAGAGAAATATAAATAAAGACACTGATTGCAGAATTCTCTCAACAAGGTTAATTAGAGCATTGTTAATGGTAGACTTGTTCCAATCAATACCATGTTTCATGCAGACTGCCCACTACAGCTATTGTTCAGCTCGCATACCATGTTCCCTAACTAAACACGGAACATTTAGTAAACAGATTTTTCGAGGTGGAGAAGGGAAGTGAGACAAAACTGGTGTTTAAAAGGGGAGCACACTGATAAATGAATGGAGATAAAATGAAAGTAGGGGGGCCTTCACGGAATAAAATAAAATGTCGGAAGAACTGGGGGTGACTATTACCACTTCTTGTGTGTGTTGCCTTTGTACTTCATTCCTAAATCTCTGGCTATCCAGACCATTTTTCAAATCAAATATAAGTTCGCAGATCACCTATCCACGAGTCACCTTCTTCTTAGCTCAGCTGGAGGAAATGTCATTCTCTTTCAAACAAAGAGAAGTTGGTCTTCTGATGGCTCCTCGGGATCTTCATTGTTAATGTTCATGATGCCAATCCAACTATGGCAGACAGAAGGGGAGATTGGCGTAAATGGAAAGCCATGTCTATTGGCGGTTCTTTAATCTTCTGGCTATCAATGGAGAGTGAAAAGATGATATCTTTCTTGGTTATTTTCCTCTCTTTTCTCCTAGTGGATAAAATGTAATTATGAAAGTGGCATATAACTATATCAAGGAGATATAAAAAAACCCAAGGGGTGTCTGCTCAAAGAAAGTAGCCAAAGGAAAATGATTTTACCTCAACCTATCTGAAATGTGATATTCTGCAAATTTTTTTGCTCCAGCAACATAAACGGAATTGGGAAAATAGACGTCCCCGCTACCCCTTATCCCCCAGTGCAAACCTAATTTTGCCCGAACAATGATTCCCTAATTTATCCCCTTTCCTCAAAGCAATCCATCATCTATGCTTATTTTGATATCAAAGAAAGGAAGGCTAGTCGAGAGAAACTCTACCGTGAGTTGACCCAATTTCTAGAATAAATGATGCAAATGGAAATCAGAGGAGTGGAGAAGAGAGAATAGACAAGTTTTGCGTGCTAAGGGAGATGAATCCCACATAATGTTGGAAAGAAGAGGGGATATGTGGAAACATGGAGGCAACTCTGTTGGAGGAAATGAATTACTTGCATTAGAAGAGACCTTAGGCTCTCTTATATATGAGAAAAATCCTGAGTTAATTACATGAGAGGCACATAAAGAAAATATAAATTAGAAATAAATAATAAGAGATACAAATATCTCAACACTCCCCCTCAAGCTGGAGCATATATATCTATCATTCTTAACTTGGAACAACACCTTTGAAATGGACCTCTAGCAAAAGCTTTGGTGAAAATATCAACCGTGTGATCTCCAGTAGAAACATGAGAGGTGGATATGAGACCTTTCCGGATCATGTCTCCAGTATAATGACAATTCACCTCTATATGCTTGGTCCCTTCATGAAATGCAAGATTATTGGCAATAAATAGAGCTGCTTGATTATCACATACAAGCTACATGGGAAGAGGAACCTCAACAGCAAGTTCAGTCAAGACAGATCTAACCCACATCATCTCTACGCTTCCATGTGCCATGGTCATGTACTCAGATTCTGCACTAAATCTAGCAACCACTGTCTGCTTCTTGTTTTTCCATGATACGAGTGAGCTCCCAACAAAAATGACAAGTGAAGTGGACTTCCTATATATAAGTGTTAATGTATACAATAATAGTAGTATCTGTACCTTTCTCTATTTTGTTTTTCTTCATAGTATGCTTTGTGTAATTTACCCATAGGCTACTCTCCTATATAAGAGAGCCTAGGGTTCATGGAATAAACAAGCCATTCATTTTTTCCCAACATGGTATCAGAGTGACGGTCCTAGACCGGAGTTCTCGAAACCCTAACCCTAATCCCACCACACCCGTCGGCCCCTCCTCCTCCTTCGTCTTCTTCTTCTCGCCCCATCGGTGCCGCCCGAAGCTCCAGTTGGTTGATCCATCGGCACCGCCTTCTCTGTGCGCACCTGCGCACACGCGTGCTGTGCGCTGGTGTGCGCCTCCACCTTGCACACCCGTGCGTTTCGCTCGCCTTCACCGTGATCTGCGCATCCTTGCGCACCGTGAGGCAGACCTAGCGCACCGCCTGTGCGCATCCCTGCGCATCCCCTGTGCGCGCGCGCTGTAGCACCAGTGCATCCAGCGTGCATCCAGCGCGTTGTGCGCCAGTGCACGCATCTCCTGTGCATCCAGCGTGCGCACCTGTGCATCTGACGTGCGCGTGACTCCTGCGTGCGCACTTGTGCATGTGCGTGACTCCTGCGTTCGTGTAGGGCTTAACACGAACATCTTCATGGGGATAGTTGCTTGAAGTCTACACATGCAACTACCCCCATCTATGGTATTGTAGACAAGACACATTATTTGTCAATCGTTCCAGTCTTTATTTTTCAATATGTCGGAGAGCAAGGCAGATATCCCATCTATTGGCGCATTCCGTGGTCCAGCGCCTATTGTCAAGATGGACGGTACCAACTATGAACTGTGGGCAATGCAGTTCATGAGCATGATGAAGTCTACGGGTAAGAAGCACATTCTTATCGAACCAGAGCCTGCTGATAAGACTGGAACCTATGCCTCCTGGGAGGCTGATGACGCATACGCCAAAGTTTGGCTATCTGGCACGTTGGCAATTGAGATTGCCAATGATATCCTCCATCGATCCACAGTGAAGGATATGTGGGACATTCTGGCGGCCACATATTCCCAGGCGAAGAACGAAACAAAGATTCTGCAACTCCAGCATGATATCTTCACCATCAAGCAGAATGGTCGCCCCCTACATTCTCTCTATACATCACTGAGAGGGATGTTTGAGAAGTTATATAGCTTCATGCCCTTGACAGCCACGCCAGAGCAGCAGAAGACATACAGGAACGCTACTATGGTGGGTGTGTTCCTAGCTGCACTTGATCCTTAATACGAGGCAGCACGATCACAGATTTTGGCCGACTCTACAATTCCGCCAATGGAGGAAGCCTTCCATAGACTGAGTCGGATTACAGTTCCTTCAACTGCTGCAAGTCAGAATTCTTCAGCCATGGCAGCAACCAGAGGTCGCGGTTCTCATTACCAGGGCCGTGGACGTGGACCCCGTGGGAGGAGTGGCCGCACTAGGCCAACATGCACCTACTGTCACCGAGTTGGACATAATGAAGATACATGCTATTCAAAGCATGGATTTCCTGCATCCGCACGAGCTGCTGAGCAGATAGAGCCCCCATCTGCTGCTACCTTGGATCAACGATTTGATGATCTAGTTGCCCGTCTGAGGGGCATTATCCCACCATCTGGTCCAGCACCGATTACAGAGAGTCATTCTGATGTTGTTGCTTCTGCTTCCACGTCTACCAGTGCTTCAGGTAGTATACTTGCACTTCACAGTAGTAGTTCTGATACATTGCCATGGATTATGGACTCAGGCGCTACACATCACCTATGTGGCGACCAGAGTCTATTTACAGGATACACTCAGATTCCTCCAGGACGGACAGTGGTCATTGCAAATGGCACGCATTCCCCATCACTGGTCAGGGGGAGATTAGACTGACATCGTCTATGCAGCTCAAGAATGTGCTACATGCACCTGATTTTTCAATGAATCTATTGTCAATTAATCGGATTACGAAGGATCTCCATTGTCGGGCAATTTTTGATCCATCTTCTTTGATTTTTCAGGACATCCATACGGGCAACGTGATTGGTCGTGGCTATGAGCAAGGAGGCCTCTACCGCCTGAATCAGATCCCATTTGATGGAACCACATCCTCTCCTTCTGGCCAAGTATCTCCTTTACTGTGGCATCTGCGTTTTGGTCATTTACCGTTTCAGAAGTTGCGTCGAGTATTGCCTTATAGTCTTCCTCACACATCTGTTCAGTGTGAGGCATGTCAGTTGGGAAAGCATCACAGGTCGTCCTTTCCCAGTCGTCCTGGTCGGAGTAGTACCTCCAAGTTTGAGTTATTTCATGTTGATGTCTGGGGTCCGAGTCATGTACCTGATCATCAGGGACACAGGTTCTATATTGTATTTGTGGATGATTTTTCTAGAGTGTCATGGGTGTTTCTGATGAAAAATAAATCTGAAGCCGGAAATATAATTATCCATTTTCTGAACGAAATACAAAATGTTTTTTCTACATCTGTGAAAATTGTGAGAAGTGACAATGCTTTAGAATTGTGCACTAACTTTCTTGCCAATTACTACTCATCAAAAGGAATTATTCACCAAACATCTTGTGCTCATACATCTCAACAGAATGGGATTGTTGAAAGAAAACACCGTCACCTTCTTGATGTCACTAGATCTCTACTTATACAGAGTCATGTTCCATATTCCTACTGGGGTGATGCAGTTCTTACTGCATGCTACCTAATTAATCGTATGCCTTTGTCCGTCTTGAATGAACAGATTCCGTTCTCACTTATTTATCCTGACAAGGATCTGTTCACTCTCACTCCTCGTGCACTTCGTCGGTTGCGTTTGTCCATCAGTTGTCGCCGGGTACTGACAAGCTCTCTCCTAGGGCTGTCAAGTGTGTTTTTGTTGGGTACTCCAGAACCCAAAAGGGGTACAAGTGTTTTGATCCTTTGCGTCGGCGGTATATGATCAGTGCAGATGTTACATTTTTTGAATCTATTATGTATTTTTCAGCATCTGGAGACAACCAGCTTCCACCTATACCACTTGATGCCATATACATGACACCACTACCACCTCAGATGCCATCATCAACACCACCACCACCACAACAGCCTATATCACCGTTCTCGTTCCATTATACCCGCAGGCTTCCTCCACCAGCTCATGGTCATGACTCGTCCACTAGCTCGCCTATGGTATGTAATGAGAATATTAATATTGATGGATCTGACGACATTTCTGAGCAGGAGGTGTTGCAGGTGCCAGATGAGCCTTCAACTGATTTGGATATTCCAATTGCTTTACGAAAGTCGAAGAGGAGTTGTGCCAAATATCCATTATCAACTTCTGTATCTTTTGAACGGCTCTCTGGAGATTTCAGGACGTTTGCTATGGCACTTTCAGCCATAGATATTCCACGGAATCATCATGAGGCTCTGCAGGATAGTAGATGGCGGCTTGCAATGGAAGAAGAAATGGTCGCACTTCAGTCCAGAGGAACTTGGACTTTGGTTTCTATACCTCCAGATGTGAACCCAGTGAGCTGCAAGTGGGTGTTCACAGTTGTGACGTCCCTAGGATCCAGGTACTCGGCAAACCAATCTACGCACATAATTCCACATTCGAATATTTGACATTCACAAAAGCAGGAGAAAAAGCAACATGCAAAGGAAATTTTTTTCTCATTGCATTCAACCTGTTCACAAGCACGTGTATTTCCATTCACCAATTCCATTACAGTCTATTATCCATTTCCATGTCCACAAAAATTACATGTAAGCATAAATATAGATGTCCACAATTATACATTACATGCCATGTCTCTCAAAAAGAAACTACAGGTAAAGAAGACCGTAAAAACTACTACCAACTGTGATACAAGAAGTGTAGTGAAGTTGCACTAAAAGTGATGTCTCCAAACTGCTCACTGCTGAGGACCTGCGGATCCACACGCAGGTACGTTATGAGCAAAGTTGCCCAATACGAATTACATAAAACTATACAACAACAAGCAGGATATAATTTAAATGTGTGCAAAAGAGAAAGAAACTAGGTAACCAGATCTCACAAAGAATCACATTTTTGTTATGGTTGTTAGATATGGATATAAGTAACCAAGCTTCATGGATAGTCTGTGGTCTTGATCTGGATGAGACCTCACACTATGACTCTAAGGCAAAAAGAATGCCTTAGGGTTGGGGTGCCTCCGTAGGCATGCGGTGGGGTACAATGCATCCTAACTAAGTTCCCAACACGTCCACTTAGCTCCACTTCACTATTGTACTTCTGATTCACAAAATAGATTCCAACCCGCGAATCTTCTCGACTAGCCCAATCCTCCTTATGCACAGGAGATTCACATCCTATTTTCATCTTCATTAACCACATTTCTCGGAACTTCCCTCTTAGCGCTCCCACTCGGAATACCGACCAATGTGGCCTACATTGGCCTGTACACAAGTGTTAACTCTAAGTGACAAGCGAAACACTAGCTGACCAACCACGACTACTTGGCCCGCGCTCGAGCACCGGGCTAAAGCACGCAAGTGCCGAGGCCAACACCGTCAGATCAGCACCTCGGTGTGCCAAGCAACATGTCCCCCAACCATCGCAGCTACAATAGCAGTTGGGATCGCGGTCACCTAGGCTTCTACCCGAGGCCCCCAAGGGTGCATGCCCCACCCTTGGTGACAACTACTCCACTACCCCCATGCAACTCAAGATCAAATCATCGCAGAATGGACAATAACCCGATGGGATAAGCGATAGACATAAACTTATCAACTGATCTTTAAGTAACGAATATTAACAATTTTCGTTGTTGCAACTTGACTTAAAACTACTTCTAAATTGTATGAAACAATATTTCGTAACAGCTTTCCTTATAGAAGAGAGATTGCATATTCAATAGATCATTAGAAACAAAATCTCCATCTCTAATGCTGATGGATTTTCTCACCAAACGCTTCATGAGATATTGATATACTCACACTTCTGCAAGGTCAACATGGCTGGTATAGTATGCTTTGGGGTTGGGGGTAATAGGGGTGGTCCAAATTATGTTCTAAAGTATAATTCTTCTTTCCTGATGTAACCTAGTGTCTCGGGGCTCAATATTTCTCTGCAGTTTTCGTAGAGCATCGTCAAATCATAATTGAGATCTAAGATCGAATACCCATAGCCAACCCTTGCCTGGTCCAAATGATTTAGCATGCATCAAAAACTCATGCATTTGCATGAAGAACACTGTAACTAACTGTCAACGGGATCCCAAGAACTGCAGAAACATTGGTCGCTGAAATAAAAATGTTATAAGGTGGAACTCTATTAAGCCTAGCGTCCATATTATTTGCTACTGATGGTATAAAAACATAGCCACTAAACAGGTGGCCATGAACATGGTGGGGATTCCCCACACAAGTCCAGCAACCAATCACCTGTTTCCTTGCTCAACATCAGATCAAATGCCCGTACTCTAACACCAATCTGTTAATTTGGCCCAATGCTTGGATCTCCCTTGTAGATTTTCCGGTGCATCCAATTAGAGTCAGATCACACAATTGGGAACCAACCAACCCATGTGAGTGATGTCATAATTAGAAGGATCCATATAGGCAAGGCAAGACAACTAATATTGCCAATAACTCCCACAGAAAGGCTGTTGCACAGGATTATACAGTTGTTGGCACTGAAGTTGAAACCCCGTTTCCATAATTTAAGGGACTTTCTTTCACTGATATACATCAACTTGTAATCCTTTATATCTTCCAAACCATAGATCGATATTTGTGATGGAATGGATATACTCTCCTGTGCCACTTCATGATGAAAATGTGAAACTCTGACATGTTATACAAGCACATGCTTTTATGCTAATCTGGACAGGGATAGGAACCACACTACAGGTTGTGCAAATCACCACGGTGGAAAATTTAGAAAAGCATCTCCTATGCAACTATCAAATCATTATACTCGTATTAACATTGCATTCAGCATTAACATATGAAAACCCACGTTAAGACTTTGAGGAGGACAACAAAATCCGAACATTGCATGGGTATATTGAGATTGCTTGACAGGATCTTTATATTTAATTCAGACTTGCATAAGAATCAAGCCAAGCGCTCAGTCTAACGTGGATGAGTACTCAACATTAGGTCTATATAATATGATCTAATAGGCATAGCCATGGAGGAGTTCGAAACTCTGGCCTTAGGAGCATCGCCATATGAAGAAGTCCAAACCTCAGTGAAATGAACAAACCCGGACACGATGATATGTGTGGAAATAGCGTGGAACCCGCAGCAAGAGGAAGGGACATCGTACCTAAAGAAAACTCGAACCTCGATTTCTCCGTCAGTGAAGAACGCCGCTTCGTTCGTGACGAAAACCGCGCACGGGGGTGAGCCGAACCTTCTCGACACGATCTGAACTTCGGATCGTCGATCCGTGACGCTCTGGCGAGCTCCGGTGAGGGGAAAGGGGGGGAGGAAGAGGGCTGATCGAAGAGGAGGAGGGTTTGGGTGTTTTGGACGAGAGGGGGGGTTGGGGTTTAAGGGCAAAACTCGGATTTGGATCCGGATCCGGATCCGAATAGGACCCAGACCCCTCCTCGCTAAAATGACCATAACTCGGGCTCCCGAAGTCGGATTTTGACGTTCTTGGACTCGTTGGAAAGCTATCGACGAGCCCTACTCAATGGACTACTCAAATAAATTTTTTGAACACTGGAATAAAAGCAGGTTTACAATTTAGCCCAGATCCGGCTGGATTTTGCATTTTAGTCCCTGTTCGGGTTTCGGGGGTTTCACAACAGTGAAGCAAAATGCAGATGGCTCTATTGACAGGTACAAGGCACGTCTGGTGGCACGTGGCTTCACACAAACATATGGGGTGGATTATCTTGACACATTCTCGCATGTGGCACGTCATTCCACCCTAAGGATCTTGTTGTCGGTTGCAGTTGCTCGAGACTGGCCGCTCCATCAGTTGGACGTGAAGAATGCATTTATATATGGAGATTTGCAGGAAGAGGTGTATATGCAACAGCCACCTGGTTTTGCTGTTGAGGGGGAGTGCTCCAAGGTATGCAGGTTGCATAAGGCTATCTATGGTCTTAAGCAGAGCCCCAGAGCATGGTTTCAGAAGCTCTCGGATCTCTTCGAGAAACAAGGATACAAACGCTCCAATGCTGATCATTCCTTGTTTGTACAGAAAACAGCGAGAGGTATCATTGTCATTATGGTTTATGTTGATGATATCTTGATTACAGGAGATGATGAGCAGGGCATAAGGCACGCGAAAGAAATGCTGGGTAGTGAGTTTGTCACTAAGGATCTTGGGGTCCTTAGATACTTTCTGGGGCTTGAATTTGCCAGAAATTCCTATGGACTAGTTATGTCACAAAGGAAATATGTTACAGATCTGTTGAGTGAAACAGGTATGCTTGAGTGTCGACCTGCTACGACACCAATGGACCCCAGCATGAAGCTTTATGAAGATAACACAGAGGAGGTGGACAGGAGAAGATATAGAGAACTGGTAGGAAAACTGGTGTATGTCACGATCACTAGACCAGATATTTTATTTGCAGTGAGCCGTGTGAGCCAGTTCATGGAGCAACCACGCCAGGTGCATATGGATGCAATACATATGATACTCAGATATCTCAAATCTTCTCCAGGTGCAGGTCTGCTATTCAAGAAAGGAAAGGGGATTTCTATCTCAGCATGTGCAGATGCAGATTATGCAGGATGTCCCAAGGATAGGAAGTCCACCTCAGGGTATGATGTCTATGTTGGAGATGCCCTAGTCTCATGGAGGAGTAAGAAACAAACTGTGGTAGCTAGATCTAGTATTGAATCTGAATATAGGGCTATGGCCCAGGCTACTACAGAGATGATGTGGGTGAAAGCTGTGCTTACAGATCTATATTTAGACGTACCACTTCCTATGAACTTGGAATGTGATAATCAGGCTGCTTTGTTTATTGCAAACAATCCTGCATTCCATGAGCGGACCAAGCATATTGAGGTGGATTGTCACTTCATACGTGATATGATTCAGAAAGGTTTCATTGCTACATCTCATGTTACTTCAGAGAATCAGACTGCAGACATATTCACCAAGGCATTGCTACGAGGTCCATTTCAGAAGTGTGCTTCCAAGCTGAGCATGATTGATATCTATGCTCCATCTTGAGGGGGAGTGTTAATGTATACAATAATAGTAGTATCTGTACCTTTCTTTATTTTGTTTTTCTTCATAGTATGCTTTGTGTAATTTACCCATAGGCTACTCTCCTATATAAGAGAGCCTAGGGTTCATGGAATAAACAAGCCATTCATTTTTTCCCAACAATAAGGCATCATGCATAATCTACGTCTGCACAACTTGTCACGTCAAGAGATGTACCACTGCTAAATATAAGACCAGTTTCAGGTGAATTCTTCAAATATCTCAAAGTCATATAGATTACATCTATGTGAATCTTCCTGGGCTACTCCATGAACTGGCTCACCATGCTCACAGCAAAGAATATGTCTGGTCTGGTTATGGTAGCATATAGGAGGTTCCCAACAAGCTCCATGTATCTCCTCTTGTCTACATCTCCAGTGTCATCATCATATAATCTCATACTTAGATCCATAGGAGTAGTAGCATGCTTGCACCCAATCATACCTATCTCTAGAAGAAGATCAGTAACAAACTTCCTCTGAGCCATCAAAAGACCATGTTGGTTCCTAGCGAACTCTAATCCAAGGAAGTATCGAAGATTGTCAAGGTCCTTAGTCACAAACTGCTGACCTAGGAACTCCTTACCAACCTGAATGCCCTGTTCATAATCCCCCGTGACAATAATATCATCAACATAGACAAGAATAGCAACAGTACCTCTCTATGTCCTCTGAACAAAAAGTGAGTGATACGCAGTAGACCGCCACTATCAACTCTCATAGCTTCTGGTACCAAGCTCTCGGACTCTACTTCATGCCGTAAATCGCCTTGTGGAGCCTACACACCTTATGAGACTCCTCAGTAGCAAACCATGGTGGATGCTGCATATATACCTTCTCTTATAGATCGCCATGTGGAAATGCATTCTTCACATCGAGTTGGTAAAGAGACCAGTCCCGTGAAACAGCAACTGATAGAAGAATGCGTAGTGTCGAGTGTCTAGCCACTGGAGAGAAGGTATCCTGCTAGTCTACCCATAAATTTGGGTGAACCCACGTACTACAAGCCTTGTCTTGTAGCGATTTATACTACCATTTGCCCGTTGCTTCACCTTAAAGATTCATTTGTACCCCACAATAGAGGTGCCTGGAGGAGCAGGAACAATGCTCCAAGTACCACGAGACTACCAAGCGACCATCTCTTCCTCCATGGCAAGTCGTCACCTGCTATCCTGTATGGCCTCCTCATATGTTCATGTCAAGCTCCTGGGCGTCATTGCGGACAGATGCTTAATTTGTGACAATGCAATTGAATCTGTAGAACACCTCCTTTTTACATGCCCGGTGGTATCTCAATGGCAGGAGGCGGATATTGACTGGTGTCGATCCGATGAGTTCCAGAATTTCTGGAATTCGATTTATGAGAATAGGGCTAGAACAAGAAGGGAGCGGCTATTCCCCATGGATATTCTTTGGGCGGTTTGGCGTGGAAGAAATGACTTGCTTTTCTCGGGCCAAAGATTTTACAAAGAAAATGTTGGGTGCTTTGCAAGGAGATTGTTAGATGATTGGTTGTTGTAACGCTCCTTTTTGTGTTGCGTTTTTGGGGTGATGTAATCTTCTGTACGATGGAGGTGTCTCCTTTTGTTATTTAAATATATTTTGATGGGGCGGGCACCATTAAGTGCTTCCCCCTACCTTGCAGACTTTCAAAAAAAATGGGATAGTAACAGCAGAGAGTCCCACAACAAACCTCTTGTACACCTCTGAAAGATGGTCCAATGAAACATATGCAGCTAGAGGATAAGTGGCATAGTGACGGCGCGGCTTCCTCAAGGCAATAGGAACATCAAGGTCAGCAGCCTCTCTGTTCTCTGATATCAACTCCTCTTGTGTAGTATCCTGTGAAACATTCAAATCTCCAGTGCCGTCAGTAGAAACAATGTGTTCATTACGTACCCGAGGCGTGTTGGATGATAGGGAAGGTGCATGAGCAGAGGGCCGAGTAGAAGACCTGCGAATGTAAAAACGTGGCAGGAACTGTGTCAGTGTAAACGGAGGAGGAGATGGTGGAGGAGGTGGAGGTGGAGAAGACTGAGACTCAACATGGGGTGCAGAATGTTCAGATAACGGAGGTGGAGGAACAAAAAATTCCTCACCAGAATCAACGTTGGACAACCTGTCATATATAGGAAAGAAATGCATAATATACTTGAAAAATGAGATATCAGCACTAACAGGATATTTTCTTCCTACAGGATCAAAACATCTATTACCATTTCTGGGTACGAGAATAACTAACAAAGACACATTTGACAGCTCTAGGTGAGAGCTTGTCACGACCAAGAGTGAAATTGCGGATAAAAGCCACATACACAAAAACCCTAGGAGTAAGAGATAATAGGTCCTTCTCAGGAAACACAATCAAGAAGGGAACCTTTTCTCCAAGAATAGTGCATGGCATGCAATTCACCAAGTAGCCAACAATAAGAACAGCATCACCTCAAAACGAATGAGGAGCTCGACTCTGAATCAAATGAGTCCTCGTGACGTCCTGATGGTGACGGTATTTGTGTTCAACAACACCATTCTGCTGTAAAGTATAAGCACAAGAGGTCTGATGAACATTACCAAAAGATCGGAGAAAATCAGATAGATGTAAAGTGGAAAACTGCAAGGCATCGTTAGTTCGAATAAATTTCACATTAGCAGAAAAGATATCCTTAACTTCAATAAGAAATGATTTAATGAAAGCACCCGCTTCAGACTTATATTTCAAAAAGAACACCTAAGATAATCTAGAAAAGTCATCCACAACAACCATATAAAAACGGTGTCCCTGATGATCGGGAACACGCCCATATATCAAAATGAAACAACTCAAATGACTGACTACTATGATGACTCTGGCTACTCAAAAAAGAAGAGCGATGGTGCTTCCCATGCTGACAAGCTTCACAATCCAAGGTAGCATTAGTAGATATCTGAGGTAGAACATGACACAGCTTCTACAGAGGAAGGTGTCCAAAGCGAAGATGCCACATAAAAGAAGAAACATTTTATTATACTCAAATGGGTGAACCCCCATTTTGGGGGGTCACTGCCAATGCATTTCATTAAAGATATTTAGAGTACATTATCGTAATATCCAAAGATTATGAAGAGCGTTAAAGTGGGACACAACATTTTCAACATAAAACCTCTGATTGTTAAAGATAGCCTCCTTCCTCCCGGTCCAAATGGCCCAGAGAGTAGCAAAAGGCTTCGAGCAATCGTCATTAGAATTGCCGCCAACCACTCTAATGGATCTCCAGAAGTCCGAGAAGCCGTCACTCCTAACCCAGGATGTTGCCAGCACGGATCATACCGCGGTCGAGGATGGGCACTTGAAAAATAAATGGTCAGCATCCTCCTCCGTCGTTCCGCATCTGTCGCATCTCGTATCCAGCACCCCTAAAAGGCGCCCCCACCGCACCTTGTCACAAAGACAGTTCCTCCGCAAGCACCAAAGAAACACCTTAACCCTCAACGAGATTCTTGCAGCCCATATAATATTGACGTCCTGGCAAAGCTCCCTATCCTAATCCTCCCTCAAACTGAGCTCTTTGTAGGCTTTCTTCACCGAGAATTTGTTGCCCGTCCATTGGAAGTGGTCTCTGTCCCTAGAAAAATTCCCCATGGGCAGGGAGGGGGGGAGGATCGATTGCATCGCCATGAAATCTTCCAATCGCTAGTCGGACAGATCGGAGACAAAAGATAGGGACCAAACGCCGTCGTTCGCCACCTCTGAAATCAACGCCTCCTTCGAATCCGCCGATGATAATAGTCGCGGGAATTTCTCCTCCAACGTACCATTATTAAGCCAATTGTCACGTTGCTTCCCATCCGACCAAAAGAACTGCTTCATCAAGGATTCAATTTTTCTCCTAACCATGATCGGTATAATTCTAGTCGAGTAGAAGAAGATAGTGATAGCAGAAAGAAGATGCTTCAGAAGGACCAGCTTACCCCCTTTGGATAAAGTGATAGCTTTCCACCCTGCCAGTCTTTGTTCGATCCGTTAAACCACATGGTCCCAATCCTTGTTCCTCAGCTTCCTAGCCGATAGCGGCAGTCCCAGGTAGGAAATGGGTAGGTCATCTAACCTACATCCGCAAATGGTTGCAATCCCAACGCGCTCATCCTCCTCCATCCCAAATGTTATGACGGAGGACTTACATCTGTTAATCACGAGGCTCGAAACGTCGCCAAAGATTTCCACCAGTTGGGTTGCGTTCCTATTCTGATCGTCCGTACCTCCCATGAAGATGATTGTATCATCCGCATATTGTAATAGAGGAATAGAGATATCCCCAATACGAAAGCCCTTGTACCATCCCGCCTCGACCGCCTGTCCGAAAAGGACACCCAAGGCATCTGCCACTAGGACGAATAACATAGGGGCAAGCGAGCAGCCCTGCCCTTCACCCTGCTGCGGTTAAAAGAAGCTACCCTCAGGTTTATCGTTCGCCAGGATCGAGTAGGACAAGGTCGTAACGCATCTCTTCATCCAATCCACCCATGTACTTAGGAAGCCCCTCCTCGTCAAGGACTGCCAAAGGAACTTCCATTGCACGCAGTCATACGCCTTGGAGTAATCGATCTTCCAAAGAGCACCCCTAGCCCACTTCCTCTTCCACTCGAGACAGGTCTCCAACTCCATGACCAGATCATCCGTCATCTGCCTCCCCGAGATAAAGGCAGACTGTCCCTGAAGCACCACGGAGTCCATGACCCCCTTCAATCAATTTGTCAGGACCTTCGCGATGATAAGATATATTGCATTCGAGATTGTGATAGGCCGGTAGTCGTCCACCCCCAACGGGTTGTCTTTCTTTGGTCACAAAAAGATAAACGAGCGGTTTATCTTATCAAATCCAAGGTTGCCCTCTCTGAACTCATTCAGAACCTCCAAGACATCTTCTTTTATCATGTCCCAGAATTCACGGTAGAAAAACACGGGGAAGCCGTCCGGTCCAGGGGACCCATCTGCATTCAAGGATCATACCGCACGCTTGAGTTCGCCTTCTGTAAACGTTGTCGTCAACCCCTCCGCCTGAGCCGCTGACAGGGATTCCACTCCAGTCCCCCACCATCCCTATCCGCTCCCGCCCCTCCTTCTGGTAGCCTCCACAAAATGTCCCCGCAATGCACACCCAATACCCGCCTCTCCCGAAAACCGCATACCTCCAACCTCTAAGACATGGATGAAATTTCTTCTCCGTCTCCCCGAAGCCAACGAGTGAAAGAACCTCGTGTTGGCGTCCCCCTCCTTCAACCATTTCTGCATGGATCATTGCCTCCACTCCGCCTCCTCTTTCCTTCTTCCAAAAGAAGTTCCTCCATGATGTTCTGCCGAGCCAAAATTTCTGAATCAGTTAGTCCTCTTTCATCGTCCAGGTCGTCGATGCGCGCCACCTCGTTTTCTGCGTCCATCCGTTTTGATCTCTGCCGGACCCTGACCTCCTTCCCGAAGGATGAGAGGAGGGTTTTCAAAGATCTAAGCTTGACCGCTAAACACGAGACCACGGACCCCTAGGTGAACGCGCCTCACTAGTGTTCCTTCACCATATCGCGGAACCCCGCCTCCAGAAGCCAGCTCTTTTCAAAACAGAAGAAGAATCTCCCTCCATCCCCCTCATCACCGGACGACCAAATAATCGGCATATGATCGGATAGAACCTAAGGAAGGGCCCAAACCCGAGAGAACGGCAGCCGCCCAGGGGGTACCTTGTCGACACAACGAGCCTGTCGCCCTCGTCGTCCATCCACATCGGAACCAGCACCGACTTCTGCCTATTTATCTACAACCCCGATAAGCAGCCAAACACATCCACCAGAGCAACTGCATTATGATTCTACTCCTCCCCCCCCCCCCCAGGAAGACCAGCGTATCGTCCGCATACTGCAACACAGGTACAGAGATGTCCCTGATCGGAAACCCTCACACCACATCTCCCCTACAGCACGCTGAAACAGAACCACAAGACAGTCCACCACCACGACAAAAAGCAGAGGAGCCAACGGGCACCCCTATCTTACTCCACTCTGGCTGAAACCACCCTCCCTCTGACCTGTCATTGACCAAGATAGAACACGAGCAGGTAGTGACACATCTCTTGATCCACCGGATCCACTCTTCCGGAAACCCCCCCCCACCTGTAAGGAGACCCACAGGAACTTCCAACTGACACAATCGTAGGTCTTAAAGTAGTCTATCTTCCACACTACCCTCTTCTTTCTGGATCTCTTCCACCCAAGACAAATCTCCGAAGCAGTCACGATTACATTCGCCATACAGCGCCTCGGAATGAAAGCGGATTGTGCAGGTAACACCACCGAGCTCAGCACAGCGTTAAGCATGTTCGCCAACACCTTGGCGATAATGAGATATATAGGGATGTCAGGAAAGCTCGAGCTCGATGAGCTCAGCTCGGGCTCGGCTCGTTAAGGGCTCGCGAGCCGGACTCGAAACCTTAACGAGCCCGAACCCGAGATGGGTTTTACGGCTCGTTAGCTTATCGAGTCGAGTCTGAGTTGGGCATTGTTCAACTCGGAAACTCGACTCGATAACTCATTTTTCCTCTTAATAAAAAATTAAAAAACATATACAACGAAACTTCCACATTGAGTTTGATATAAAATAGAGGTTAACATTTTTATTGCACAAAATACTACAGAAAAGAGTATGAAAAATCAAAATAAAAAATGTCATTTGCATAATTTAATGTATAAAATGAAATAATGACTCATTAAGAGGTTCATGAGCCAGCTCATTTTGAGGCTCATGAGCCAGCTCAAAAACTCATGACACGATAAGAGGCTCGTGAGCCAGCTCATTTTGAGGCTCGTGAGCTGAGCTCAGAAACTCGTGGCTCGATAAGAGGCTCGCGAGTCAACTCGAACTCGACGAGTTCGAGTTGGTGATCCAGGCTCGATCCTAGTCGAGTCCGAGTTCGAGCCTTGGGTTTCTTATCGAGTTCGAGTCCGAGTTGAGGCCAACTCGGCTCGTTGAACTCGATAGACACCCCTAGAGATATATGCCAATAGAAATCGAGATAGGCCCGAAGTCCTCCTTCTTCAGCAGCTGAAAAATCAAAGCCCTGTTAATTTTCTCAAAACCCCTGTTGCCACCCCTGAATTCATCCATGACCTCCAAAATGTCGTCCCTCAGCAAAACCCAGAACTCCCGGTAGAAGGATATGGAAAATCAGTCCATACCAGGAGCCCTGTCCGCATTCAAGGTCCAAACGGCCGTGCGCACCTCCTCCTCAGAAAAAGGTGCCACCGACGAATCGGCTTGGGGCCCGCTTAAAGAGCCAATGCCCAGACCCGTCCACCCCCAACCACTGCCCTCCCGTGCCCTCCGCGAGGCCCTCACGAAAAACTCACGCAAGGCGCCGTCAATGTTCCTCTCCCCCGACACCCTCAGTCCTCCACCCTCCAACTCGTGCATGAAACTCCTTCTCCTTCACCAGGATGCCATGGAATGAAAGAAGCGAGTGTTCGCATCACCTTCTCTCAGCCACTTCTACTTCGCTCTCTGCCGCCACCCAATTCTAAGTTCGAAAATAACCTAATGATTTCTAAAGGATGGGTGCTCGCATATATTTTTACAGATTCTGAATTTTCCGACAAATTTCAGAATCAGCAGCCGAAGTTTGAAAATTGTCTAATTGATGATTTTTTGTATACAACTTGGTTAAAGTGGAGAAGAGCCTCAATTGTTCTTTGTGATAAGAGTTCCCTTGAAAATCAAAGGAAAGTATTACAAAGCAGTCATGATACATGCTATACTCTATGGATCTGAATGTTGGCATGTAGATCATAGACATGTGTAGAGAATGACAATAGTAGAAATGAAAATGCTACGATGGATGTGAGGTGATATACGAAAAGATCATATTCGGAACGATGTGATCAGAATGAAAGTTGGAGTAGCTCCAATAGAGGATAAGATGAGAGAGAACCGCTTAAAGTGGGTTTGGCCATTTGCAAAGGAGATCGAGTGATGTATTAGTTAGAAGTTGCGAAATTCGGGATGTTGAGCATGTAAAGAGAGGGCAAGGAAGGCCTCAGAAATGTTGGAAGGAAACTATTCGAAGGGATCTTAGTTATTTGGATCTAAGCCTAAGAATGACCCCGGATAAATCTGAATGGATGAAAAAAAATCATGTAGTCGACCCTTCTTAATGTGTGGACAACACTCTATTGTTGTTGTATGGTTTTTCGTATCTTGAGGAATCTGACGGTCTATCCTGAAATTTTGCTTTGGGGGTTGATCCATGACTTTATGAAACCTAGGCCTCCTTTTAAAAATAAACTCAATCCTGGCGATAACTTTGCAAGGGTTACCTTGTAATTTCTTGCAACATTGGAAACATCAAGGCACCATAGCATTTTTGTGTGACTAGAGTGGTGGATGGAATTGAGCTTGGTAGACAAGGTGAATCAATGGCCTGGCAGATGGTAAGCAAAGAGTTGACAATGATTAGGTGGTGGTGGCATGATTGCAGTTGTTTTAGCATGAGCTCGAGAGAGGGGGGCCTAATCAACATTGTTTTCAATGGTGCCAGTGGTGTCCTACAACGACAACTTCGATGGAATTTCCTTATGTTTGATGGAGATTGGTGGATAGTAGCTGGTGGTCCGACGAGAATAGCGAGGCCATTGAAAAGGAAGCCCTCGAGGGTAGACACAAGTCGCATGAGTTGTAGATGCACTCTTAGGAAGCCAAATTTGATCCACCAACAAGCAAGGGAAGAGCAGGTGTACATATAAGTATATTTGTTCCAGAGGTGGGCAAGGGCATACGAATCACATGAGCAAACAAATATGCATAACAGATAAGGGGATTGAACCACAATCTCCGAGTGAGTCCTCATGCGATCTAGCCTGAGTATTCCATTTGCATAGCCCTCTCAATCTGCATTTGAAATAATTCTATCATAAAACTCATGCTTCAACTTTCATCTACTTTGAGAACTTATTACTTTTATTAGAAGTTGTGACTAGCATTATCAATGCTTACATTTAAGCCATTTGTGCAAGCTAGTTGGAATTTATAAAATATATATTAAAATGAGCAGGTCTAACAAAAAATGATTTTTAAACCTTTCTATGGATTTAGTATCTAAAATGATATATCAATAAGACTATTTATTTCAAATTTGAAAAATACAAAACTGAACTAGAATGAGGATGTTTAACAAATATTTTGTTGAATACGTAAAGGATGAGAAGATCCTTTAACTTGCACTATAGAGAAGATGATTTGCACTCATGTGTCCTCTTCTCTATGTATTATGCAAGATCAGCGGGCCATGAGAATGATTCGTTAGCCATTCTGTAATATGACTGTTCTTTTGAAAAGTTACAATACAATTAATTCAAACAAAGTCAAGGGTGAGCTGGCAAGAGAGAAGTTGTGCAGCAAGTTTTGCAGGTTAAAGAAAGAGCAAGGATGACAGGATTGAATTTCACAATGAAAGGAGAGACATGGCTCTTATTTTCTTTGTCTCAAATAACTCGTTCTCTCAAAACCCAATCAACCCCTTTCATGGCGGGAAGGTTACAAAAAGGAAATAACAAAATAAAACAAAATTCTATTAACTCTGATTGATTGATTGATTGACTTCAAATTTTAATAGCTAACTTATCTATCACCCAAAATTGCCTTTCGAATTTATCAAAATAAATAATGATGTACTCAAAATAACAATACAACTGACTAATCCCGATTCCAAATTGCATCATGTAACTAGAACACTTCTAAGAGCAACACAAGAAGAGAATTCCAACTTTCTCTTCCTTCTTAAAATAAACACGCCGACATGACAAAACCTGAAAGGGGATTAAACTTTTGGCATAAATCGATAAGAGTGGACTGATGTGGCAACTTTGAAAAAAGTCTGACAATTACACACCCTAAAAGATAAGGACCCTGGCAAGCAATTTCCAAGTTGATCTGTCAAAAGTTTTGTCGGTAATTTTATGAACTGATATAACCCACAAAGATACACTTGAACCACACCTTATGTTCGGACACATGTCTTGTCTCATGTTTGGGAAAGGTTTTCGATGAGCTTGTTCTGTCCTGCATAGCACTGATGTCATAAAATACGTCAAAACTCATCTCCCAAAGAAGTGGAATGACCAGTCAAACATGAAAATAGCACTGCAACAATGGAAACTTTGATAATAGGTTAAAACAACGTATTACTACTGGTTATACATAACTTTCTTCCGAAAGTTTCTAAGATATGCACAACAGGTCTATTTGATGTTACCAAAACGGACGTACTGTGAAGTTATTAGACTTATGGTAGTGGCATAATGTGTACATGTAAGGAACTATGAAGTACAAGAAGGGGAGTAAGGAATGGCCTTCTCTGTATGACTTAGCATTTTTTTAAAATTATAAAGTAAAGCTCCATTTGTTAATGTTTTGGTGTAAAAACCATTAAATGTCAATGCCCCAATGTAAATGGACGCTCTGACGAAATATCTCAACTTACACGAAAAGAATATATTTTTGCCACTGAATGCATCCAACAGAGTTCCAAAGGATGCTAATTCTCGGCAAATTAGGAGCTGGAAATATTAACATCTTCGTATGTGCAATCATCTTAAAAGAAAATTGAAAGGCAAAAAAAGTCATCGTACGCAAGGCATGACAGGCCTCACACATGTATATAATAAATTAAAGGAGTGACCAACAAGCTAAGAGGAACACCTGAAATCCACCCGTTTGCTGGGAACCGGCAACTCCTCGTTTCTTGCCACCACTCTCGTGGATTCTAATTTAGCAGCAGACACGGTATCTGGCAATCCGCCGCCGCTCTCCACCGCAAGGCCCTGAAATTTAACATGGTCATCAACATCCAATGAAACCAGATGTCCCAATTCCACAATCAATAACAAAATATTTTGTGAGTGAACAACCAAACCTTAGCAACAAGATCAATAAGCCTGTTGGGAGCCGCCTCCACGCTCAGCGGTGTCATCGTCGCAGACGCAACTGCAGCGGCAGCCTATTGTGCAGAAGGTGCACATGAGAGATGTACGCAGTATGGCGGAAACCCAAGAAAGGCGGACTCTTTACCTGGAGGAGGTTGTTCTCGCGGAGGTGGGCAACGATTAGGGCACTGACCTGCCGGTGGAGCTTGCCTTCCTGGAGTATTTGCTGCAATCCCGTCTCCATTCAGAGACCCTAAATTGTAAAGCCGGAATCTTTGCAATCTTAACTCGCTATAGCTAGCCCTGGAAAGACGAAACCTTTGTGATTTTTATAAAAGATGGAAACCTTGCGGTTCTTTCGATCTTGAACTCTGAAATCCCTAAAACCCTATTCTGTTCGGAAGTCGAGGGTCTGCCTGAGCGAGGATGTTCGGTTTAGCCCTCAAGGAGACGGACGTCGCGCATATGACGTCAGCCTTCCGACAAACCCTTTTTCTCTTAAAAATGTAAGTAATCGATATAAAATTTGATATAAAAAATTGGTTTGTTTACCCTCAAATTCAACCTCCCTTCGAAATTGGGCTACTATAATACTTTTAACAAATCCCCAAACAAAAAAAAAGTCTAACATTATAATTATCTTTTCCATCTTCCGACCGTCGAAACACCTTAATTTACAAAAGTGTTGTTTTTTAACTCTCTCAAGGGGTCTGGTTCAACCCAACAGTATTACGAAACAGACTCCTCAATATATATGATCGTTTACTATATATATTGAATGGAAAAAAAGAGTGTGTTCCGTGAGGGTATGTAGTGTTCCGTGAGGGTATGTAACTTACATACTCCTATCTTTTTTTTCCATTTTTATTTTTTATTTTTTAAAATGAAACTTAGAGCGATTTAGATCGCCATATATAATTATAGTGTCGTCCAGAAATCAACTTAATTCTAGACTTCTATACCCTTCATCAAAATTGTCAAATTTTTATGGCCTTACAATTGCTGAAATCGATCCCTCCATATGGACATGTTAGGAATGTTTATTTTACACCAATTTTGAAACGCATATTCCATTTACTATTATAAGCAAATCATCCCATGGTTTTCATTTACAAAATAAAAAAAATTGCAAAAAAGGTGAGAGTATGCTTTTATATGCTCCTAGGGAGTATACTCATTTAACCCATATTGAAATACAAGTTACAAAAGATTTTTTTGATCATGTAAGGACAACATATATATGGTAATTCTTAAGGAAATTATGCTTCTACTTTTGGTTGGACAATACTAAAGGATTTGACTACTCATAATTTAAGCTAGCACATATTTCAGCTAATAAACATATTCAAAGTATCAATAGGTATGAGTAGCTCTATTTCAAGATGTAAATTTCATCAATAAACACTGCAAAAAAGCACTTTACTAAACATTAGGCTCCATTACCACCAATAATAACTCATATGTCAATAGAACCACAAATTTACCCGGAAGAGGATATGGATCCAAGAAGAATTCTAACATATACTAGGATAAGGCAACAAATGATATGAAGAAAGTATTTCTAATGATAGAAAGGGTTATCTTTGATCACTTAAAAAAGAAGGTTCGAGAGAAAATCAAATGCAATTACAAACATGATGTGTTTCATGGGAATGAAGTACGCATCCTATGACTCCATGCTCCCCGCGACATGTTCCGACGAGGGAGACGGGACATCGGGTCATCTTTTGACCCCGCCTCTTTTAACTTTCCATATATATACACCCAACCATAACCACAATAAGTACATATAATCACCATTTTGAACATAAAGAAGAAGGAATATATAATGTCTCAATATATAGGCAGTATTCACTACAATATTTACAAATGTACAACTCCAATACAAAACTTGATTTTAGAGGTACAATTCTTCTCAAACCTTCAATACAATTCCAAAATAGATATGTTGTTCTCTAATGAAAATGAACAACATATTCTCTAATGAAAAGGAACAAAATTCTACAATATGGCTAAAATGAGTAAGGAGATCAAAGACTTAATCTTAGAAATTACAAAGTATTTGAATTAAAGGAGTGCAACTTAAGGAACAACTATAAGAGTGTATGAGAATAATGATTATATGTATTACTACGAAGGTGGGGGTATCCGCCTCGCACATCACGGAAGCATGGAGGTCGCATCATATGCGATCTAGGTCGACTAGTCGCACTAGTCGTGAGGGACAGCGGAAATAAAACTTTTTGATGAACTTTTGATTCTCACTGAAAGAGTGCATTTCTGACTTTACTTTCCTCAACCGGTTGCCGTTTTTTGATATATTTCTAGTTGGATGATCACATGACATGGGAACCATTCCCAAGTTATTTCATCATGACCACAAATAAGTATTAGGATTACCGCGTGTGGCGTGATCATGATCCTTGTGTCTTTAAATGAATAGACCTCCTATCTCAAGTCTGATCCAATGGAGCAAGCACTTGCGGGTGGGTGGATGAGAAGCGAGCTTCCCGCAATTCAAGTTGATGATCCGAGCGCAGAACCTCTTGATTTCATCTCATGAAATTCGCGGTCTTCCTCACAAGCACAATATACTGAAGAACATGGAGATCCACGAGCACTCCATCCGACAGCATAGCAGCGGTGTGACGACTATGGAGTTCTCTCTACAAACACTATAGTGGACAGCCGCTAAGTTTTAAGAGAGAGAATATGGACGTGTATGAGAGAGAAAGAGGGTTATGTTTCTTCAACTTATGGTAGAGAAGCCTAGTGTTAGCTCTTCTTTTATAGAAAATTGGATGGATAGGATGCACTCCTAATCGAAATCAATGATCTTGATGTTGTTTCAATAATTTGAAATAACCATTAATTAATTTAAAGAATAAATAAATTGAGGAAATTCTCCAATAAAGTTAATTCACATTATATCAATTACATGTGGAATAATAAGAAGGAAGAGAGTCTCCTTCCTCGTTATAGTGGACAACCACCATGGAGTCTTTTTTCGTGTGGTCATCCACACCAAATAACGTATGGAACTCTCTTTCTTTCCTTATGGACAAGATTCTTAAATCTCATCATATTTTCCACATATTCACAACAACTTTTGTTACATGGATTTTCATAAAAACAATTTCAAAATATTTATGACATTTTCAGTCATGTCATTGATAGTTATGAATCATAATAATTTATAAATTTAAATATCATTTACATTTAATTATAGGGATATTTACCCAGCAGACCCTGAAATCTTTGTAAATTACCTCTACGACCTTTGAAACATCGATATTCCTCCCTAGACCCCGAAATCTTGCTCCGTCTTACCCCACAAACCCTGCCGTTAAATTGACATATCTTAGCCTAACTTGCTTGAGTCAAAAGTGAGTTAATCAAACCACATCAGATCCGACGGTGTATTTTCTTCCACTCTCTCCCTCTTCTTCCTCTTTCCAACGAGACACATTCAGGAGGAAAGCAATGGCTGGAATAACAGCCCGACGGGGTTCCTTTAGTTTCGTTCGGGGCTTGAGCGGCGGCCAGAGCAGCAGGGAAGCTTTGAGCGGCCGGGGGCAGGGGAGGCGACTGGGCACGAGCGGTGGGTTTGGGGGGAGTGGGCGGGTGTTGGGTGGCCTTTGAGCGGGGGGGGGGGAGCCATTACCGCAGGGATATGCGAGCGCGCAAAGGCTTCTTCATGGTCACAGTGAACTCCAACTCTTCCGACAGATCGACCTCCTCTCCATCCACGACCTTCTTCCACTCGAACTCCCTCACGAGGTAAGCCAAGTAGTACTCGAGGTGGAGCATGGCCATGCCGAGCCCCGGGCATATCCTCCTCCCAGCCCCAAATGGCATCATCTTGATTTCCCTGCTCCCGGTTATGTCCACCCCTTCCCCTTCCCCTCCTTCCATGAACCTCTCCGGCCTGAACTCCAATGGTTCCTTCCATACATCACCGTCCCACCCCATCTCCGCTGCCGCAAAGTTCACCACTGTCCCCTTCGGGATGGTGTACCCTCCGAGTGATGCATCCTCCGACATCGCGTGCGGTAGCATGAATTGGGCGGGCGGGTGGCGACGGAGTGTCTCGAGGATCACGGCCTTGAGGTATGGCATCTTTTGCAAGTCCTCCACATCAATCACGACCAGAAGGGGCAACTTCAGCAATCTCTTTGTAAAGCTTCTGTTGTACATGTTGGTGCTTGACGAGATTCGCCATGGCCCACTCCAAGGTTGTCGCCGTGGAGTCGATGCCGGCATTAAAGAACTCGGAGCAAAGACTAACATTCTCGAAGTCGTCAAGCTTCCTACCACCATCAGGAAGCTCGAGCTCCAGAAGGGTGTCGACGTAGCATAGAGAGGACTTCTCCATGGCATTTCGTCGATCCTGTATAAGCGGCACCATGATCTCCTCCTGCCTCTGTCTTATACCCAGGAACCTCCTCCACCTCTTCCACAAAAGGACCCTCCCAACCATCGGCTTCAGGTCGAACACCATGAGCTTCAAGCCAATAAGCAGCAACTCACGTTGCACCTTCTCGATCTCTATCACGAGTCTCTCCTCGAGCATACTTCCAAAGCAGATGCATGCAAACAGCCGGTACAGGAGGGCGATTGGCGATGCCCCGGAGGGAGGGGCGGCGCAACCGTTGGGTTGGTGCAGGTGGCGAGAAGGAGTGGCGGAGGGGGAACCTGCTGGACGCAAGCGGATGGAGGGCGCATCCCTGGAGTAGAGCAACAGGGGCGTTGGGGGTGCATCGTTCGCTCGTGGGAGTTGTGGGCAGCGCACGATCATGGCGTGGACGGCGGTTGCGCAGGCGGCGCCCCGGAGAGAGGGGCGGCAGTCGGGGGGCTCGACTTGGGGCTTCAGGCGGCGCAACGTGAGCCGGGGCTTCGACGAGGACGACGGGGAGGCGGTGGTGGGAAACGGATGTGAGGAGGGAGGGGTGGAATGGCAATAACCGTAAATTTGACAAACAAGATGGGTATATTGTTACATTTAATAACGGAATCTGTTTAGTTTTAACGGACAAATGGATGGAGGTTAACCAGAGGGTCTGCACGGTAATGGTTAGCAAGATTACAGGGTGTAGGGAGGAATATCGATGTTTCAAAGGTCGTAGAGGTAATTTTGAAAGATTTCAGGGTTCGCTGGGTAAATATCCCTTAATTATATAATGTGAATCCAATTCACATTAAATTGATAAATTATAAATCATACTTACAAATAAACTCTCTATGATATTATGAATCATATTCACAATACAAATATAATTATCGTGAATAGTGTTATCCACATTAATCATATCTTTGGTAATTAAATCCAATTTAGTTATCTTAGATACCTTTCTACACATGTCAAAATAATGTAAATCATATCCATATTATTAATGATAACTAAATCATATTTAATCATCGATATTCCAATACCAAGATATTATCAATAATAGAATTATTCTAAACTCTTTCACGAACAATGTGTTTTCTCCGTTGATACTTATAAATAAGGATACGACGATTGTATATTCCATGTATAATAACTTGGATACTAAGATCTAATCCCATATCCAGATCTAGAGGAGATGTCTAATCAAGTCAGACATAATATCTAATCTTCTCATTGTATTTGAATCATATTCAGATCAATATCTAACATTTGGACTAAGATTGGATAATCAATCTACTTCCCTCATAATGGAAGTGCCATAGTTATACAATCGTTTAAGATCACATCATCCTTGAGTATTCTTAATTACCGTACATACAACATATTGAAGACCTAGAATAAACATGGAGTTTTTTATTACCTTTGAATTATCTTCTTCATGATTTATCATTAAGTTTCTTATTTGATCATTGGGAGTTGGTATCGATCATATGCTTTCCAAAAGCATATATTATACCTACAAATCACGTCTTGCTTCCAAAAGTAAGAAGATCATTGATGGAATTTGATTAGTCCCAATATCTCATGAGAGAGCTCATGCCTTCCGGTTCAGTAGTGATAGTGCATGATCCTTTGAGAGATCACATCACTCGTATGCCCTCGTATGCACACTAGCTCGTTGTTGTATATACCTTGATTAGATCGTCAGTCTAATGGTTTGCCTGATGTACATACTTAGACAAATAGTAATGCATCTATCTCACGTTAGAGGGTGTGTGCTTTTGTCGTGACAGATGACGACATAGGTCGTAGTTATCTTAATCTGTTAAGTCAACTCTTTGACCCAGCTTATCCGACACCTCTGAATCTCTATTCCCGTGCAGAGGACATGCATCAAGAGGTCGCCATTCAAATATCAACCTTTGAAGTAAGGATTGCCATCTCCTTCTCAGACTTGAGACCCTTTCTTAATAATCATTTGACAGTGCTATATGAGTCCTCAATCTAACTCTTTAGGTATCATCCAAGCGTCAACATCTACGATTAAACCATTGAATCGATATATGTATAATTATTAAGATGGTCATCGTACATAACTCTAACTGTACTAAGGGATCTTTATAAGTGCATTCATTCATTAATCTTAGATAGGGAGTGGCCATCAATAACTTTTATTGATATATAGAAAAGATCTTAATAACATTTATTATAGAAATGTTCCGCACAAGCTCACATGCCCAACATATTATTCGCTAGTCTCAGACCCATCCTTTCTATATATGTTTTTTTTGTCATTATGTATTTTCAAGATAAGGAAATATGATATAATCGTATCATCTTAACATGATTCTCATCTTTTAAAATTAAGAGTTGACGACAACCAAAACCATGTGTGTCTGCATTCTTCCTACTCTTGGAAATCTCATGTTATGTAGGGTATATCTGAAGGATACGAGGAATCCTCAACCGCATCACGAAAGCGTGATGATCGCATCTCATGCGATCAGGGCGACTAGTTGCACTAGTCGCTAGACGCAACGGAAATTAAATTTTTTTAATCAAGTGATGAAACCACATGATCACAAGAACATTTCTTCGATCGTTTCATCAAACCGCAAAGTATTAGAAATACCTCTTGAAGCGTGGTAGCGATCATAAGATCTCTAAAGAAAGAGATCCTCCTGACTCAAGTCTGATCTACGAAGATGGCACTTGCTTGCGTGATGATGAGACGCGTTCCTCCCGCAATCCTCGATGAAGATCCAAGCCTTGAATCTCCTGATTTCGTCCAATGAAATCCGTCGATGGAGATCCACAATAAATCGAAGCGACAACACAACGGCGTGGAGACGATTGCTTGTTCCCTCAAAGCACAAGGTGGACGGCCACCTTAGAGAGAGGACGAGAATGAGAGAGGGAGAGAGGAAAAGTAGGCGTGTACCTGTACATCCTGCATACTGGAAGACCTATGATCAACCTAAAGATTAAGATCAATTTTACACTGTCTTCTTCAGGGTTTGATCACCAAGTTTCTCGATATTGGTCATTGGGGATCGGTATCGATCATATGCTTTCCCAAAGCATATATCATACCTTCAAATTCTTGCCATGCTTCCAAAGCACGACGACCATGCATGGAATTTGATCGGTCCCAATACCTCATGAGTGAGCTCATGTCTTCCGGTTCATAAGCGAACATATATGATCCCTTTGAGAGATCGTATTACCCATATGCCCTTACATGCACTCCAGCGCGTCGGTGTATAGACCTTGGTTAGGTCATCAACCTGTTGGTCTGCCAAATGTACACACTCAGACATATAGTAACACATCTGTCTCTGGTTATAGGATGTGTGCCTATGCTGTGACAACATTCAACATAGGACTTAAGTTTTCTCGATCTTGTTAAGTCAACCCTTTGACCTAACTAATCTGACACCTCCGAATCTCTATTCCTATGCAGAGGACATGCATCAAGAGGTCGGTCAGATATCAACCTATGTGAGAAAGGATTGCCATCTCCTACTTAGGCTGGAGATCATCTCTTAATAATCATTTGACGGTGCTTGATGAGTCCTCTATTGATGAAACTCGATTTCATCATCTTAATTGTCCATTATTAACCCCCTTGCTTAAGCTTTGTGTCAATAAAACCCAGTTAATGTCCTGTAATTATCAGAGTCTCGAATAAGTTAAAAACCACAAAAAAATCACAAAATTAAAATATGTGGTATTTTTAGCCTTAAAAATACCCTTAAAAATATTTCGGGTCTTTGTTTGATCTCATCTCCAGTTTTGGTCAACATGAAACTTGGAGATCTCATCAATATCTACAACTTTTATGTTTTGAGATTTCTCAAATACGACCAAATCAACCCTCAAAAATAAAAAATACTCTCTGAGTAATCTGATTAGGCCACGTGGCCCAATCTGGGTGAGCCACGTGGCCCGACCTCCTTTGTATCGTCCGCCTGCGCCTCAGCCGTTGGATCCCCTTCTGATCCAATGGCCCTGCTCTTTCCACAACCTCCTTTTCTTCCTAGCCGTTCGATCCATTCCTGCCTCTGATCTGCACCGCACGTCAGCGCCCACCTCTCCGCACGCCACATAGAGCGTTGGTCACCTTCCGATCCCTTTGATCATCACCGTCCACTGCCACTTAGTCTCTCAACCCTTCGATCAGACTCTCCGTTACATCATGACCGTCCACTAGAGCGCATGCCTCAGCTCGACACGTGGCCCATCCGTTGCCCTTCGATCGTGTCAAAACAGATCATATCCCCACCGTTCTCTCACGCCCAACCGTCAGCCGTTGGATCTCCAGATCCAACGGCTGATCTTCATCGTCAACCTCCCGACTCCCACCTCTCACACGTTCTCCATCTCGCACCCCACTCGCCCCCTTCCTTTTTCCTCCTCCACTCCAGCCATCATCTCAACTCGCCAACCATCCCACTGCGTTCACCTATCATCCACGATCTTCGTCGATGCCTCCATTAACCATCGTCGTCCTCCCACTCGCTCCACATATCCCTCGAAACCCACGACCTCATCACTAATTCTGCCACCTTCAACCTTCAAATACGTCGTCCCCGCCACCTATCCACTCCGTCTACCTTTATGCGAGGGATGGCCCAGCCCTCCTCCTCATCCCTGTGACAGGGGGAGGAGAGAGGATCGAGCGACGACGACTGTCTCCTCCGGTGTCGACCCACCGCCGATCACGACAGTGCTGCAGCGCTTCAAGCCCGCTCGAGCTGCTCCGAGTTGCTGCCGGAGTCCAGCGAAGACCCAGGGATCCTCTAGAACCCCAAGCCTAAGCTCCCACTCCATCTTCGACCAGGTAAACCTTCTTCTTCTTCTCTGGTATTTTTATTTAATTTTCCCTCATTTAATTAGACTTCCTCGTCCAATCTCGCTCTCCACTGAACCCCCCTTGAGCTTCGCCTCGCATTCATTATCCACGCTTAACATTCTCGATCACCTTCTTCTTCATCCAGACCTCATCGCCTTCCGACCCATCTCCTCCGCCACCCATGGCGGAGGAGCTCTGAGCTCCCGCTCTTCTCCGCCCTCAGAGCTCCCACTCCACTCCACTACACACACGCAACGTATTTTCGTGCTTCGGCTATGTGTCTAACGCTGCAGGTCAACAAGTCTTTCAATGGCCGGAGGGATGTCGGAGCTAATTTCGCCAATCACGTAGCCGTCACTAGGGCTTCGACAGCTCTATCCAGAAGGCGGTGGGTCCTCCCCGAGCTCTCAGCCTCCTCAGCGAATGTTCATGGAGCTCTGGGGAGGTCTCCAGTACTCGAGATCTCGCGGCGGAGTTAGAGCTGCTTTACCGGAGCTCTATTCCCGCCGCCAGCCGCTGAAGAAGACGAAGCATAGTTGCCGTTGTATGGTCTCCTCTCAGCGACCATCTGATGAATCTGCGATTCGTCATCTTTATTCATTTATTTTAGCTTAAAATCCCTTATAAAACACCTGCATATAATGCTAACTCCATATTCTTACTAACTTGCATTTGTGTGTAAATATTGTACATTTCTTACTGATTTTAACCTAAAATAAATAAATAAAGAAAGAAAGGAAAAATAAAGAAAAGAAAATAAAAAAAGGGAAGACTGTATACAGGATGACCCGAACCCCGAGAGAAGGTCAAGACTTGACCTGATCGACCAGAAATAAAGTAGGGGGAGATAGGGTCCTCAACCAGAAAATCCAAAAAAAATGTGTTTCTCACTTATTTTGTGTATATCTGTATAAAACTAACACTAATTTATGTGTACCTTAATTGACCCCAAATCAAATAACATTCAAAATCAAAGTTGTAAATAAAAATGCGGCCTAATTAATAAAACTGATTGCACAATTAAATCATGAACGGAATAAAAGTAGCCACACTTGGAAAAAGCCACTAAGCACTAATTGAAAGATCAATTCCTGCTCCATATGATATTAAATTAAACCAATTTCACTTCCATTGAGTTCTAAATCAAATTATCTTCAAAATGGCTGTGATTTTATAATTTTTGGAGTTATGGTTGAAAAGTCGGTTTTCTGGGGTGGTTTGTGCAATTTTCCCTTGTATTTTGTGTATATTGTATTTGTATATATATTTGTAAATATTTTTACTAATTACTTAAAACAAAAATAAAAATAAAAAAATTAATAAAATTCTTTAAACAAAAAAAAGAGAGGCTAATTTCTCCATTTATCCTTGTATATAATGTCATATATGTGTATAGTATATGTATATAGTTGCAATTTTTAACTAACCATCATAAAAAAATAAAAAAAATAACATTTTCAAATTCCAATAAATAAAGTGACGAAAATTCAAAAAAATTAGAGAATTTTGTAAATAATTTTATCTTTCTATTTTATCTCTCATGTTATCTCTCCCACCAAAAAAAATTCAAAAATCTCTCTTATTTTCTTCAAAAATTCAAATGTCTCTCTTTTCAATTTATATGGCTCCATCTCCCTCATTCCAACCTGATCAATCTTTAGAGAGAGGAGCCCGATCTCCGAGAGAAATTTCGTCGAGGAAGTTGCCTAGCCTCCGAGCCGTCCGGTGACAGCGAGTCGGCCTTGTCGAGGCGATCACGGTCCATTTTCCGCTCCTAAGGTGAGATCCAATTTTTCTTCGCATTTTTATCTTAGTTTAATCTTAGTGTAGTCTTCGCAATTTTTTTATTGTCATTTTATTCTTCTAGATCTTAAGAAAATCCACCACGATTTTGATCCGCCATCGACTCGATTTTTCATCTCATCATCGCGATCTCTTCGCCTTCTATTTCTACCGTCCACGATCTCTCAACTCCGACCGCGTACGGTGGTCGGAGATCGGATTCGAGTCCCTCATCTTTCGCCGAATCCCCATCCATGTTCCGATTTTGTAGATAAATAAATCTTCTTTCCTTTACTTCTAACGTTTGTTTTGCAGGGTCAGATAAAAAACAAAAAAAATAATAATTATTCTTTATCCCTTCTATTCCCTATTTTTTCGGATTTGAAAAAAAAAATAATAAAAAAATTTCTTCTCTATTCACTGTTTAAAAAAATTAAAAAAATTAAAAAAAAAACACAAGCGGGCGGCAGTGCCGTCCCGCACCGCAGCATCTTCCAGATCGCCCCGCCGACCAGGGCCGCCTCCACAGTACCGCCCCTCCTCCTGGCAGCGAAGAACGCGGCCACCGCCGCGCCCAGGCCAGCAGCGCGAGCAACCACCCCTGCTGCACCGACGGCAACGCCCACGTCCTCCACCATCGCGCCCCTCCGCCTCCTGCGGCGGTGCAGCACCGCGCCAGCCCTGACCTCGAGCAGCCGCCGCCCGCACGAGCTTCTCCGCCTGTGGCACGACCCCGCTCCAACGCCAGCCCCTCCAGAACGCCAGCCGCTCGTCGCGCCTTGCCGAAGAATAAGGGCGGCGCCCCCCTTGTTGGTGCCTCCGCGCCACCAGCTGCCGTCGAAGAAGAAGAGTAGAGGAGGCGGCGGCCATCCCTCTTGCCCCTGTTGGATGCAAGTAACGAAGAGAACCCTTGTTAGGGTTTTGACTTTAATAATTGATTGAGAAAATTACAGTATTGGTTCCAGAAGTTTTTAAAATTGCAGAGACATCCAGGCTTCAAATCAGATCATATGCAACACACGTGATACTGGGTAATTTGCGAAATTCAGTCTGATATTTATTTTATTACATTTCTGTCCAGAACTTTTCAGTAATTACAATTTGATCCCCGAACTGCAGAACAATAACTTGCTTGATCTTTTGATTGAAATAAATGTCATTTGTGATCTAAAAAAATTGAAAAAATTGTGCTATGCTCTTCATTTGATTGTTTTATTAGCATAAATTTTTCATTGTATTTTGACTTCATTTGATATTATTAAAAAATCAAAAACATGTCATTTTGCCTTGTTTGAAATTCCAAAATTCATAAAAATTCTAAAATACCTCTAAAAATTCCAAAAAAATTAGATTAGTTGTATTTCATTGTCTTTTAATTTCTTGCCAATTTTCATGCATTAATTATTTATAAAATCCAAAAAAATTGAAAAATATCAAAAATCTTCTAAAAATCATAAAAAATTCTACAAAAATCCAAAAATTGTGATTTCGGTTTCTGTTTGTAGATATTTGTTTCTAATTTGTCTTAAAAATAATTGCCAGGAGTTTTGGATATTTTAAATATTTTTAAATTGTAAATTACTCCAGGCTGTGCACTTTTTTCTTATTTTCTCACTGTTTGAATTTTAGAAAAATACAAAAACATCTGAAAATTCCACAAAAATTCTTAAAAACACTTTAAAACTTTTAAAACCCAAAAATATTTTCTTTGAATTTTTCTGAGCAATTTTTAATAATTGAAAAATTAAAAAAAAGAGTCGGTGTGCCACATCACTTCATTGTTTATATCCACTGCATTCATTCCTTCATTTTCTCATATTTGAAAATTGTGTTTCTTACACATTCTCTTTTCTTTTTCTTGCGAGGGCCCGCGGAGCGAAGGAGGCGATCCTAGGAGAGCCGAAGCACCCAAGCGACGTGGAGGCGGCTTGATTCTTCACCAAGCCGCAGGATAGCGTGAGAAGAGGAGAAGAAAATTGAAAGAGCCGAAAAAAAAGAGAGAAAGAAAAAAAAAAGAAAGAGAGAGAGTTTTTATCATTTGAACTCTTGTAAACGGACATTCATTTGTTGCGGGGTTTGTTTCGCCAAGTGCCGGTGCACTTGGGGGACCTCACCGGTTTTGTTTTCATCGCCTTTATTTTCTTTGTTTTCCGCGGATTTCGAAAGCCACCTATTGATTTCTTTAATTAATTTGCTTGAGCCAGGTAATTAATTAGGTTCAAACACCCTAAACAAGAATTTATGTGCCTATAGAGTAGAGCGTAAATTGGACTTAGTCAAATTAACTTGTTCTTGCCCGTTAATAGAAGTTATCATCTAGGACGGTTTACTTGCATTGCATATAGGTTAGTTTATTTTCTGTATTTAAATTCTGCGCGGATCACTTGCATGTAGAGTGCTGGCGACAAGGTACGCATCTCTAACCCCTGCATGCATCATCGTTTTTAATCGCGCATTGGCATTTCCGATCTCCTCCCTTGTTTTCACTCACATAAGTTAAAAAGGAAATTGGACACTCGGTAGGCGATTCTTTGAAAATATTTTAACCAAGTGATAACTGCCTAAAATTTGGGACTGCTAAAGAAAACTCGACCCAAAAAAATACAAGGAAAAATCATTGTTTTGGGGAGAGTAACCCCCTCATTGTATTCGTTTTAACTTGCTCGCGTACACACTAAGGTTAGTGCCCAAATCCCATAATTCAACCTAAGTGTTTGTACAACTTTGTGATTATCACCTAACTCTAAAATCAACAAGATTAAGAGACCGAACCTTCACGGTCTTCACATTGCGTTGAGTTGGTGAATTGGGGGTTTGTATTGTGTTTGATTGTTTGTGTGCATACCAGATCTTTTCTGTGCATTTGCGCCTTTTTCTCCATATCTTTTGGCTTGACCCTCGTGCTCTCCCATCATTTGTTTCGAAGATGGCCTTGTACTCTCCAGACGATCCACCTTCTCTTTTGCAGGAGGATCTTCCTCCTGATGTTTGTGCATATCCGCCTAACCCATTATTTCAGGAGATGGAGGACTTTGATTTTCACCCTCCCTCATTCAACCCACCCGATCCTGGGATTTTGGAGTCACCTTTCATGATTTCCACACTTAACACATTGAATCAAATGGTGGAGCATATGAATTCGAAGATTTACAATTTTATTAACATAAATGAGAGACAGAACGCTGCTCCAATATTTGAGGATATTGATTCACTCGAGGATAATCATGAGAGCTTGAAATCATCCAAAACACAAAAAAATGAGAAAATTTTGAAAATACAAAAAGATTATGGGAGACATATTATTGATTCATTTTGTGAGAAAAGAACCCAAATGCCCGATCATTTACCCACACAGCCATGTCCCAACCTAGATCCCGAGGATGCCACTGTACAGACTGCTCTTGACAATCCTCATGTAAATGCTGATTCCGACCTCCTCCCTTGTATGGATGAGGTCCAAAAATTCAAAAAAATGTTGACTAAACCCGAAGTGGTGGCCACCCTTCATGAGATCATTAAAGCCCCACTTCAACAGGCCATGACAGATTTATCTACTCCTCAACACAAGAAAAGAAAGCGAAGGAGAAGATCTGAGCGTCATATCTTGACCATGGCTACTGCCTACGCCATCTCTCACCGTCCATATTTTAAGAAAGGGAACACGGTCACACCTCTTGTGAGTTGCTCCATATCTGACTATTCTTGTGATAACGCTCTCCTTGATGGCGGTTCATCAATCAACATAATACCCTTCTCTATGGTACAGTCTCTTCATCTTGGGCCTCTCAAGAAAACCAGGATGATAGTTCAATTTGCTGATGGATCTATCAAGAGGCCGAAGGGTATTTTAGAAAACGCTGTCATTCTTATTCAGGGCATGGATTTTACTTCGGATTTTGTTGTAATGCCCATGGAGACCTCCACCCCTGTGGAGCACCCTCCAATCATCCTGGGACGGCCTTTCCTTGCCTCTGCGGGAGCCGTTATTGACTATGGTTCATGAGAGATTCGCTTCCGTTCTGATGTAGGGAGCGATGTGTTAATCACTACACCCACTACCGTCCAGAAACCCGCATCCCATGAGAGCCCACCCGTGTTAGACAACCCCAAGGATTTTGATCATGATGATAATACCAGAGATTTTTGCTATATGATGGATGATACTGAGGCCCGAGAATTCCTCTTCAAGGAGGAGGACTCGGAAAGCATAGACCTTGGAGTTCCCTCTTCTAGTACGTGGCGATGCATTGATGACATCCGCGGGATTTACACGATAGACACCCTAGAGCGGAAGGCAGACCCTGAGACTAGACAGGAAGGACATGATTCGACTACTTCCACTGATGAGTCCATTCCTATTCACCTTGATTCAGATGAGACCGATCAGGCCAAATTTGATTTGATTGCTTTTATAAAGGAATTTGGGCCTTTTGATAAAGATGATGATCCAGTAGAGGCTCGCCAGGCTGAAATTGATCCTACTTTTTCTGATAATGATTTCGAGCCATTCTACTTTGATGTTTGCGAGACTTCCAAGGCAGGACATGATCACACTACTTCCAATAACCGGTTTAGGCCTGCACAATCTGAAACCGCTGAGCATACATTCTTGGTCGATTCTACTCAGTTCATATCTAATGATAATCCCAATATCGACCTACATCTTGTCAAATCCATACCTCAGCGGTCCCGCAAGAAGGTTCGCTTTCGATCTTCTTAACCTTTGTACATCCACTCCTCTTGTATATCCTTTCGTTTCACTCCGTCTTCTCCCGTTTTATCATTCACCCCTTTTCCGTGTGTGTGTGTATATATGCTATACTTAGGATGTGCTTTATCCTAAGTATAGGGGGGTGAAGGATTTGTGTTGTTCATATTCGTCATGTTTATCACCCTTGTTATTGTTGCCTATACTTAGGGATACTCTACCCTAAGTATGGGGGGGGGTGATGTTGTTCATATCGTGTCTTTGTGAGTCTGTACATTCTCTTCATCGGTTTTCCCCTTTGTACATTCCATTATACTTAGGATTACTTGATCCTAAGTATAGGGGGGGATCACCAACTTCTCTTTATCTTTTCTTTGAGTCGTTGTAGCATAGGAGTCTTTTCACCTCTCTTTGATTAGCACGAGTTATGTCTTCCTTTGTCGCTCTCTGATCACTATGAGGACATAGTTCGAGCTAAGTATAGGGGGGTGTCGTATATATTGTATATATACTTTAGACATAACTCGTACTTTTAAATATATTTATTTGGAGGGTTATGTGTATATTTTATAAAATCCACAAAAATAACAAAAAAAACAAAACAAAAACAAAACAAAAAACAAAACAAAACAAAAAAAACAAAACAAAAACAAAAAAAACGAGAAAAAAAAACACAAAAAAAACACAAACAAAACAAAAAAAATGGGAAGAGAGAGAGAGAGAGAGAAAAAACAAAAACAAAACAAAAACAAAAAAAAACAAAAAAAAAACAAAAAAAAAGTCTCTTGTATATATTACTAACCCTTTCTCCTTAAAAAAAACTACAAAACCAAAAATCATAAAAATTTGCAAAAAAAAATTTTTTTTTTCATGTGCATTTTTCTCCAAAAATCCATAAAAAGTTCAAAATTATAAAATTGTTTAAAAAAATGGTTCTTTTCACATGTGCATCATTCCTTAAAAAAAAAACTCTCTGCATTGTTCATAGTCTGCATTTGCATGTGCATTTTTCTGGATAGTATTGATATTTAAACTATGTCTGGAATAAAATTGAAGAATGGAGCTTAGTTGGACCTTAATCCACCTAATTCTAAGAGGAACTTCACCGAGAAATAGGATTTTAGAAGCTTCAGGTCTTTGACTTAATTCTTTGAGTTCCACATGACAATGTGCAGCATTTGACCCTTAGTGTCTAACCTGGTCTCTTCATTCTGGGTACAACTATGGAATAGCGAATTAATTTGTACTCCTGCACTATGCACTTAGCTCAACTCAGACGGGATGTTGGAAGACTGTATGAGTTTCTTTTCTGGTAGCGTGGAAATCTAAAGACCGGAGTAACGGGTTGAAATAAAGCTTCGGAAAAGGGATGGACGGCTGGGCACAATTTTTTCTAAGACCCCAAAAAATGTACGGAATAAAAAGATGCTATATCCGTAGGGGCAAAACAAGATCCAAGCAGAACCACCAAAACTCCAAATACAAAGAAGCTACTACCAAATAAAAATCTGACCAAAAAGGTCCAAGCTTCAAGAAAACCTGCAGATCTTGGTGGAGACTCGGCTACACTGGCCAGCTTCACAAGGAGAGGTGACCACACCAAACCACCCTCCAGTTCTTTTCTCATTCTTCTAACTTCTCCCCCAATTCGATTGTGAACACAACATGACAGACCTTAGAAGGAAATACCTGACTCCCCGAGGACGAGTTATTGGAGAGGAGATTTGCATGGTAGTCCAGCATTCTGGATGGGAAGAGCTAAAATTTTTCACACACATGAGTCGATTATTCAATGTTCATAGGGTATGCTTTGGGAAGAGGATCGATCTAAGATGACTTCTGGGCCAAAACTGTGACAATGATGTGTAGAACTTGAAGGCTGTTGGTTTTAAAATCCTAAGTCTCACAGAAGTTCCGACACATAAATAATCCAAAGGTCCGACAGAGCTCCAAACTACAATTTTATGAAGATAAGTTTAATACTCAATATTGTCCTACTTTCTTTATTTTCCCTTTCTTTTTCTTCTTCACTTATTCTTTCAAATAAGTGTTTGCTAAGGGACTAGCAAAGGTAAAGCATAGGGGGATGATGAATCTGCGATTCGTCATCTTTATTCATTTATTTTAGCTTAAAATCCCTTATAAAACACCTGCATATAATGCTAACTCCATATTCTTACTAACTTGCATTTGTGTGTAAATATTGTACATTTCTTACTAATTTTAACCTAAAATAAATAAATAAAGAAAGAAAGGAAAAATAAAGAAAAGAAAATAAAAAAAGGGAAGACTGTATACAGGATGACCCGAACCCCGAGAGAAGGTCAAGACTTGACCTGATCGACCAGGAATAAAGTAGGGGGAGATAGGGTCCTCAACCAGAAAATCCAAAAAAAAAATGTGTTTCTCACTTATTTTGTGTATATCTGTATAAAACTAACACTAATTTATGTGTACCTTAATTGACCCCAAATCAAATAACATTCAAAATCAAAGTTGTAAATAAAAATGCGGCCTAATTAATAAAACTGATTGCACAATTAAATCATGAACGGAATAAAAGTAGCCACACTTGGAAAAAGCCACTAAGCACTAATTGAAAGATCAATTCCTGCTCCATATGATATTAAATTAAACCAATTTCACTTCCATTGAGTTCTAAATCAAATTATCTTCAAAATGGCTGTGATTTTATAATTTTTGGAGTTATGGTTGAAAAGTCGGTTTTCTGGGGTGGTTTGTGCAATTTTCCCTTGTATTTTGTGTATATTGTATTTGTATATATATTTGTAAATATTTTTACTAATTACTTAAAACAAAAATAAAAATAAAAAAATTAATAAAATTCTTTAAACAAAAAAAAGAGAGGCTAATTTCTCCATTTATCCTTGTATATAATGTCATATATGTGTATAGTATATGTATATAGTTGCAATTTTTAACTAACCATCATAAAAAAATAAAAAAAATAACATTTTCAAATTCCAATAAATAAAGTGACGAAAATTCAAAAAAATTAGAGAATTTTGTAAATAATTTTATCTTTCTATTTTATCTCTCATGTTATCTCTCCCACCAAAAAAATTCAAAAATCTCTCTTATTTTCTTCAAAAATTCAAATGTCTCTCTTTTCAATTTATATGGCTCCATCTCCCTCATTCCAACCTGATCAATCTTTAGAGAGAGGAGCCCGATCTCCGAGAGAAATTTCGTCGAGGAAGTTGCCTAGCCTCCGAGCCGTCCGGTGACAGCGAGTCGGCCTTGTCGAGGCGATCACGGTCCATTTTCCGCTCCTAAGGTGAGATCCAATTTTTCTTCGCATTTTTATCTTAGTTTAATCTTAGTGTAGTCTTCGCAATTTTTTTATTGTCATTTTGTTCTTCTAGATCTTAAGAAAATCCACCACGATTTTGATCCGCCATCGACTCGATTTTTCATCTCATCATCGCGATCTCTTCGCCTTCTATTTCTACCGTCCACGATCTCTCAACTCCGACCGCGTACGGTGGTCGGAGATCAGATTCGAGTCCCTCATCTTTCGCCGAATCCCCATCCATGTTCCGATTTTGTAGATAAATAAATCTTCTTTCCTTTACTTCTAACGTTTGTTTTGCAGGGTAAGATAAAAAACAAAAAAAATAATAATTATTCTTTATCCCTTCTATTCCCTATTTTTTCAGATTTGAAAAAAAAATAATAAAAAAATTTCTTCTCTATTCACTGTTTAAAAAAAATTAAAAAAATTAAAAAAAAAACACAAGCGGGCGGCAGTGCCGTCCCGCACCGCAGCATCTTCCAGATCGCCCCGCCGACCAGGGCCGCCTCCACAGTACCGCCCCTCCTCCTGGCAGCGAAGAACGCGGCCACCGCCGCGCCCAAGCCAGCAGCGCGAGCAACCACCCCTGCTGCACCGACGGCAACGCCCACGTCCTCCACCATCGCGCCCCTCCGCCTCCTGCGGCGGTGCAGCACCGCGCCAGCCCTGACCTCGAGCAGCCGCCGCCCGCACGAGCTTCTCCGCCTGTGGCACGACCCCGCTCCAACGCCAGCCCCTCCAGAACGCCAGCCGCTCGCCGCGCCTTGCCGAAGAATAAGGGCGGCGCCCCCCTTGTTGGTGCCTCCGCGCCACCAGCTGCCGTCGAAGAAGAAGAGTAGAGGAGGCGGCAGCCATCCCTCTTGCCCCTGTTGGATGCAAGTAACGAAGAGAACCCTTGTTAGGGTTTTGACTTTAATAATTGATTGAGAAAATTACAGTATTGGTTCCAGAAGTTTTTAAAATTGCAGAGACATCCAGGCTTCAAATCAGATCATATGCAACACACGTGATACTGGGTAATTTGCGAAATTCAGTCTGATATTTATTTTATTACATTTCGGTCCAGAACTTTTCAGTAATTACAATTTGATCCCCGAACTGCAGAACAATAACTTGCTTGATCTTTTGATTGAAATAAATGTCATTTGTGATCTAAAAAAATTGAAAAAATTGTGCTATGCTCTTCATTTGATTGTTTTATTAGCATAAATTTTTCATTGTATTTTGACTTCATTTGATATTATTAAAAAATCAAAAACATGTCATTTTGCCTTGTTTGAAATTCCAAAATTCCTAAAAATTCTAAAATACCTCTAAAAATTCCAAAAAAATTAGATTAGTTGTATTTCATTGTCTTTTAATTTCTTGCCAATTTTCATGCATTAATTATTTATAAAATCCAAAAAAATTGAAAAATATCAAAAATCTTCTAAAAATCATAAAAAATTCTACAAAAATCCAAAAATTGTGATTTCAGTTTCTGTTTGTAGATATTTGTTTCTAATTTGTCTTAAAAATAATTGCCAGGAGTTTTGGATATTTTAAATATTTTTAAATTGTAAATTACTCCAGGCTGTGCACTTTTTTCTTATTTTCTCACTGTTTGAATTTTAGAAAAATACAAAAACATCTGAAAATTCCACAAAAATTCTTAAAAACACTTTAAAACTTTTAAAACCCAAAAATATTTTCTTTGAATTTTTCTGAGCAATTTTTAATAATTGAAAAATTAAAAAAAAAGAGTCGGTGTGCATATTCTTGATCTTGTTTATATTGCTTCGTATTATTTTTGGAAAATAAAAAAATTTGCAAACATAAAATTCACTAAAAATTTGAAAATCAGAAAATACAAAAAAATTGGAAATAAAAAAAAATAAATAAAAATAAAAAGATAAAAAAATCACAAAAACCAAGGATAGTTGTCCTTTGAGATTCTTGTTTTCTTTTAATTAGTTTCTGATTAATTGAATAACCCTCGGGAATTGTAGCCTCCCTGAGTTCGACCCTGTCCGCTATACAGGTTAATAAGTAGCAAAAATCAAAAAAAAAAATATTTTTTGTTGACGCGGGTTTTGGGGAAAATCAACGACACATATTTTCACAATTAATCACCAACCCTAAAAATTTGCGCTCAACACCATCCAACGGCCCCGATGAGGCCATACCATCACCTTCAACAGCCGTTGGATCCTCTCGATCCGACGGCCTTAACGCAGCCACGTCAACACACAATTCATAGAGCAGGCACCGTTGGATCCTCATCATCCAACGGCTCAGAAGAGACCGCGTGAACCATTCCAGGAGCCTTTGGATCCACACGATCCAATGGCCGCCGAGCTAGCCACGCGTCAACACCAGTGCCTCTCCGAGCCTTAGCGCCAGACCAGTAGGTTCGGATGAACCCGAACCTATCTCGAGCCTGCATCGATCCGAACCTAACGTACGAGCCTAGCTGAAGCTTCATCGAGCCTCTGTCGAGCCTGATCCGACCTCCGAGCCTAGATCGCACGTGCCTGGCACGTGCATATCTGGACAAATTACAGGTAGCCCCCGCCGTCTTCTTCAATTTGCAGATAGGTCCCTGGAGCACGTGCAACACCTGCGCGCCTGGGACATTTTGCCCTCGTACCCTTGCGGGTTTAAATAATTGCAAATATGTCCCCGCGCATTTGGTTTATTTACAGGGAGGTCCTCAAACTTTGCCATATTTACATTTTAGTCCCTCCCGGGGACCTGTTTGTAATTATCATTTCATGTTTCTTTTCAGTTATTCCCTTGTCTTCCTTCATGCATATCTTGAGCCTCGTAACTCCGATTAAGTTGATTTTAGTTTCATTTTAAAGCTCGTTTGACGTACTTCTTAATGGCATACTTGTTCGCTTGTTTTGACACTATAATCTCAATGTATCTCTTTAAACAACTCAAGTGTCTTTTATGCCTTTTGATTAATCTTGCAATATATGTCAAGTGAGTTATTACTCCATTTAAATCTGAAACTAACTTGTGGTTTAGTTGGCTCATCATTTAACCTAGGGAATGTTATTTCCATTGCATTTCATGGCATGTATCTGCATGATTAAAATATAAAAAAATGCATGTTTGTTTATCTCTTTAATGCATTGTCATGCATGCCTTGATCTATTTTGCTTGTAACTCAACACTTAGTTAAATAGATGAAAATTTGACTAATATGAGAAAGGCTCGTGTCCCTGAGTTTGACCTTGGGATCTTATCAAGTAAAAAAAATAAACATGACCATCTCATTCTTATTTGACGTATATCAATCAGATGGTTTTTGATGAGCCCGAATTGGACCGACTGCTACGACATTTTCAAGTGCTAATTACACACTTTTAAAGGGCTGATTTTGCGACTCGTCAAATGGCGTCGTTGCCGGGGACACGGCTCATTTCTTGTATTCTTTGGATTTTTGTTTATTTAATTTAGTGTTCATTTTATAGGTCAATTTGTCAATTCATTTTGCATTATAAAAATTTTCTTTTCTATCAATCTCTAACTATTGTTTTTGTGGCAGGGTCCTTGATGGTTCAAGGAGGCGAGGAGCAGGATGCTACCCACTGCAAGGAGCCGCAAAACATACGTGGAGCAAATAGGGAAGAAAGAAAAAAAATGTGTGTCTCGCATTTTATTTTTTCCATGCATAATAATTCGTCTTTTACAGCAGTCTTCGATCGAAGACTCGCGAATGTAATCGAACGATCGTGGTTGCGTGGGGATCGTCCCCACTTGAGTGTCGACCTAGGACCAGGCACGCGGCTCTTTGAGCGGTTTTTATTTTCCATATTTTTATGTGCTTGATCGTAGGTAGGACACACTAAATTATAAACGCATATAATCTCGCCTCACTTAGCCAAATTTAATGGATATCATTCCCCGCTAATAGATGCATGATTAGGTGCGGCTTTTATCGACTTGCATACATGGATTTTGGTTTTCAAAACAGCCCAAATTTTCACGTGTTTTCGTCAAGTCACTGCATGTTTTATCGCTTAGCCTAGATCGCGGTTTTTATCGAATACATGTTTTTCTCGGCTTTCTATTCCTAGCTTGATCACCTAGGATTAATGGAAAATGGGAATGAACGGTAGACGATGATTGCTTGATTTTGTGCTAACCATAATTCAGTGATAACCTAAAATAAAATTGGGACTGTTAATTGCAAGTCAACATAAAATGGAGTAAAACTTTGGTTTTGGGAGAGCAACACCCTCGCGTATGCATTGATTTTCATTTCACAAATTTCTCCACGTAAAAATCTAATGTTTTATCACCAATAAAACCAACAAGATAATAAACCAACCGCGGTTGGTTTCATGTGTGAGTTGGTGAATTTAAGGGTCTTTCTTGCTTGATTGAGCCTTGTTTGCTTAAATACACTCCCCAGAACCTTAGTCACTCCATCCATCTCCGTTGATTCATCCGTTCACATGTACATCCATTCCTCTTCTTCGTTCACCTTGGGTCCCTCCCAATATCAATTTCCATCTTTATACTTAGGCTAATCTCAACCTAAGTATAGGGGGGATCCGAGTCCCTGTGATTTCTCTACTCATCTTTCCTTGCCTTTATACTTAGGTTATTTCTAACCTAAGTATAGGGGGAGCTCCTCTTAGCTCCCGTATATTTCTCTATACTTAAATGGACCTATGGACTTGAGTGCTATGAGGACATAAAAAAGTTTAAGGATAGGGGGGTATACCGTATATACAGAATACTTACTTTAGCTATAATCTGAAAATTTTGAAAAATTTAAAACTTTTTGGCTAAAGTAAAATCTTTTGAACCAAGAGGACTCAAGTGTTTTTACGGCTTTTCTATACTATGTTACACTATTTTGATAAAAATATTTTTGAAGATGACTTTAAAAATGAGATTTTCTTATTTTGAAAAATCTTTTGAAAAAATGTTTTGAAAATTTTTTATTTGTGTGACATGGTTTTGAAAATTTTCTCTCTTTTCAAGGAAAGTTGAGTCTAACCTGTGTTTTAACCTTTAATTAAAATCCATAAAAATGAAAAAAATGAAATAAAATAAAACAAAATGAAAAAAATAAGAAAAGAAGAAAAGAAAAAAAATGTGTGTTTTTGAATAAAGGAGTTGGATTAATCCTCTACACTTACACTTCCACCCAGGATCTGAAATGATCGAGGAAACTTAGTTTTATGAGGTCTTTGAGATTTTAGGTTAACCAGCCTTAGCCATCAGGGTCATAGACTTACTCATCCACATTCCCCTAGGTTTCTATATTTGCATGCTATATTCCATGCTTAGTCTCAGACAAGAAGAACATGATCAGCACATCACATGCACGACTGCGGTTTTTGATGAGATGACTTGATTTTTCACCTAAGGGATTGGGATGAGGAAGTCGAGTTTGGATTTGATCTAATGATGCTCGAGGATGGGATAAAATCTTTGGAGGCTTCATGAAACCTGAGTGTCAGCAATATTAGCCAGTATGAGAACTTGGTTCTTATACTAATCTCTTGATATTGACCTAAGTGCCTGGGTGTGAAATAAATAAAAAATTGTTGATCAATGTGCGCCAACTCTTGGTAAAATCAGTGGAGCTAGCCAAAAATTTATAGAAGTCAATGAAATTCAAAGAAAATCTCTCATTCCACAAAGTCAAATATCAAAGAGCTTCCACCAAAGGCGAGCGCTCCCAAACTTTTCAAAGTGTCCACTTGGACCACCGCTATTAGGACCAGGAGTCGGGCTTGCACCAAAAAAGGGCTCTGCATCGTAAATGCTACAAGTCTGGGTGTAGAAGGTACAATAGGTACTCAAAAGAGACACACCCCGGTGTACTCCCAGGAAAACAAGTGCAGACGGCTCCAACTTCTCTTGACAGATGCACTGATCAACACCAAAAAAATGTGCTACGTAAAAGGCACTAGAGAGAATCCTTGTTCCAATGAGAGGGAGAAAAGAAATGATACAATCCCATACTCTCCATTACTGGCCTGCCATCTATATTTTCTAAGTCTGACAACTAAAGAGACGGTGGACTGGATGCAAGATTTGATTTATTCCCTAGTGTTGAGGATTGGGTCCTTAGGAGATTTTCTCGGACTAGGACTTTGGGTGAAGATTTTGACTCTACTCTCGGAATTGCAGTCAACACTAAATGTCATATCCTTTAGATTATATGTACATCAGAGAGAGTCTAGAGAATTAGAGGAATTGGGTACCTCTTGGTTAAGGCTGGGTTGAATTCTAGAATTTTGGACCTCTAAAGTTGAGTCAACTTGATATGATTGGATCCTGTACTCACATGCACAAGGGGGTTAACCAACTTAGTCATTCTCTTTGATGCTCGAGGACGAGCATATTTTAAGTATAGGGGGGAGATGAAACTCGATTTCATCATCTTAATTGTCCATTATTAATCCCTTTGCTTAAGCTTTGTGTCAATAAAACCCAGTTAATGTCCTGTAATTATCAGAGTCTCGAATAAGTTAAAAACCACAAAAAAATCACAATTAAAATCTGTGGTATTTTTAGCCTTAAAAATATCCTTAAAAATATTTCGGGTCTTTGTTTGATCTCATCTCCAGTTTTGGTCAACATGAAACTTGGAGATCTCATCAATATCTACAACTTTCATGTTGAGTTTTCTCAAATACGGCCAGATCAACCCTCAAAAATAAAAAATACTGTCTGAATAATCTGATTGGGCCACGTGGCCCAATCTGGGTGAGCCGCGTGGCCCGACCTCCTTTGTATCGTCCGCCTGCGCCTCAACCGTTGGATCCCCATCTGATCCAATGGCCCTGCTCTTTCCATGACCTCCTCTTCTTCCTAGCCGTTCGATCCATTCCTGCCTCTGATCTGCACCGCACGTCAGCGCCCACCTCTCCGCACGCCACGTGGAGCGTTGGTCACCTTCCGATCCCTTTGACCATCACCGTCCACTGCCACTTAGTGTCTCAGCCCTTCGATCAGACTCTCCGTTACATCATGGCCGTCTGCTAGCGCGCACGCCTCAGCTCGACACGTGGCCCATCCGTTGCCCTTCGATCGTGTCGAAACAGATCATATCCCCACCGTTCTCTCGCGCCCAACCGTCAGCCGTTGGATCTCCAGATCCAACGGCTGATCTTCATCGAACCTCCCGACTCCCACCTCTCACACGTTCTCCATCTCGCGCCCCACTCGCCCCCTTCCTTTTTCCTCCTCCACTCCAGCCATCATCTCAACTCGCCAACCGTCCCACTGCGTTCACCTATCATCCATGATCTTCATCGATGCCTCCATTAACCACTGTCGTCCTCCCACTCGCTCCACACATCCCTCGAAACCCATGACCTCATCACTAATTCCGCCACCTTCAACCTTCAAATACGTCGTCCCCGCCACCTATCTACTCCGTCCACCTTTATGCGAGGGATGGCCCAGCCCTCCTCCTCCCTGTGACAGGGGGAGGAGAGAGGATCGAGCGACGAAGACTGTCTCCTCCGGTGTCGACCCACCGCCGATTACGGCGGTGCTGCGGCACTTCAAGCCCGCTCGAGCTGCTCCGAGTTGCTGCGGGAGTCCAGCGAAGACCCGGGGATCCTCTGGAACCCCAAGCCCAAGCTTCCACTCCATCTCCGACCAGGTAAACCTTCTTATTCTTCTCTTGTATTTTTCTTTAATTTTCCCTCATTTAATTAGACTTCCTCGTCCAATCTCGCTCTCCACTGAACCCCCCTTGAGCTTCGCCTCGCATTCATTATCCACGCTTCACCTTCTCGATCACCTTCTTCTTCCTCCAGACCTCATCGCCTTCCGGCCCATCTCCTCCGCCACCCATGGCGGAGGAGCTCTGAGCTCCCGCTCTTCTCTGCCCTCTGAGCTCCCACTCCACTCCACTACACACACACAACGTATTTTCGTGCTTCGACTATGTGTCTAACGCTGCAGGTTGACAAGTCTTTCAATGGCCGGAGGGATGTCAGAGCTAATTTCGCCAATCACGTCGCCGTCACCAGGGCTTCGACAGCTCTATCCATAAGGCGGTGGGTCCTCCCCGAGCTCTCAGCCTCCTCGACGAATGTTCATGGAGCTCTGGGGAGGTCTCCAGTACTCGAGATCTCGCGGCGGAGTTAGAGCTGCTTCACCGGAGCTCTATTCCCGCCGCCAACCGCTGAAGAAGACGAAGCACAGTTGCCGTTGGATGGTCTCCTCTCAGCGACCATCCAATGACCCCGATGAGGCCACACCATCAACTTCAACAGCCGTGGGATCCTCTCGATCCGACGGCCTTAACGCAGCCACGTCGACACACAATTCATAGAGAAGGCACCGTTGGATCCTCATCATCCAACGACTCAGAAGAGACCACGTCAACCACTCCAGGAGCCTTTGGATCCACACGATCCAATGGCCGCCGAGCTAGCCACGCGTCAACACCAGTGCCTCTCCGAGCCTTAGCGCCAGACCAGTAGGTTCGGATGAACCCGAATTTATCCCGAGCCTGCATCGATCTGAGCCTAACGTACGAGCTTAGCTAAAGCTTCATCGAGCCTCTGTCGAGCCTGATCTGACCTCCGAGCCTAGATCGCACGTGCCTGGCACGTGCGTATCTGGACAAATTGCAGGGAGCCCCCGCCATCTTCTCCAATTTGTTGATAGGTCCGTGGAGCATGTACAACACCTGCGCGCTTAGGACATTTTGCCCTCGTACCCTTGCGGGTTTAAATAATTGCAAATATGTCCCCGCGCGTTTGGTTTATTTACAGGGAGGTCCTCAAACTTCGCCATATTTACATTTTAGTCCCTCCCGAGGACCTGTTTGTAGTTATCATTTCATGTTTCTTTTCAGTTATGCCCTTGTCTTCCTTCATGCATATCTTGGGCCTCGTAACTCCGATTAAGTTGATTTTAGTTTCATTTTAAAGTTCGTTTGACGTACTTCTTAATGGCATACTTGTTCGCTTGTTTTGACACTATAATCTCAATGTATCTCTTTAAACAACTCGTGTGTCTTTTATGCCTTTTTGATTAATCTTGCAATATATGTCAAGTGAGTTATTACTCCATTTAAATATGAAACTAACTTGTGGTTTAGTTGTCTCATCATTTTAACCTAGGGCATATTATTTCCATTGCATTTCATGGCATGTATCTACATGATTAAAATATAAAAAAATGCATGTTTGTTTATTTCTTTAATGCATTGTCATGCATGCCTTGACCTATTTTGCTTGTAACTCAATACTTAGTTAAATAGATGAAATCTGACTAATATGAGAAAGGCTCGTGCCCCTGAGTTCGACCTTGGTATCTTACCAAGTAAAAAAAATAAACATGACCATCTCATTCTTATTTGACATATATCAATCAGATGGTTTTTGATGAGCCCGAATTGGACCGACTGCTGCGACATTTTCAAGTGCTAGTTACACACTTTTAAAGGGCCGATTTTGCGACTCGTCATCTATCTAACTCTTTAGATATTCATCCAAACACTAGCCTCTATGATTCATTTAATAAATCAACAACTGTGTGATCATCAAGATGGCCATGGTACATAACCCTAATTATACAGAGGGACCTATTATTCAAATTAATTATTCTTCATTTCAGATCAGGAAATGATATTTGCAATAAAATTTATTGCATAATGGCTCGTCATGGGCTCGCATGTCCAACATTCTTCCACTAGCCCAAAGAGCCATTAATGGGCTAATCATTTAAACCCACACGCATGTGATAATCATAGGGTATTTAGAAAATAGCTAGGTAAGCTAATCAATCACTCTGTTCCCGCGAGACTAGCCAAGTCCTTTTACGACATTTGCATATCCCCATTAACAGTGCTCGCATCTAATGCGAATGTTGCATCTAAGCAACCAATACCTAATCTTATCAGTCATAGGGTCGTTGACACTACAGCCCAAAAAATTATTATTATAACCAGTCTGTAATTTCTGTTATCCTTATCAGAATACCCTTATTCCTGGAGATCTCTATCTCCTAAGGTATTCGCAGTTAAGACCTTTTAGATCTCCATCTATAAAGTCTTAATTTCTTGAAGATAAGACTTAGAGATCACCATCTCTAAAGCCTTGTCATCTTTGAAGATATTGTTATTACTGCAATCAAGTGTTCTATCTCCATAGTAGGATTAGTAACAGTTTACTACTCCCACTCCATGGCAGACATCTGGCTTTTGTACACATCTAGCATACTTTCAGCTTCTCGTAACTGATGCACAAAAGGGCAACCAGTTTTAGCATTCACTTCCTCAACTCTTTGAGGTGCTATCCTTTTAGATAGGCCAGTACCAAAACTTAAGGTAAGAAAGCCTTTCTTGGAATTTCCAAAAAATGGAACATGTCCAAGGTGTACTGCAAATGTGACAGTCCCAATACCCTCTTTTTTTTGCTTCTGAACCCTTCAGAACTAAGATCCAAGAGGCATCTTTGAGATCATATCTCAAGGTATGGAATAGCCAGATCATAAAACACTTATTATCATCTTTATATCATTCCAAATGATTAGGATATTATCTACATTTAACACGATGAACACAATGGCACTCCCACTAAGCTTCATATGGTTCAACGAGATTCTATCTGAAATAATAACATTTATAATTTCATTAAATCTTATGTTCCAACAACAAGAAGCTTATTTGAGTCTATAGATGGATTTCTTTAGCTTTCACACCGTACTTTCCCCAATCATGAAGCCATAGGGCTACTTCATGTGAATATCCTCAGAGAGGTATTCTCAGAGGAATGCAATCTTGACTTACATCTTCAAGATGCAATAGTCAAGTTGTGTAGCTAAGGTTAGTAATATTCTGATGGGTTTAAGCATGGTCACTGAAGAGAAAGTCTCATCGCAAGAAATGTCTTCTCTTTCGGTGTGTAGCTCATGACTATGAATTGTGCTTTGAAGGTCTCTAACTTCTCATCAGGTTCCCTCTTTTCTTGAAGATCCATTTACACCTTAACGAGTCTTACCCTTATAGGTGGAACCTCGAGGGTCCATATACAACATTTGTATATGAAGTCTATTTTAGACTTTATTGCTAATATATATCTTTCCATGTCACGATCCTCAGGAGCTTCATCACATGAAGTACGATCATTGTCAGACTTAACTGACACATGGAATACATCCTCAAACTCGTTTGAAGAGGTATTAGTGTTTCATCTTTAATTGTCATTTCAGTTTCCGATTTCAGGAGCCTCGTTATCTTCTCACGATTAAATGAGTTCCTTCACTTCATTTTCATGTTGATCCTCAAGAGTCTCAATCCTCTAAGAATCACATTCTCAGAGATGAGATCTTTTAAGAATCTCAGGGTTATAAAGTAGGCATCCAATACCATCCTTTACTTTCCTAATGAAGTAATACTATCAAGTGTTAGATTCCAGCTTACATGCATGGAACCTTATTAAGGACATATATTGTAGTCTCTACTACACATATATACATGGAAACTAAGGGATAATTATGCTAAAATTCATTATTGATCAAATCATGTCACACATGATCTAATTGTTTCTTCTATAACTCCATTGAGTTTAGGTATGTTAGGAGGATTGAGATAGAAATGATATTCATATCTTCATAAGGTATTCTTTGAATTCATCTAACAGGTACTAGCTACCTTGGTTAGATCAAATTCATTTAATCTTCCTTCAATCTATGGTTATAAACCAAAATTGTGAAATCTTTGAACATTTCAAAGGTTTCTCAGGTGAAGAGAAGAAATCTTATATCATACATAATCATCAATAGATATCACATATCCATAATGTTCATTATGATATAGATGATCCACATACATCAATATGTATGAGATCCCGAATACCTTGACATCTTACACATTTCCCAAAAGAAGGGTGTATTGGACATTTTACTCTGAATACAATACTCATAAGTATGTATGATTTGAAATTTTAGGCATTCTAAAGTTTCATCTCTTACTAGTCTATTGATCATATCAATAGACATATGTCCAAGACTCGATGCCAGATCATTGTCAAATGATCTTTATCCTCCTATTGATCTTATAAAGGTTTTAATTTTCAGTATTAAAAGTCTTAGTGAGCCATTCATTAATGTTCTAAATTTATGGAGTCCACTAGATGTTAGATTATTATCTGAAATATATCCATCATAACTCTTTATGATAGTTCTATCTCATGTTTAATTCCAACATTTTAGAAACAAACAATGAGTGTATTCTAATATCTAGGTCATAGAGATATACTCTAAGACTAAGAGCTCTCCCACTGAGAATATGAAGTCCATCTAACCAACAGAGATTGCTGCAATAATTACATCAATATCCATGTAGATGACTATTAAACCTTAAGATCAAATTTCTAATATTCTAATATATACATGCAACCAATTGCAAGTGTCATTAGAAGATTGGGATACAATTATTAGACTTTATCTTATGAAATAAGTAAGTCAAAGTCAATGATTATATGTCGATTATTCCGATGCTCTATCTGAGTCCTTCACTAAGGATTTTAGACAGATTTGATAGTCATACTATCAACACATCAACTTATTGCAGTATTGGCATTCATCCAACTCTTTGGATGTCATATGGAAGTCACATAAGTACAATCAACTCTTTGACTTTCCTTACATGGGTCCGACCCACGCGTCCACTATGCTCTCTTCATCTATAAACAACCATTGTTCAAGACAAAGAATCTCTTATGTTGAATTCAAAAGATTTCAATACAAGAGAACTTCAACATTTATACACGCTCATTAAATTCATACAAAATGATTATTATGAAGCTTCATGAATGACTTGAGTATTGATAGTAGAATGATGACACTCATCATATCTACATACATCTTAACTCTTAGAGACTTAGGTTCATGTATGTATTCAAACATTTTGAATACATTATCTCTTTCGAGCTACGATTCTGCATAATGCAGAGAGCCATGCCATTCATGATTAAATGTCTAGAGAACATATGTATGCCATAACATCTTCTTAGATTTTATAAGGATTATTTTGACAATTGCAATCATTATCGACATGTCACTTCCAAAGTACACTTGATGAAAGATCAAGACTATAGAGACATACAAACCCTAAGGTGATGTCTTATTATCTTATTTAATTGTCATTCCTTATTATGTTAAGGAAACTTGCATATTGCAACCACATACATTATGTGTCCAATTGCAAGTACAATATCTGGATCATGAGTCCAATCCATAATATTTTACTGGTTATTATTGAGTATAACATTGAGTGGGTTAAATGAAGGATTATCTGAAATAAGAAATTTACATATGGGTATATATATTATATATACATATTTTACTTTGATTTAGGAATTTTTATATCAAAGTTGTCTTGCCTTGTCAACAATGAAAGTTCATTCCCGTAATCACTTTCAATGTAGGAGATATTCTTACCATTATATCTCAAGCAAGATCTGGGATCTCCTCTCTATCCTTATCACATCCCAATAATATGAGAACATGCGACTCGAATAAAGAGAAGCTGGAACACATTCCGCCTTGCAAGTCCAACTTGCATTTCCCAATTCGGTCTTTATAACACTCGGGTCCACCACCCCTAAGATGATGTTGACCCGTTGTTAATTGAACCAACCGTCAACATGCTTAATACTCGCTATATGCAATCCAATATTGCCCCAATAATACGAGGATCCGATATTGGGGTCAATACGTATACGGCCTTACTCTTTCGAAAAGCAAAGAACCCGATCCAAATAAATCATATACAGGATCCGTCACTTCGGACAAGCGTTTCCTATAAACAACATCTGGCGATGGAATCCTTTGCCTTGACGGGACCATGGATGTCATTTATATGATCCTCTACTCATATTCAAATTGTAATAATTAATTATCGTGAATCATATTCACATAGTTAATTCTTCCAAGGGAAATACACATCTATTCATAATAGAGTGCTTTTAATTGGATATAATCAATTTAATCACATTAAATTAATTATCAATCCAATTTTCAATCAACAAACTTGATTATTACTTGAATAGTAGGTATAATCTCAAAGTACGTATTATTCGAATTTTAAAAATTAGAAAAATACACTTTGACTTCTTCGACATTATCGAGTCCCTGTCATGGCCAGTACCGACGGGAGTGGGACAGACCACATCCGGTGCAACCCGCTACCCCAACGCTCCCTGACTAGACACCATATCCACCTCAGAAAAGGATAATGCCAGATAGATCATTATGTACTTTGAGATGCTCATCGGTTTTTCAACCGAGATTACACCATATAATATTCATCAAAACTATTTTGATAATATTATAAGGAGATTTGCTAAACAAATCCCCAATCCTATTCAAGTAAGAGGGTTTTGCATGTAAAAGTTGTCCTACAACTATTGTAGGATAAACTAAGGTTTTTCATGAAAAAATGTTTGTTGATGATTTCATATCAACCAATTAATGATCAAGACCAACTATCTTATCATCTTCGTTAGTGAAATATCATTCAATGAAATAATTATCTCTTTAAATATTTCACAAATATTTATCACTAATTATTTTAAAAAAATTAACAATTAATTTTCATTAACTTATTTGAATGCTATCACAGTGTTCATGATCAAATTCGTCAATTTTCAACAGTGACCCCTGCTCACTAAAATCACCATATCATGATCAATTTAAATCCAAATTACGCAAAATATGTTTCCTAAGATTGATAATTTGATTTATGACAGAATCCAAATGATATTTAATGATTTCGAGGTGCATCAAAACAGTAATTAACTCATTAATCATGTTTAGATTCACAGTTCCCGCAATAGTGAATACATGCTTATTCAAAGGGCCATATCTCGAGCAAATGGAATCCAAATTTCATAAACTCAAATCCTATGGTTTCCTTATTTAATGGGAAATAAATCCAATTGAAATATTTGTGTTTAAATAATTTAAACAGTGTCTAAAAGTTCAATTGAATAGAGGTGCAAAAATTGAAATGCAGTAAAAATTTTCGCAGGTTTACGGATCATATCCAAAACCTTTCCAACCTAGCTCTGATACCACTTGAAGGATACAGGGAATACTCAAGTGCATCAAGGAAGCGTGATGATCGCATCTCATGCGATCGGTGCGACTAGTTGCACTAGTCGCTAGACGCAACGAAAATTAAAAATTTTTTAATCATGATGAAACCACATGATCACAAGAACATTTCTTGGATCGTTTCATCAAACCACAAAGTATTAGAAATACCTCTTGAAGCGTGGTTGCGATCACAAGTTCTCTAAAGAAAGAGATCCTTCTGACTCAAATCCGATCTATGAAGATGGCACTTGCGGGTGCGATGATGAGACACGTTCCTCCCTCAATCCTCGATGAAGATCCAAGCCTTGAATCTTCTGATTTCGTCCAATGAAATCCATCGATGGAGATCCACAAGAAATCGAAGCAACAACACAACGGTGTGGAGACGATTGCTTGTTCCCTCAAAGCACAAGGTGGACGACCATCTTAGAGAGAGAGAGAGGACGAGAATGAGAGAGAGAGAGAGAGAGAGGAATGTTGGAAATGCGAGCCCACGGCGAGCCATTATGCAATAAATGTTATTGCACATATCATTCCCTGATCTGAAATGAAGAATGAATAATTTGTATAATAGGTCCCTTAGTACAATTAGGGTTATGTACCATGGCCATCTTAATAATCATACAGCTGTTGATTCAACTATTGAATCATAGAGGCTGGTGCTTGGATGAATATCTAAAGAGTTAGATTGAGGACTCATCAAGCACCGTCAAATGATTATTAAGATATGATCTCCAGCCTGAGTAGGAGATGGCAATCCTATCTCTGAAGGCTGATATCTGACCGACCTCTTGATGCAGGTCCTCTGCATAGGAATAGAGGTTCGGAGGTGTCAGATTAGTTAGGTCAAAGAGTTGACTTAACGAGATCGAGATAACCAAAGTCCTATATCGTATGCTGTCATAATATAGGCACGCATCCTCTGATCGGAGACAGATGTGTTGCTATATGTCTAAGTATGTACATTTGGCAGACCAATAGGTTGATGACCTAATCAAGGTCTATGCACCGACGCACTGGTGTGCATATAAGGGCATATGAGTAATACGATCTCTCAAAGGGATCATACAGGTTCAGATACTGAATCGGAAGACATGAGCTCACTCATGAGATATTGGGAAGAATCAAATTCCATGCGCATGGTCGTCTCGCTTTGGAAGCTTGACTGAATTTGTAGGTTTGATATATACTTTTAGTATATGATCAAGACCTAGGTATGATATACGCTTTTGGAAAGTGTATGATCGATACCAACTCCCAATGATCGAATGAGAAACTTACCGATAAAACCATGAAGTAGACAGTATAAAGTTGATCCGATACTTCGGGTTTAGTCTGAGTCTTCCAGTATGCAGGATGTACATGTATTGGGAATACCTGAGGGTGATTTGATCATAAACGGTTGTATAACCATGATGCTTCCATTCCTAGGGAGTGATGAAACGGGTCTGGATTTTAGTGACTCCTCTCAGTAGAGAAGTGATCTGATCTTGGTCCAAGTGTTGGACATTGATCTGAATGTGATTCAGATACAATGAGAAGATTAGATTTACGGTCTTGATTTAATCAAGCATCTATGGGAGGCCCGCGATCTGGATTTGAGATACGATCTCAATATCCATGTCACTATACGTGGAACAATACAATCGCCCTGTCCTTATCTCCAAGTATCTGCGGAGAGATTGCATTATTCTTGAAGGGTTCAAGAATAATTCCATAAGATCTAAGCAATGAAGAAATAATGATTAAATGTGATTTAATCATCTTGATGTGTGAAGAAATTATCCAATTTAATTAAATGTGATTTAATTAATGTGGATAAGAATAATGTGGATAGAAATATCCAATTATTCATAATATATTATAAATGTGATTTATAATGTATTAGAGAGAGCTAATTATAATTTATATGTGTTGATTAATTATTATGTGTATTGGATACACATTGTGTAATTAATTAATAATATGAATTATATGTTGTTTTGGGTTATGAATATGATTCACAATTTTTTCCATGGCAAGAATGCAATATTCTCAAAGATAATTGTGAATTATTTTTGAAGAATAAAACCCAACAAAATTTGTTGCAAATTAATAGGAGAGAAATCCAAGGAGATATGCAATCTCATGGAAATCCATGAGATTGCTCTCCATTGGGAAATAAGTGGGCGGCACCCAATTCCTATATGGAATGGGTTGCCGTCCCCTCTTGATTGCACATGGAGATTTGATCTCCATGTGTATTCTCTCCTTATTTGTTGGGATGATTTAGGAATAAATTATATTTGATTTTGTCAAATATATTTTGACCTAAATTTGTTGCTTTTGACAACAACAATCTTGGCCATTGGATTGACACAAATCAATCTCACCCATTGATTTTATGTGTCCCATGGATTGAGATCCATGGATCCCAAAACCCTATAAATAGAGAGGCATACTATGCTCTCTAATGACTTGCAACATTGGAGCTCTCTCTCTCCCTCATTTCTTCATACACGCCAGCTCTCTCTCCCTCTCTTGTTGGTGGCCGTCCACCATGCCCTAGAGGAGAGAACCGTCGTCGCCTTCGCCACCGCGCCGCCGCTTCGACGTTCTTCGGTTCTCCGTCTTCTTGGAGATTTCCTCTCACGAAGGAGACGTTTGATCTCGTGCGACGAGATCAGGAGCAACCATGCTTGGATCATCTTCTTGGATTGCGAGGACAACGCGGTTCATCCCCGCGCTCGCAAGCAGTCTCACCGACGATCGGACTTGAGACAGGAGGTCTCTTTCTTTAGAGACTTGATCAACCACGCTTCAAGAGGTATTGCATTATACTTGTTGTGGTTATAGATGAAACAATCTGAGAATGGTTCTTGGATCATGTGGTTTCATCGAATAAAAAAATTTTAAATTCCGCTGCACCGAACAACTAGTACGACTAGTCGTTCTTCGTCGTATCCGATACGACGATCACGCTTCCGTGATGCGCTTGAGGATAAATTCCATATCCTTCAAGGAAGAGTAGGCGTGTACTACTCTTGTATCTTGTAGTTTGAAGAGGCTAGGGTTGTCCTCTTTATATACTAGTTTGGAAGTTCATGGATCACAATCCATGGCATATACAAAATCAATGGTTAGCTTGATATGTATATTAAATCAATGGCCATGATCATTGTTGTTCAAAAACAACAACATATTAATTTATTTTAAATTAAATATATATTACCATATCATCAACATAATTTAATTAAATAAATAAATCAATAAACACAAGATAATGAGATATTAATTAAAATAGGATAATAATCCTCCAAAATCATGCCACCTCGTGATTTGGTGGATTATCTCCTCCTTTTAATTCATATAATTATCTCTTATTTATCTTGCAAAATTATCCACTAAATTAATTCTAAATTAATTAGTGTATATCTATTGCAAAATTATCCACTAAATTAATTCCCAATTAATTAGTAAATATTTCAATCATGCCATTGAATATGTGAATCATATTCACAACCCAAACTAAATTGTAAATTGCATTTCCAATTAATTGCTTAATGTGAATCCAATTCACATTAACAATTAACAAATGCTATTTACAAAGGTGCTCTCTCTCTAATATTATAAATCATATTTATAATATATATACACAGATATTATGGATAGCACTATCCACCATCTATATTCCTTGATAATTAAATCCCATTTATTTATCTTGGATAATCATTCTCATAATATGAATCCCATTCATATCATTCTTGATAATTAAATATCATTTAATTATCAATATCTTGTTGCTTGGATATATAATTCATCAAATGAATTATTCTTGAACTCCTTCAAGAATAATGTGCTTTCTCCGCAGATACTTGGAGATAAGGACATGGCGATTGTATTGTTCCATGTATAGTGACTTGGATGTTGAGATCTCATCTCAAATCCAGATCTTACGTACCTCCCACAGATGCTTGATTAAATCAAGACCGCAAATCTAATCTTCTCATTGCATCTGAATCTCATTCAGAACAATGTCCAACACTTGGACCAAGATCAGATTGCTTCTCTATTGAGAGGAGTCACTAAAATCAAGACCTATTTCATCACTCCCTCGGAATGAAAGCATCATGGTTATACAATCGTTTATGATCACATCACCTTCAGGTATTCCCAATACCTGTACATCCTGCATACTGGAAGACCTATGATCAACCTGAAGATTAAGATCAATTTTACACTTTCTTCTTCAGGTTTGATCATCAAGTTTCTCAATCTTGTTCATTAGGGATCGGTATCGATCATATGCTTTCCCAAAGCATATATCATACCTTCAAATTCTTTTGATGCTTCCAAAGCATGACGACCATGCATGGAATTTGATCGGTCCCAATACCTCATGAGTGAGCTCATGTCTTCCACTTCATAAGCAAACCTGTATGATCCCTTTGAGAGATCGTATTACTCATATGCCCTTACATGCACATCAGCGGACCGATGTATAGACCTTGGTTAGGTAATCAACCTATTGGTCTGCCAAATGTACACACTCAGACATATAGTAACACATCTGTCTCCGGTCAAAGGATGTGTGCCTATGCTGTGACAGCATTCAACATAGGACTTAGGTTATCTCGATCTTGCTAAGTCAACCCTTTGGCCTAACTAATTTGGCACCTCCGAATCTCTATTCCTATGTAGAGGGCCTGCATCAAGAGATCAATCAGATATCAGCCTATGTGAGAAAGGATTGCCATCTCTTACTCAGGCTGGAGATCATCTCTTAATAATCATTTGACGGTGCTTGATGAGTCCTCTATCTAACTCTTTAGATATTCATCCAAACACTAGCCTCTATGATTCATTTAATAAATCAACAGTTGTATGATCATCAAGATGGCCATGGTACATAACCCTAATTGTACAGAGGTACCTATCATGCAAATTAATTATTCTTCATTTCAGATCAGGGAATGATATTTGCAATAACATTTATTGCATAATGGCTCGCCGTGGGCTCGCATGTCCAACAATATCAATACAAATTCACTACCATGATCCAATTCACTCATATCCCATGCTAGGGAATCAATGTACGATTCCCATGTGATCATACTATTTATTCAACGAAATATTTCATATTATTCTTGTTAGTAGATTTATTCGAATCAAGATCATAGAAATACTTTGTTATTGCTATCCCTTCTTGGCTTATTTATGGACTCACCTGCCTTGAATAGTTGGTGGTTTAAAGCGTAACCTCATGACCAAAGAAGGTTACATCCTAATTCCACTAACCAAAAACAAATGTGGATAGTAACTCAGGTCGCAAAGCTCAAAACAAAAGCACACTCTAGTAGTACTGGAACTGTAGAAGCAAAGAGGTCATACTCAACACGTGCCCGTGCTGGCTAAGATAGAGCGAAAAATTAGGATACCATCTATCATCCACCTTGTGTACCGGAGCGTACCGGGTACAACGGAGGAAGTAGCAAAAATCAAAGGTATATCACTCACCAAAGTGCAATGGGGAGCTTTTCACTAAAATCCAACCAGATCACAGAGGTGCATGCCCCTCCTATGTAGTATTGTATCGTATCCATGAATCATTTCCCTATACATAACCAATTAAGTATTACAACTCAAATGTGATCACAATTCACTCGAGGTTCAAGTATCCTCAATGATCTAGGTTATATATAAGATTTACATTACCACGACGACAATCACAACTATTATAATTATCCCATAAAATCATGAGATCTATTCATATTTAACTATCAATCTTGATCTAAAAGAAACACCCTCCATACAGATTTGTTAGTACCTTCAATCCGACACATCACATTATTTCCATAATATACTCTTAGTTCAAACTCATACATGATTCATCATCATATGTGGAACTCTTGCACCTCAATTTGACTACTTTCTAATCGTATGTTCATTATCTTATCGTGTATCGTTGAACTAGTAGACTATATGTCTAGATCTGGAAATCATAACATTAACCATGGATGCTTAATGAGATATATACAAGTATAGATTTATGGATTGTTCACAGTGATATATAACAATTTCAACTTCACACATCAGAGAATATCTCATATATTACCATTGATAAGATCTGTTATTATATTAACTATAATAAATGATCATACCATATTGTCTTGACATGATTGCCCTTGATTCGTCAACTAATTTTCTATTGTTCTCTACATGGATCTCAACTATCTAACTATACTAGGAAGACCACACCCGTGCTTCAATGTGGGTCCTTATGACTACAATTGCTACAATTATTTATACAAATTTACTATTTTGACAATTATCTATACTACAAAATATGGAGGAAACTACAACAAAGTTGTAAACAAATATTTACCCGATACATGTCACATTTATAGATATATGTTATATGTGCATAACTTCCCTTTATAGAAAATATGATAAGATCAACATATACATAAAAAATATCGGGGAAAAACAACCAGGGGAATGTTCTTTTACAAAATATTTATGTAAATATCATGAAGATATTTTCTTAGTTTAAGTAAGCGCTAAAATATATTACCATGCACGAGCAGTAATAATCTCCATGTTATATAATATTTGAAAATATTACCATGCGCGAGCAGTAATAACCCCCATGTTACCTGAGGATAACATGCACATCTCAATAAATATTTGAAAATAATTCGATCATATTACTAGAGGAAATCTGGTTTAAATAAGAAATAAATTTATTACCATGCACGAGCAATAATAATCCGCATGAAGATAAGGAATAATCACTAAGGGCATCCTAAGATTCCCAAGCCATATATCATTATGATAAAATCTAAATATAATAATAGAGAGGGGGGAGGGGGGAGAGAGGAGCATGCAGAGAAAGAAAATAATAATGTAGAGAGGAACTTCGAGGATGAAGAGAGATGGGGAGAGGAACTTCCGTTGGTATTAATAATGTAAATAATGCAGAGATGGAGATGTTGGCTATTCTACATATAGAAAGAGAGAAGTGGGAGGGAGGGGAAGAGAGATCGTGGAGAGAGTGTGTGTGGGAAGAGAGAAAGTGGAGAGGGTGGCAGGACGTGTCACGTTGAAGGAAGAGAGCGCGTAACAGAGGGAGAGGGATGGAGCATGAGTACACTTATAACTTCAAGAATCATATTGGTTAATCTTTTTCTTATTGACTACTATTTGTTTATAACAAATTAGTTGAGCAAATGAATTGATTTGTAGTATTGTGATGATATATCTTATGAATAATTTACACAACGCATAATATATTTTAGTTTAGAATAAATTGTATACATTGTTATAAATATTCAATACTAATGTTAAAATACTCAAATATCAAAGGAAGAAAAATAGTATTTTTTTATAAATATAGAAGATAGAGGGAGATATAGTTTGACCTATTCTAATATAGAAATTTTAAAGGAGAGAGATAGGAAGGGGATTTTGTGCCTAATCTTTGGAGAGAGAGAAATAGGGGTGTCGGAGAGAGAGAGAGAGAGATTTAACGTGGGAGAGAGTTGGATAGAGCGGGGAGAGAGGGAATAGAGGGAATACAGAAGTGGAAAGAGAGAGAAGAGGTGAGAGAATTAATGGGAAGAGAGTTGGAGAGAGAGGGAGGGAGAGAGAACATGTGAGTGCAAAGAGAGAAAACGAGAGAAGATGAGAAATGCGTAGAAGCAACCCACATGTCATGAGTAGTGAGAAGGAGAGAAGAATCCAACTTTAATATATACTAGGGAGCATACTCGCACTTCGCAGCGGGATCAATCAACAATGATGAAAGATATAACGTGAAAAGTTAATGTGAAGTCGAAAGTCATTTGTAGAAAGCTAACTCAACAAATCAGAAAATATGTTGGAACAACATAATAAAACAATGCTTGTATATATAAAGGTAAAGATTTATTTTTACAGAATAAAGGGAGATAATAGTGAACGTATGACACCAAACTTTGCGATGTAGAGATATGTTGACATCAATGTATTTGTGACTTGAATAATGAACTTTTTTGGATATAGCAAACTTATTAATTTAATATTTTCAACGTTAATATGATAAACATGAAGTTAGTAATAGTAAAAACTGATAGCCCAAATTTCCTTGATGATAATAGATGTCTAGGGAAAAATGAGAACATCCAACATGATTCTTATTAAGAAATCTACGCTACAAAGCCATTTTAACTTTTAGTCTGCTTTGCAATAAGTCAAAAAATAGCCAAGCGAAGTCATTGCCCGTTAAATTTAAAGGAAGTAATCAAATTATGCAAGCGGACTTTAAAGTTATATGTATAAAATGAAAAATATTGGTAATAAAAACACTTATTAAGAAGTACGAAGGAAAATATTATAGCATAACAAATACATATTTATATTATGCATATCACAAAATAAATTCAAATACTTGAAAATATTTTTACGTAATAAAGTGAGATAACAATGAACATGTAAAGGAGGTCGTTCGATGTAGAGATTTGTTGACACCAAGTTGTTCACCCTTTGAATCGTGAAGAATTGAACATGACAATATCAAATATAGGAAAATAAATATTTTAAGAAATAAAGGAAGTATTCCAGCCCTTATATACATGTAAAACGGTAAATTTTTCTCACTATTTAAAGTAAAATCGATATAAGTATAGAAATTGAAATGATAGTAGTTAATAATTAGCAGATACAACAAAATCCTAAACAACAAACGGAATAAATAATGTATCACTGTGAGAGAAAATGCAGAGCATATTTTGTAAAAAAACCCACAAATTCCCTTGGTACATATATTTACATTTTATCCGCAAGGAAAAAAACATACGATTAACATAAGTTATGTAATTCAAAACCACAACTCGGAAAAAAATCGTATCTTTACAAAATATAGGTGAGATCGAAAGATAAGAACACAACTCAAAAGAGTACAACACTTTGAAACGAAGAAGACATGGGTAAGAAGAAGAAGAAACATTGCAAAGCGGAAGGGTGACGAAATTACAACTTGTTTTTAATGGTACGGAGGATGGAGACGAATGGGGAAATGTCGAAAAACAGAGGCAAGAAGAAGAAACAATGGTTCAAAATAAATCATCATATGGTAGAGTTTAATAGGAATTTCATTAAGATCATATGAAGCAAAAGGAAAAAAATAATGAGTAAATGAGGGTTATTTCTTTAATGATAAGAGATGTCTGCCGGAATTGAGAGGTTGCAACATAATTCTCATTACATACCGAAATTACCTCGCCATCTCAAATTTCAGTATGCTTTGCAGTAAGGCAGAAATAGGTAAGCAAATCATCATTGTCTATTAATGAATTATCATGTAGCATAAGTCTATAAAAATGAGAGAGGAAAGGCTCAAATCTATTTGATGATAACATATTTCTAGTAAACTCGAGAAGTTGCAAATAATTTGTTAAGAAATCGACCGTTCCTGACCCACTACTGGAGGCAAGCATATTTTAGAACTCACCTTGAATATATAATTAGCTCATCATGTCTCCAATATCTAAGATCTTCCCCTGATCTAGCGTTGACTTACTATTTCCTAAAGCAACTTATATGGGATCGACCTTGTAAACATGTGCTTTACAGAAGTATGGATTTTTTTTAAAAAATAATGTTTTATAATAACATATAATTTTTTCTAAAGATAAAATATTTTATTTTTAGTTATCTTTCCAAAAAATGACAGTATAAATTAAATTCTCTTGAAAAATATTTGAATAATTAATTCATATTTTGTAATTTTGTTTTTAGTATCTTTATTGTGTTGATGAAGTAGTTTTTTCTATTTTAGCATAGTAAAATAGATCTATTATGATGTATAGTTTGATAGTGGACCCTGAATCATTTTATATTAACATATAACAATATCAATCTTTGTAGAATCATTTTTTTACTTGAACTTTTTGATGAGTACATATTTGTTGTTTTATTATTGCTATAAATTCATATAGCAAGCAATTGTATTTCTTTTTTGGGATTTTTATCCGGCAGATCCTATAATCTTTTGCAATTACCTCTACGACCTTCGAAACATTGATATTCCTCCCAACACCCCTTAATCTTGCTAACCCTTAACGGGCAGACCCTCGGGTTTGCAACTGTCTCTTGTTGCACTAACGACCGTTATGACAGGAGTGATGATCCTATTTTACCCCCAATTTGTGGACCATTTGAGGGGCATGTCTAACCTTGGATATGTAATTTACGTGCAGGTGACATCACCAACCCTCCCCTCCCCACCATCAATAATCCATCACCTTCTCCTTCCTCCACCTCCACCTCTCCCCTCGTTGCCCAAATGAACGGCGACCCACAACTCTCCAGACCCAACTTGATCTCCCTCATCTGCCTCTGCCCGATCTGCGTGAGGCTCCCCAAGAAAAGGTACACCACCGAGTTGGGATCCATGGAGTCCAACCACGCGACCACTTTGTCCACACTCACGGTGGACCTGGCACCTCTGCTCGCCATCTCCGACGCCTCCTTGTTGAACAAAGAGAGCGACCCCACCGGCCAAACCTTTGTACCCAACTCCCTCTCGTAACTCTCAACATACATGGACTCCATTTCTGCGAATGTGTTCACTATGATACCATCAGCACTGGCATCAACCTCCTCTACTTCCAGTCGTAACTGCTTCACGAAGTCATCCGGGAAGAACCCCGACGCCTGCGCCTTCGTGATCTTTATACTATGGTGGATCCACGGACTGATGAATGGTTTGTTCTTGTCATCGTCATGGATTACATGGGACTGGTAGTGGCGGGAAAGGATGCAGTGGCACGTAAGGGTGAAGCAGCACACGCTGTAGAAGACGTAGCGGCGGAGGCCGAGTTCCTGGAACACGTGTTGGGTTCAAGGAAGGCAGAAGTCAGAGATTAATGAGGTGGGAATTTGTGGGTCTCGGTCAAGGAGGGGGCGACGGAGGGGTAGATTGAGAAGGAGGTGAAGGGAGTTCATGAAGAGACTGCAATGGTGATGTCGGGGAGGGCGTCAACGGTGTCGCAGAGAGGTGGGAGGCCGATGAGATGGGAGGGGAAAGGAATGGTGGAAGGACGGAGGGAGGGGGAGACGCTAAGGGTGGGTAGGATGCGGGAGGCGATGGAGGGGGTGGTGGCAAAGGTGATGAGGACGTCACCCCGGCGAGCGAGGAGGCGGGCGAGGTCGAACATGGGGATGGCGTGGCCTTGGGCCATGAGGGGTATGAACACGAAGTGGGCTCTGTAGGAGGGAGGTGGCTCCATTGTTGTGATGTGCTGGTTGAGGTGGGGGAGGGAGATGGGTTCTACTAAAGGTATATATGTTGCAAGAAGAAGAAAACAACACTTTCTTATCAAGAGGGACCATTCGCAACCGTATGCAAGATGCTGACCTATTTCCTTTGTCGCCTTCTGGAAATCGTAAGCAACGTAGCATGATAGAGACAAAGTGCGGTGAGTAGCAGCTGGAGGTTACTCCTGTCATCTACGGATGTATTCGTGTTCCATCCCTGGTAAGTAACGTATGGATAGATACAGACATATATACGCCAGCCTACAGACGGAGGTTTATCAGGGTTACCATGTAGACTCTGGTTAGGTTACGAAGGAGACGACACACAGACGGAGGGTTCGTGTGGTAAAATGGAGCAAGATTAAGAGGTCTTGGGAGGAATATCAATGTTTCGAAGGTCGCAGAGGTAATTGCAAAAGATTATAGGGTCTGCCAGGTAAAAATCCCTTCTTTTTTTATATTTTCCTTAAAGCATCGGTTGGAATAAATTTCAAAGAGAAATACAATAAATAGTCATTACAATATGAACCATCATCGGTGATATACAAAGAGACATGTCATTTGTTGTGCATTCTAAATTTACATAGATGCCATCTTTAAAATAAATATTAAAAATGTAAAAAATAATAATTATCATTTATTAGATAACATTAATAGAATATTTGTTTGACATTTCATTATGGTGATACTATTGATAATCAATATATTTTATCTATTTTTAATCCTACCATTCAAATTATAGAGTGCTATCTACCATTCTAATGTTTGTTTTATTATATATGTCATTTCCAATATTTTTTGGAGTGCACTATTTATTTTGAGTTCAAACAATATTTTAATATTTCATTACATCTTTTAATTAATAGTCATTATTGTGTTGCTACATTTAATTTTTTATCAATCAATATAGAATGCAAAAGATGATATTGCTTCAAAGCAACATAACATTCAATGAATGTAGAGGGAAAATGAAATTAATTTGATGCAATATAACCGTTGATACTATGATAAAAAAATATTTATACTTTACATAAATGATACTTGGGATTTTTAATGATTTATTGTAATTTAATATTGAAAATAGAAATAATGCAAGGAGAGAGAACATATGTAATGGGAAAATCCATTTAAAATCTATAATTAAATTGATTGCATTTATAATGATAGATATTTGAATGGACATATATTTTACTTATATTTTCATTTTTTACTAAAATAAATTGTATTTTTAATTTCCATAAAAGTACAATACTAATATTATGACTCACTTGCATTCATTTAAAGCACTTGTGGATGGACATTATTTTTTGAATTATAAGATCAATGCACTCAATTAGTTTTGATAGCAAAAGAATTTCTAAATTACTGACGTCAAAAAGTATGAAATTAAGTAAAAATAAATCAGTTCATAAGAATATGTTTGAAATTGTAAATGTAGAAATGAATGTGTTATGAATACTTTTTTATTTTCCCCTCAAATATGCTTAAGTTAGTTCATAGACATAGACTTTTTTGTGAATATTAAAGATTACGCCATTGAGATGTTGTAAGATATAAAGAATAAGAGTATGTTCTAAATATGTTTAAAATTTATATGCAAAAATGATAGAGTAACATGACAAAAATTATGGAGAGAATACTTATTCATCAATCTTTAGCTAATCGTTTAGATCTAAGTCAAAACAATTTCAATACAAAATAAAAAACGTTCTAATCATACAAACTATAACATTAAATTATGTAATCATAAAATATATTACAAAGTATTTATTGTAAATGTAATATAACTCTCATTAAATGGGAGATAGATAGTATAAAAAGAATGGAGGAAGAGAGAGAGGGTGAATGGCATGGGGAAAGGGAAAGGCAAAAGTTGGAGAGAGAGAATGAACGATGTGGGGAAAGACAACATATTTATTGTAAATGTAATACAATCCTAATTAAATGGGAAAGAGACAATATAAAAAGAATGGAAGGAGAGAGAGAGGGTGAGTGGCGTGGGGAAAGACAAAGTTGGAGAGAGAGATACTTCGTTTTGAGAGAAGAGGGAGGCGTGTGAGGGGAGAGAAGAGGGAGGTTTATCTATGTGACATTGCAAGGGCAGAACACGTGTTGAATGAATAATAAAAGCCAGAAAACTCATCTTTAGTATATAGTGTAGATATCAAAGCCCGTCGGATTGTCATTGTTCCTACCATTGTTCATCCCATTAAATTTTATTGTTTATATCATGTTTCCACCCTTGGAACAATTGGATAAGGACTTCCGTGCCTTGTCTCCAAAAGGCTCTTAGGTTACTATTATTCGCATGAGAGGATGCTGCATTTATCCATTCATTTCAATCCTCCTCCTCCTCTCTCTCCCCCACAACTGTCGTTACCGGACACCACCTTAAATCGCTAATGATGCAGCAACATAAGCTTCGTCTTGAGCGTGATGGCTACTTCATGTAGCCTCGGACCCTTCCTTTAGGTCTGCCTCCACCACTCAATACCTCTATCGCTCACTTGTGGACCATTTTGTCATCTCCCTCAGCATTCCGTGATGGCGTCCTCCCACCGCTTCTCACATTCTTCTCCCATGTCTGGAGGAGGAGCTGCTTCGCCACCATCAACCATGTCTCCATTTTTAATTTGTCTTGTACATTCTATCATTCCATAGCACTGACGTCCTCACGGATAAACTTTCTTGAGTGACTGGACCACCAAAGTTGAGGGTGAAGGTGAGCGCCTCCATCACCATTTGGATCTTAAAGATGATGCCCCGAGATTTGTTCCATGCCAATGGAGGAGGCTCTTCTGGCTGGTGCAGCTCACCATCGGCATGGGATTCTCGAGGGTTTTTTGTACATCTAGTGAGCTCCAATCAAGAATGAGCACCCCGTTTTATCGGATGCAACACCGATCCAGGCACCACATGCTGCCTCAAGAAATTCATCGCAATTGTCAACTTCCCAAAATCGATAGTAGTTGACATCTTGGATAATCAGATTTTTGACAAGAAATAAGCACCACTTCTGGCTCTACCTCTGGCTCTCGCTCGGGTGGTTCACTCTGTAGGATAGGTGATGATCCAAAGAAGAAACACGGTTCGTTTCAATAGTTAATTCATAGCCGTGCTGAGGTGGGAGTCCGAACATGAACTGAGAATCATTCGTCGGCCGGTGATGCTGCCATATTGGATACATTATGATCATCTTTGTGTGGTGGACAAGGTGGCGATCATGCTCCTTACTTTTGAACCAGAAAGTCCCAATGGTTAAGTACTGTTGAATTGTTCCAACTCGATGTTTATTCAAAATTATCTTGGAGACATTCAAATTTATTATGCATGTTTGTGATGTTTTTCCCTGCACATGGCCGACACTCACCCATGAACTTAAGATGGATCTACACCGCAACCCATACATTGTCGGTGTTCGATCTGATGGTGTCGATGATCTCATACCCATTCACTATATCTTTGTTTGTCGGCACCCACACTATTACATTCAAATATGTCAACAACATAGTCGTAGAGGTGCATGAAGAGAAGGGTCACACCCACTTTCGTGCCAATCGTCATCGTGCCCATACGTGCTTACAATATTGTTAGTGGTTAATTAAACACTCCGTTGATCTGAAGGTCCTTCTCCAGTTGCATGTTATCAAGTTGTTTCAACCATTCGTGTAACTTGTGTCTGTGATGGAACACAACATTCACTCCGATGGCCAAAGATGATGTATCTGTCATTTATATTTCAGCTATTGCAGTTGAAACATTTAATTGTACTCTCTTGGTAGAGTAAGCTCAAGGTACATGCACATTCTACAATTAGTTGTTCTTAAAATTTTTTTTTTAATGTAGGGTGGTGGAAATCAAGTATTTTCGGTCAACAGTCATACAATTGCCTTATATAGGATTCCCTGGAATCACTAAAGATGGTTACATCCAATATTTGATAATTAACTAACAAGGTATATATCAATGATTTTGTCCATTCATTGCTTTTCTATTTATCATTGGATTTTGAGCTTTCTAATCGTAACTACAAAATGTCAACGATTTGTATAGCGTTTACGGTTCTCTCATATAAACTGAAAAAATTCATCACCGGGGAACATAAAACTGTTGTATTATAATCTTTTACACGTTTTGGTTGTTTATTTGCAAGACGTAATCTCTATAAAAATCAATGATGCTCATGATCAAATATATCGATGAATTAAAGTGAACCATTGAATTATGATGATAAAATTATCTTTGCATGCTCCGATTATGTGTGCAAGATATTGTTTATTTTGTTTCTTCCTTCTTCTATTTGGGATTTTATCCCCATAACTTCATTTTTATTACTGTAAGCTTAGACGGCACTAAGAAAAAAAATGAAGACAAGAGTGTACTAAGTGAACGATCGAATAAACGAATAAGATACCATCTATTTTCTCCTTTTATATGTTATAATAATTTCGTCCTTTTTTTCTTTTTCCCGGGTATTATAAAATATTGATGTTATTCTTCATTTTGATTCCCATTTCATCATGTTGCAACATGTATTACCAATAAAATTTGAAAAATTTCTTATGTCCGATTTTATGCTTGATATCATTCATTTGGAAAATTATTACTGTGAACACCAATAGCTCAAAAGAGCATAGATAGATTTTGGATATTAGTCATTTTTTGGTATACATATGAAGTTTAAAACCATTAGAATCAATTATATTTTTAAAAAATTGACATTATAAGTATTGATGAGATTTTTATACATTTTTGCTTTACTTCTTGAAATCCAACTATGTATATAAACATACATGTCGTTACATATCACTTTCCATAGTTCTGTCTGTCTTTTACATATGGGATTTTTGGTTTCTTTTGGGTCACCATCACAAATAATAAAAATATTACTATTTTTTTAGTGAAAAGAACATAGTGTTTATGGGATGTTTGTAGTTTACTAGATACAAAAATTTCATATACTTTTGCATTCGTCTTCATTAGTATATAATAACTATGTTAGTTAATGGTAACTTTTTTCCACTTATATTAGGTTCTAGGGAAGAATGCACGATACAAAGTAGCATCGTGAATGCATGGTACAAAATTTAAATCTTCAGTGTAATTAAACTACTCTTTTATGTGAAGATTATAATTGATTACAAAACATTTACTTGGTGTGGGTTATAGTGTCTTTATGTTATTAATGTAAACTTATTTGAGTGTGATGCCCATATATTCTATAACAACTGTTGGCGTGGATGGTGAATAAACTTACACGTACGTTCAAAATGCAAGGAAATGACTATAAAGTAGCATGCCCTAAGGTTTATATTTTATCATCAAATTTTTATGTAGTTTTTGCACATATGCGAAAGATAATGGAGAAAAGGTCTGGTAGCAAAATCCACCACAAGGTTGTTGATGCTACCCTATCCAAACTTGCTGGATGGAAATCTCGAATGCTGTCTCAAGTTGTTTGGATAGTCCTCGTGACAACGACATTGACATCGATTCTGGTTCATCTTATGGCCACTAGTCAATTCCAATGGATAAAATTGCAAGAGATTTTTGGTGGTGTTTCCAACTAGGGGAAAAGCACCATTATACTAAAGGATGGAAGGATATAACATTATCGAAGCACTTGGAGGAATAGGTGTGAGATTGACTCTTCATACTAACCAAGAATTTCTCTTGAAGTTCCTTTGAAGACTTTTGACTAAGGGGGCTATCTTTGGTGCCAAATACTTAAAGCAAAATATTTCGCTAAAGATGATTTCTGTGGAGTATGGATAGACGAATGTCAAAGAAACTTGGAACAACATCCCAATATTCTTCTCAGATTCCTCTCCAGAATTAACGTAGCTTACGTGCACATATTGACATCTTTTTCTTCGAGAAATCATGTGATATGAAATTGGAATTTTGAATGTACCCCCCCTACTCCATTACAAAGTTTCATGTTTGAATGAAACTAGAGAGTTTCTTCAAAAAAAAACTAAGAATGTCTCTTAATTGCTTGATCAAATACATTTCTTGTGCAACACACATGGGTACCTCCTAGTAAATATCTTACTGGCATATCAATGCTTCTTACCAAGTAATTTACGGTCACATAGATCAATGTGATTACCCTTTTTTATTTATGCCTTGTAGCTATGTGGTCTTTGCAATTATACATAAAAACTTTGCATGAGAGATATATTAAAATAGAGTTTCCTTCCCAAGTTCCATAGAGATCACAAGTGTGATTAAATTGTCGACCATTAGAAAATTCGCAGTTGTACTCATATTTGTCCTCTTATGCTAGAGTAGATCACGTATAGATCGAGGCTTCTAAGATCTTAGTGTATCATACAGTTGCAATGTCTATTCAATGTCGATCATTACATATCATAATCAAACCCAATTAGAAGCACTTTATCTCTCGATGATTACCCCTTATAGTGATCAAGCCTCAAAATGTCAACAACAATCACTAATATCTCGGGTGACAGAATCTACTATTATTAAGTCTATGACAATAGTGCATATAGCTTACAAATCTTATCCTTGTTTAACACAATAAATTATCTGATGATGAATTAATAATAATCAATGGGTAATTCCATAATCATTGATGTTCACATCCAATACAAATAAATATATAAAATCTTTTTGATTAAAATCATTAACACTCAAGTAAGACTTATTGATAATCACATATAAATCGGAACCATACTTCTCACATGTTTGATCTTATCTTACAATCCCTAATCATATAATTAAATTTAATCTCATGGACTAATGATCAATCAAAATCCAATTAAATCTCTCTTAACGTAAAACATCATTGTTCCCAATTCCTTTTTGAGTTGCATATTTATTTCTCAACAACTATCAAATTTCTTCGAAAAATATAGTTAACATAGATGACTTGATTCACAACTTTTTTTAAGGTCTTCCTCACCCATTGCTACTATCAACGATCTCTCTCATAATTTAATCACATCATATGTATGTACTTGTACATTGGAAATGGCGTAATGAAGTTTGCTCACAATCTAATATTGAACTCTCAAGGTAGTACCATATGCATATTTATAACTTGGCATCTAAGTTGATTTTCACCAGAGATTGAAAAGTGTGATAATTGTAATCATGTCATTGTTTTTTGTTTGAGATTTGCATCTATCAATATCCTCGTAAGCCTACTAAATATACCTCCTCTACTTTTTTTACCGTCAAGCATTATTCCATTCACATGAAAATATTATGACGAGGTAAAATATGTACAACAAAATAAATACAACATCATATCTGTATCAATCACAATCATCAGCATAAAATTACGCATTCATCGTATAAATGTGTTAAATATGGAGATATAAATGACATGGATGCAAGGGGATTTCCCAAAATCAACAAGGAGGGGATTTCAAGTCCCTAAAGAACAAGCATAACATCAACCTGTATACTAAAATGAGAAAGTAGAAAAAAAACCTCCGTTACTTTAGCACATATATGCGTCTATGTGTAGTTCTTTCCATTATCTACATCTTCTTCTCATCTATACCAATGCTAGAATTACCTTTAAACAACATAGATTATGATTTGAATGAGATATATGATCATCAAGAACTTATTCCAAAGATTCAATATAGAGAAGATCTTACATGAACTCAAAATCGAGAAGATATTTTTATTCTTTATACTCTCTCCGCGAGAATGATGACAACAACACGCTCTGGTAGCCATCAATGAGCCCTTGATGGCCACTATGATGGTTATGGAGGTGGAGGATGATGGAAGGAAGAAGCAATGGGTCAGGGCACCCATGGTCGTCCATATGGTCTATTAGAAGGGGCTTGACGGTTACATTTTTGTAATCCACATCCAATTTTTAGGATTGCATTCCCTTCACTAAAAACTTGTATCTCCCTCATTCCAAATCGGAATTCAAAATTTCGGATGTGTTGTAAAGCTAACGACGTCGAACCCAAAAGCTGGGATCTCACACATCTCAAGAAGAGTATAAGACTCTCCAATTCACTATATTGTGGTGTGTGATTAATCATATCATAATTTCTCTTGGAAGAGTTGAGGACTCGATGATTTGATGAGTCAAGAACCAAATGTATTGGTATCTCTGTTTAGAGGGGATCTTCTCCTTATACAATATAATGCCTTAGGTCTAGTTGTTGAGGAAAACTAGCCGTGCAACTTGTTGGATGGGGTCTATTCGACTCGTTTATAACCACCCAAAATGAATTAGCATGATTTTATCAAAAGTGATTTTCCCCCTATAATTCACTCACGCATTGCATATTCGATGTGTGACTATATTAAGGGTGTTACGAACTCATCCGATTACATTCATAGTGTCCCCTCATTGCAATATGGTTCATTATGTATTCCCACTAGTAGTAGTGGCAACACATTGTGGGCAGTATTTTCCTTTTATCTCTTTGTCGGGAGCCTCCACCTTTTGGGTAGCTTTTTTCACTATTTAAGAGAACTCTATATGTACCATTTGTAATGTCCTAAATATAGACTCGAGTCGTTATCAAGGAAAATCTATCCTAACAAATTATTGGGCTCGAATCGAACTAGACTTGTTGCCAACCACCCAAAATGATTAAGCTTAAGTTGTCTGTGATGCTCATGCCACAGGGACGTCGTATCTGATCGCTACCTAACCCGATCCACCTAATCTTCCAAGGATCTAAAACTAAACAATAGTCGTATTCTGATATTGCATTAGAAACATAAGTAGGAAAAGTAAAGAAAAATGTTACAAAACATTGTATATACACGGTTCCCAACAAAATTGCAATTATAATATGGATCCACAAAATATTTTAAATGATCGAAAAGTAAAATGTAGAAGATGCACAAGCAACAACTACCTGTAAACATGGACCTTGAAATCTATTACAAAATGCATATTCTTAAGTTAACACATGTTGCTTAAAAAATGATAAACACAGATGGTTTTTTTTAAGAAGTACGAGTTAATAGAAAGCTCAATACAACCAAAGTAGGCTGACAACAATGTAACTAGAAGCGTAAAAGGTACAAGAGAGAGATGACCATGTTCCATCTCATCATTATTTTAACTATCCAATCAATATCACAATTCATATATAGTGGTTAATTATTCTAAGTCGCATAGTATTCACTACGTATACTTTGAAAGTGTTGGTATTATTATTCCTGTCATGAGCTCATCATCTATAGGTTTATCTAGATGACCTATTAAGGTTGATCATATAACATATATAGATATAAGTATACTATTCAAAGCATCTGCCATCATTATGTTGTTCAGTTCAAAGCACAATAATATAATATATAGAATCGTATACAATGCATAGAGCAACCAACTTAATGAATTAGTGATTCTCCACCTAGGATTAAAAATGCATAATAAACACTCTAAAAATGAAAATAAACTATTTAATGTTAGCAATAAAATGGACTACTTGTTCATCAATATCTTGTCAATAAAATACACTTGAATTAAAATAAAATTTAATATAATCCTAAAAAAAGTCCAACTATGTATATATTCACACATACATAAGCATCAAATTCCTTTAAAATAAGAACTACCGTATTACTCTTTTTAACTAACATTTGATTCTCCACTTTATACTTCTCTAATTTTTCAAAAACTTTATGAAATGCAAATAAAAGTTTAGTATAAGTTTCTTGAGTTACCTTATCTTCTAGAGCAATTGGTCCAAAGCATGTCGATTCTTCATCGCCTGAGTCAGAGCCATAGTCACTTGAATCTGAGTGACTCCATGTGGATATTGTGCGTTATTATTTAACTTCTTGGTGTGCTCCTTCTTGTTGTCCTTATCTTTCTTGAGTTAGAAATTCCCTTCTCAAATGTCCTATCTTTTTGCACTTGTAGTACGTCGGTGCATCCATTCTCTATTTAACTTGAAACTTCTTTTGTTTCCCACAAACTTCTTAAAATTTCTAGCAAGTAGGACAAGATCTTTATCATTTATTTCTTCATAAATTGAGTCTTGTGAAGGATATGAGAAAATCCTTAAGCACATCATGAAAGCATGATGATTGCATCAAATGCAATCGAGAGCGACTAGTCGCACTAGTTGCTAGGATCAACATAATTTAAAAAAAATTAATTCGATGAAACCACATGATCCAAGAACACTTCTCGGATCATTTTATCTAAACCAAAGTTGGGTATTAAGGTTATCTCTTGAAGCACAGTTGCGATCGAGTCTCTAAATGAAGAGACCTCCTGTCTCAAGTTCGATCCGACAGAGGAGATGCTTACGAGCACGTAGATGAGACGCGTGCTTCTCACAATCCATGTTGATGATTTGAGCGATGAATCTTCTGCTCTCATCACACGAGATCCAATGTCTTCTTCACGAACGAGACACACCGAAGGAGACGGAGCTCCAGGAGCAAATAATCCGGTAGCGTAACGACGATGTTGTAACGATGATGACTCTCTCTTTGGCTCCATGTGAAGGATATTGAATTATCCTCAAGCGCATCACGGAAGCGTGATCGTCATATCGGATACGACGTAGAACGACTGGTCGTACTAGTTGTTCTGTGCAACGGAATTTAAAAATCTTCATGCGATGAAACCACATGATCCAAGAATGATTCTCAGATCGTTTCATCTATAACCACAACAAGTATAGAAGAATACCTCTTGAAGCGTGGTTGATCAAGTCTCAAAAGAAAGAGTCCTCCTGTCCCAAGTCTGATCGTCGGCGAGACTGCTTGCGAGCGCGGGGATGAACCGCGTAGTCCTCGCAATCCAAGAAGATGATCCAAGCACGGTTGCTCCTGACCTCGTCGTACGAGATCGAACATCTCCTTCGTGAGCATAGCACTACAAGAAGACAGAGAACTGAAGAACGTCGAAGCGGCGGCGCGGTGGCGAGAGTGTCGACGAGTCTCTCCTCCAGGGTTTGGTGGACGGCCACCAAGAAGAGGGAGAGAGGGCTGGCGTGTGAGAAGAAAATGAGAGAGAGATAGAGCTTCAATATTGCATAGCCTTAGAGAGCATGGTATGCCTCTCTATTTATAGGGTTTTGGGATCCATGGATCTCAATCTATGGGACATATAAAATCAATGGATGAGATTGATTTATGTCTAATCCAATGGTCAAGATTGTTGTTGGTAAAACCAAAAAATTTAGATTAAAATATATTTGACAAAATCAATATAAATCAATCCTAAATTATACCAATAAATAAGCAGAGAAGATTACAAAGGAGTTCATGCTTCCCCATGAAATAGGGTGGACGGCCACCCATTCCATATAGGAATTGGGTGCCGCCCATCCTTTTCCTAAATGGGGCAATCTCATGGATTTCCATGAGATTGCATATCTCCTTGAATTTCTCTATTATTTATTTTCAACAACTTTTGTTGGTATTTATTCTCCAAAATAATTCACAATTAATTTTGGGAATATTGAAATCTTGACATTGGAAAATTGTGAATCATATTCACAACCCAAAACAACATATAATTTACATTGTCAATTAATTACACAATGTGCATCCAATACACATAATAATTAATCAACAAATATAAATTATAATTAGCTCTCTCTAATACATTATAAATCATATTTATAATATATTATGAATAATCAGATATTTCTATCCACATTATTCTTATCCATAATAATCAGATCACATTTAATTATATTGGATAATTTCTTCACACATTAAGATGATTAAATCACATTTAATATTTCTTCATTGCTTAGATCTTATGGAATTATTCTCAAACCCTTCAAGAATAATGCGATCTCTCCGCAGATACTTGGAGATAAGGCAGGGCGATTGTATTGTTCCACGTATAGTGACTTGGATGTTGAGATCATATCTCAAATCCAGATCCCATGAACCTCCCACTGATGCTTGATCAAATCAAGATCGTAGACCTAATCTTCTCATTGCATCTGAATCTTATTCATATCAATGTCCAGTTCACGGACTAAGATTAGGTCACTTCTCTAGTGAGAGTAGTCACTAAATTCCAAACCTGTTTCATCACTCCCTCGGAATGGAAGCGTCATGGTTATACAATCGTTTATGATCACATCACCCTCAGGTATTCCCAATACCTGTACATCCTGCATACTGGAAGACCTATGATCATTCTGAAGATAAAGATCACTTTTATACTATCATCTTCAGGGTTTGATCATTAAGTTTTTCAATTTTGGTCACTGGGAATTGGTATAGATCATATGCTTTCCCAAAGCATATATCTTACCTTCAAATTCATGTCATGCTTCCAAAGCACGATGACCATGCATGGAATTTGTTCAGTCCCAATACCTCATGAGTGAGCTCATGTCTCCCGGTTCACAAGTGAACATGTATGATCCCTTTGAGAGATCTTATTACTCATATGTCCTTATATGCGCACCAGCTCGCCGGTGTATAGACCTTGGTTAGGTCATCAACCTATTGGTATGGCAAATGTACACAATCAGACATATAGCAACACATTTGTCTCCGGTCAGAGGATGTATGCCTATGCTGTGACAGTATTCAACATAGGTCATTGGTTATCTCGATCTCGTTATGTCAACCCATTGACTAAACTAACCTTGCACCTCCGAATCACTATTCCCATGCAGAGGACCTGCATCAAGAGGTCAGTCATATATTAGCCATCTGATAGAGGATTGCCATCTCCTACTCAGGCTGGAGATCATCACTTAACAATCATTTGACGATGCTTGATGAGTCCTCTATCTAACTCCTTAGATATTCATCCAAGCATCAGCCTCTATGATTCATTTCATGAATCAACAGCTGTATGATCATCAAGTTGGCCATGGTACATAACCCTTATTGTACAGAGGGACCTTATAGCGCATTCATTCATTTAATCTCAAAAAGGGAGTGAAAAATAATCAATAACTTTCATTGATAATTTATTCATTACAATAACATTTATTGTAGAAATGGTTCGCCCGGGGCTCACATTGCTAACAATCTCCCACTAGCCCTCAGAACCATTCAGGTACAATCCTTAAACCCATACTCATTACATGCTGGTCAAAAACCTTCTGTGTCAGAGGTTTGGTAAGAGGATCAGCAACGTTATCGGTAGAGGCCACCTTGGTGATGATTATATCACCACGCTTTTGTATCTCCCGAATGATGTGATATTTCCTTTCCACGTGCTTGCTCTTCTGATGCCATCTGGGTTCCTTTGCCTGGGCAATGGCTCCCATGTTTTTGCAGAGTAATGGGATGGGAGTATCAGAGGAAACTACGCCAAGCTCTAGGATGAACTTGCGCAACCACACCGCCTCCTTTGCAGCATTCGATGCGGCAATGTATTCGGCTTCCGTTGTTGAATATGCAGTAGTGTCCTGCTTCTTGCTTCTCCAGCTCACAACACCACCATTCAACAAGAACACAAAACCTGATGTCGACTTTCGATCATCTACATCCGATTGGAAGTCATAATCTGTATATCCCAAGACTTGGAGATCACCATCTCCATAGACCAAGACGTAATCTTGCGTCCGTCTTAGATATTTGAATATGTTCTTTATTGCATTCCAGTGTTGCTCTCCATAGCAGGATTGGTAACGACTTACCACTCCCACTGCATGGCAGATATCTGGCCTAGTACACATCATGGCATACATTAAGCTTCCTACGACTGATGCATAAGGACATCCAGCCATGGCCTTCTTTTCCTCAACAGTTTGAGGAGCCATTCCTTTAGACAGGTGGATACCATGCCTTAAGAGTAGGAATCCTTTCTTAGAACCATCCATACGGAATCGTTCAAGAATCTTCTTAATGTATCCATGTTGTGACAATCCTAAAATCCTCTTTTCTCGATTTCTGAACAACTTCATGCCTAAGATGTAAGAGGCTTCTCCAAGATCTTTCATCTCAAAGGTATGGGATAACCAAATCTTCACACTGGTCATCATCCCTGTATCATTCCCAATGATAAGGATGTCATCTACGTAAAGCACAATGAACACAGTGGTGCTCTGATGAATCTCCATTTCATCACCTTTATTCTATCATTTTGGCCTTAAAAACCCCAGCAAATGCATGTAAATAACATTAATTTGTACATATTAGCATCTATTATTTATTGTATTAATTATACATTAAATAAGGTTTTTAATGCCAAAATTATAGAATAAAGAGAAGAAAAGAAAAAGGAATAAAATATTGCAAATATTTTATGACCCGAACCCCGAGACCAAGGCCAGCATGGACTTGGTCGACAAGGAATAAAGTAGGGGGAGATAAGGGCCAACTATACAATAAATATCTCATTTATTCATTCATTTATGCCTTTTTGACACCTATTTTGTATAGAATTATTTACTCATCAAATTAAAATCTTTTGTACATAAAAGTTGTAGATAATAATGTAAATAAAAATACAAAATTGAGTTTGTGTAAAAATAATACCCAGTGTACATTTTATACACAAAATAAAAACCAAAACTCTCAACTTCACAGAGCCATATCTTGCAAATAAAAACTCCAAATCACCCAAACTCACCTTTAATTGTATATAGCATTTCATAAACTATTTTATAAAATTAGTTCCATAATTTTTGGAGTCCATCTGTGGAAGTTAGGTTTTTGGCCCACATTGTATATAGGACTGATTAAAATATTCATTTTATTCAATATTCATTATTTTTCTAAATTTATATTTTTAGTATCTTGTAAATAATGTATATAATTCATGTACATATTAAAATTAGAAGAAAACTAAAAAGAAGTTGTGAAATAAAAAGAGCCTATATAATACATAGGCAAAATACCAATGCAAAGTATGTATATAAAAGGGGATCTTGATTCTTTTATTCTTTACTCATCTATATTTTTTTAAATATGTAAATATTACACATAACTTATTAAAAAGACAAATTCAAAATAAAAACAAATAAAATTCATTAAATAAATAAGATGTATATAATATATAGGTAAAATACCTATAAGTATACATACATACACATACATCTATTTATTTAAAAATATAAATAAACTCATAAAATAAAAATATATTTATACTCATAAAAATAAGTTATAAAATTATAAAATAAGAAACTAAAATAATAAAATAAAATAAATAAACTAAAAAGAAAATATACAAAAATATATATAAAATACATACATATACACATTATTGTAATAAAACCGTAATAAAATAAGTCATAAAAATAAATAAAAATCATATTAAAATACTACATACAATAATAAAGATTTTTTATTTTATACTCGAAAAATAATAAAATCATTTATTAACTTAAATAATTCGTTCTTTATTTTCCAGCCTGTTTTGTCTTCTTGCGGCCTAGGTGGACCAATCAGAGCTTGGCCCGAGTTGACCCCGGGTCAACTGCCTCCTCAGCCTCTGCAGTACGTCTGAACTGTCTTGTCCCCCATCTTCTCGCCTTTTTCCCGCTCGATTCGTCCATCAATCGCCATCGAATCCTTCACGGATTTTATTCCCTGTACATCCCTCTCCCACGCCGTCCTCTAAGATCCCATGTACATAGCCCCGATTCATTGTTAATCGCCGATCAATAAGGGCGGCTCCCCTTGTCTATAAATAACACCATCTTTCTCCTCCGAGCTTTTTGGCCATTTCCTAAGCCCTAGAACCCTCACCTTCGGCCTAGCGTGCATCCTGGTGACAGCAGGAGGTCCCCTGAAGCGTCGAGGAGGTTCGTGGAGGAGGGAGGTGCGCCCACGGCGGAGCTCCGGCATCCGTCCTGCTCCTTGGCCCTACGGCCAAGTCGAGACTGCGCCTTTACATTTCTAGGTAGATTTTTATATCAGCATTTCATTTCAGTCATTTATTTTGCATTTAGATTCATAGGTTAGCGTAATTTAGGTTATTCGTAGTTCGCCGGAGCTCCGCTCCGGCGAGCTTTTCACCGTACTCCCGACTGTTCTCCAACCCGCTTTCACCTTCATTTCATTCCCCAACGCCTTCTCCACTTCCTAATCACCTTGGCCAACCGGATCCTCTCCTGGATTCGCGAATCGATGCTCCCCTCCGCCACCTCGCCGGAGCATCGCCACCCACTGCCATATTTGTGCTAACAGCTTCAAAACCAGGTCGAGGGTGACCCCCTCGAGCCTCTATAGCTTCCTGTGCAGGCTAGGGGTGCAATAGAGCACCAGGAGTCGATTTCCACGCGGGCGGAGGTATCTGGAGCCGTGCTTCTTCTTCGAGCTCGCGGCGGCGCTCCGGTTTGCCTCCGTCCGATCCAACACCTCCAGCAAATCCGGGAACCTTCCAGGAAGCCATCGGGACCTTCAGGTGCGAAGAAGACCGGCTAGGGAGCGAGATCGATGAGGAAGAAGCTCGCCTCGGCGAGTGTTCTTCCCTGTTCTTCCACGCGTGCTCCTTGCCGTTGGATGAAGAACGAAGTCCCAGGCGCTACAGCAGCCGTCCGATGAAGCCACGCAACCACCGTAGATCTCGCGAGAGATCTAATCCCAGACGTCAGATGGCGAAGCGGTATCGACCGCTGGATCTGCAACGCGTGTCAAGTGGCGAACAAAGAACCGTTGGATCCCGCGCACTTAGGGGGTAATTTTCACATATACCCCCGCTCTTTTGTATATTTAATTTTTAATATTGTAAATTAAATAGCACGTTGTAAATAAATTGTATATTTTGCAGAAAGGACCCTAAGTTTATTAGATTTGCATTTAGGTCCTTCTGCGCCTCACGTGCAGTCCCACGTGAGGCGCGTGAAAATTGCAAGTATGCCCTGGCGGTTTTTGTAATTGTAAATTAGTGCTAAAAATTAAAATAAATGTGTATTCCAGTAGGTATTTTTGCACATGTGCCCCTGGATGTTATTTTATTTGCAAAAATGCCCCTGCCAGGCTTAATTATTTTTGTGTCTTTATCCATTTATTAAAAATACCTATTAGGCTTCTAAAAATCCACAAAAATTAGGGTAGATGCTCCATGCCATGCTTGTTCACGCCCATATTTTAGTTTGCATTTTTTTGCATTTTTCCTAATTATTAAAAATGAAAAAGAAGCCATTTTTGTACTGTCTAAATTAGAAAATACAAAAAAATTAGAAAATGTTTTTGAAAAATTCCAAAAAAATTATATATGACATATTTATATATATATGGAGTCCAGAAAATGAAAAACCCTAAAAATATGAAAAAGAAAATTAAAAAAATCATAAAACCCCAAAAGCCACATAAAAATTAGAAAAACTCTTTAAAAACCCTAAAAATACATTTCTCTCTTTTATAATTATCTATATGTTATTATTAATATGTGAAAATTAATTTGGGCAATTTTGGGTATTATTTGATATTTTTAAAACCCAAATTATATACGGCTATTTATTTAGTCCTATATTGTGGACATTTTTGAATTAAAAAAAATACATAAAAATTAGAAATATAAAAAAAATAAAAAAAAGGGGGTTAAAAATATAAGTCTATATATTAAGTTTTTATGTTTATAAATATCTATATATATTCTATATTACTTCTCTCTCTCTTCTTATATATATATATCTCTTTATATATATATATATAGTATATAGATTTATATAATTAATAATATAAAAAAAAAGAGGAAATAAAAAAAAAGTATAAAATATAAAACCAAAATAAAAATTATAAAAACAAAAATATAAAAAAAAATTACAAAACCCACAAACCACAAAAACAATAAAAGGACATGCACAATTGATTGAATAATTGGATGATACATTTCATACAACCATTCGCCTCCCAGTGTTCGACCTCTACCTGTACTTACACCTATACACATTTACATGTAGAGTTATAATAAATTTTAACTCCACATTTTTGTTATTCATTGCATATATTTATTGTGGGTTAATTGTTGATCGATTTGGGGATTTCGTCTGAGGTCAACTCAGCGACTGTCTCTCCGCCTTGTGGAAAGACACGATCTCAGCAAATCCCCTGTCATCAAATGGCGCCGTTGCCGGGGAGGCAACGGATTTTGTATGATTTTGTGTGGTTATTTGTTCATTTATTTAATTCTTTGTTCATGTCCTTCATTTGTTTATCTGTGTGATTTTTATTTTTATTTGATATTATTGATTGACTGCTCTGACCATCTCTTTCTTTTGTCTTTGATGCGAGGGACCGCTAAGCGAAGGAGGACCTCCTAGGAGGCCCTATGCACCCAAGCGAGGCGGTGTTGGCTCTTCTATGCCAAGCCAACAGGAGAGAGCATCAATAGCAAATGAAGGAGAACTTTTGAAGACAGTCTCTATTTCATTTTATTTCCTTTATCTTATTATGTATATTCATGTGAGAGAGCGACACTCAGAATTTTGTAATAATACAGGACTCTCACAGGTACACTCCGACTCCCGAGGTCCAGTGCCCGAGGGATTGTTCCCTTGGGGGCCTCGACGGTTTTGACGCTTTTTCGTTTTTATTTTATTTTTATTATTTTGTGTGAATGAGCCCTAGCTTAGGAATTGCTTGCCGATAGATTAAGGCCCAAACACCCTAATATATTTGCATGTACCTATAGTGCGTTTTGGACCTAGTCAAATCTAAACAGTCGGTTCATTTATCTCTTAACCCCTGTGCCGTGAGCGAGCCCCATCAAGCGCTACTCCTGAACTCGAGCATGTCGAGAAGAGGAGGGGTGAGCCAAGACCGGACCCTTAGGTTAGGGATAAGTGACCGACTTGTGGTGCTTCACGATAATAGCAGTTACTATCCTAGGGCGATTTCTTCGGTTTGCATTTGCATATAGCATAGGTTTCAATTCTGTTATGCATCCCGCATGGAGAGAGCTGGGAGGCACTGTAAGTCTTCTTACTTAGCATGCATCATCGATTTCCGACTTGCATGGCTTTTCCGACTTCTCCCTCTGTTTTTGACCACTTAGGATGCTTAATGAAATTGGAACCCCGATAGGCACGTGCATTGAAAATACCCAAAAAAGTGTTAACTCAAATAAAATCGGGACTGCTAACTCTATGGACCTAACAATAAAACGTAATGGATTCCTTGTTTTGGGGAGAGCAACCCCCTCATTGTATGCGTTTTAAGTGCTCACGTACACGCTAAGGAGTAGAACCCAAATCCTATCAAGCCTCCTAAGTGTTTGTACAACTTTGTGATTCTCACCTAACTCTAAAACCGAAAAGATAAATGACCGTCACCTGATGGTCTTCACTGTGTTGAGTAGGTGAATTGGGGGTGTTGCCTTGTGTATTGATTGTGACTTGGAGTTCATTGTGTTTTCCATTCAGTATTAGAATAGACGGTCCCGTCCGTGTGAGTCATGCATTTTTCATCTTTGAGTCTCTCTATCTCTCTTATACATATATCTCTTCATCTTGCATCGAGTCGTGATATTGGCGCTTGAGCTCAATCATTCTTCGCCAAGACCTTTGTTGCCCGCATTCTTCACCATCTTCTATGTATCCATCGTACCATCTTCTCTGGATTCGAGGAGAGACCTCTTCGAATCGCAATTTTGACGGTGTTCCCGCCTTGTGTGGAACACCTAATTTGTCTATGTACCGATCTTATCACCCGCCCTCCTCGTTCCCTCTGTATCACCTTTCTACCACCCATGATATTGGCACGCCCGCTCAATCATTTTCTCCACCCCATTGTGTTATCCTTCTTACCCATCTTCCTCGTGTTCCCCGTATCATCTCTCCCTTTACCCGGGAATGTTGTGCATCTTGATGAGGTCCGCATCGAGGATTATTTATACAAGATTATTTGTGTAAGCCGGGCCCATGATGTTGAGGTTGCTGAGATCGATCTGGTGGATTTGTCTTTGATACATGCATATGGATTTCTTGAGGATTTTTGCTGATGCATAGAGCATAGGTGTGATGCATTATTGAGGAATTTTAGTTCTCGCACACCGGATTAAGGATGTGATGTGCTGCGATGAGTTGATGATGATATCATGAGCATTGATTGATCTATCTATTCAAGGTTCCACCCATCTTGATTTTTGAGGATTGACTGATTATTCTACTTTAGATTTCTTGCTAAGGGTGTGCGGATCCTACATGATCTCTCATCTTCCTGATTGACTCGTCCTTGATCTCCTGACTCTTTGATCCACCATGGCACTTAGAGGATTCTTGACTATTTTTCGTGCCATTTCAGCTTACTGGATTGACCTGAGGGATGTTTTGTGATTGGCCTGATGATTTTCTCCCTCCCATAATCTTATGCCCTCCTGTAGATTGATGGATTCGCATTATTTTGAGGACCTGAGACTCTAGGCCAGCATTCCCATGACCTTCATTGCTATAGCTCGCATTGCCCCCCGAGGACTATCTGCGGGAGGATGCGACAATTTCTAGGACTGCGGTTTCATTCACTGCTTGGGTCGCCATTGTGATGGGACCCGAAACCGAGTCGTACGATATGTTTGATTGGCCTCCCCCTGTGATTGTGTACTTGACCTGTTGGTACACGAGGCCAATGTTTTTGACTCATCTGAGACCGCTCTCCTTGACGGTCCTCGCAAGGCAGAGCTCCACTTTTCTGATTATTCCATGCATAGTTCATAGCTCCCCGAGGGTTATCTGCGGGAGACTATGACATATTTCAGATCTTATTGGTCTCTTCTGCTGGTAGCCGATTTGTCGACTACTGAGACTAATATGGGGGTCCGTCTGATGGACCCGGCTCCTTTGATGCCTTCTCTCACCTTGACGACCCTCGCAAGGTAGAGGCACTTTCTGACTATTCCTTGCCTAGATCGTAGTACTCTCCGAGGACTATCTGCGAGAGTCTGCGACCCTCTCTGTACGCTCGGTTCCACTGCTGACTGTGTCTCCGATCTGCGGAGCACGGAATCGAGTCGTCTACTATGCCTGAATTTTGGTCCCATCTTGAGTTGCCTATCCGATCTGCGGATCATGGGACCCATCTGATTAGACTCCTTTGAGTATGCTTGCCTTGACGGTCCTCGCAAGGTTGAGCTTCTGATATCTGCTATTTTCATGACGAGTTGGCATCCCGCTCCCCGAGGGTTATTTGCGGGACGCTGCCACACTTTCTCGATTTTTCGGTCTCTTCTGCTGGTAGCCGACCTGTCGCCTACCAAGACCATTTCTATGATCCGTCTGATGGATCAGACTCCTTTGAGCTCGCTCACCTTGATGACCCTCGGAAGGGTGAGCTTCTGTTCTGATTATTCATTGCCTAGTATGTACTACTCCCCGAGGGTTATCTGCGGGAGAGTACATCATTTTCTAGGTACTCGGCTTCATTTCCGGTGTCTCCTATCTGTGGAGTATGGAGCCGGGTCTTCTGACGTGTGTACTCGGTCTCCTCCCTGGTTGTGTCTCCTCTCTGTTGGAGCACGGAGCCGAATCTGCTGATTATACTCTGATTCTGCTCACCTTGAGGACCCTCGCAGGGTTGAGCCATGGCTTGCGGTATTCGGTGTGTACTTATGATCTTTCTACCTCACCATCATCGGGTACCATGATGTCTCCTATTATCTATCTTCCATATCTGCTTGAGACATGATTGACCGGAGGAGTCTGTACTGCTCTTTCTTCCTCCCGGTCTTACGGTATCGGTTCTGTTCCCTCATGTTGACCCTATGAGCCGATTGACTGCTTCACGCTACCAGTCCCTGCATTACTTTCCGATCTGATGGTCCCCGGTAGCTGACACCCACTTGACTGCATATCAGGGTGTCTTTTCACCTTCTGACCGCGTCCTCGTTCTCACAGGGAGACGACAACGAGAGCACGGTTGTCGCTTATCAGACACCGTCCTGTACTTCAACAGTTTTTCACCGCATGTATATATGTGGGCCTTGTTCCTTCTTTCTCCCGTATGTTATGTGTACCCCAGATCTATCGCCACATCTTTGTGTCTACACTTAGGACGTACCTTGTCCTAAGTGTAGGGGGGCACACACTGAGTTGTTCTTTCCTTGCACATTTTTCGTCACTCCTGTTTCTATACTTAGGAGATCTCACCCTAAGTATAAGGGGAGTGATGTGTATATTCTCCTAGATCTTTTCATCTATCTGTATATATCTCTTCTTTTCTTCTTTTCTTCTTTTCCTTTTCTATCTTCTGTATCTCAATAAAAGGTGTCACCCCTGTGTGTCAGTTTTCTGTACTTAGGACGTACTTTGTCCTAAGTATAGGGGGGTGCACCCCTGATTTGTTAATTCCTTGATCTATTTATTCCCACCCTTGACCCCCCCTGCTTTGCGTACAGTCTGCTATACTTAGGATTACTTGATCCTAAGTATAGGGGGGACGGTCAACTTCTATTTCCTTTGTCTCTTATTCATATATTCTTTAGACTTGTCTATACTCAGTGCGAGTTATGTCTTCTCTTTTCTTTTCGATCTATGAGGACATAGCTCAAGCTAAGTATAGGGGGGTCGTATATACTATGTATATACTTTAGCCATAACTCGTACTTTCGTAATAATATGGCTAATAATTCTTTAAATTCGTTAAAAATCGTTAATAAGAAGATGGGATTATTCCTCAAAGTCTTTTTGTATATACTGATTAATAAATCGGGTGAAAATGTTTTTTGCAAAATGTTTGAAAAATAGTTTGAAAAGTATTGTGAACATCTATTGAAAACTATTTTAAAAACGTTTTGTTACATGTTTTCAACCTGTGTAAAGATGTGTGGTTTGTAAAGATTTATTTTCTTTGTGTGAAATAAAATGTTTGAAAAATGATTTGCAAATGGTTTGAAAAATGGTTGCAAAAATATTTTGAAAAATCTATATATACTGATTTGAAAAACCTTTGCAAAATGATTTTCAAATGTGTGTACATGTTTGTAAAAATGTTTGTAAAAATTATTTTGGACTATAGTTTTCAAAAACTGTTTGAAAAATTTGTGTCAAATAAATTTGAGGAATAGTCACATATAATAATAATTAATATAATATATATATATATCTTATGAATAAAAATAATAAAAATAAAAACACAATTCTTTAATAAGTGTACATATATGCTTATAAATAGAAACTAAATTGTAAATTCTTGTAAAATAAAGCGGCACGCCCATGTAAATAGCTGTACATATTTTCTACTATGAGTGTCAAAATTCTTTTATTTGCAAAAATTCTTTGTGTAAAAATTCTTCTCTTTGTTTTCAAATTCTTTGAAAAATTGCATTATTCTTTGCATATTTGTAAATAGCATTTACATAGCATTCATATTCTTTGATTGAGCTTGATGATTGAACTAGTCCAATAAAGTCGAAGATTGGAGCTTGGTTGGACCTTACCGAACCTAATTGCACTGGAACCTTATGGGAACTAGGTTTAAGGTACTTCAGGTCTATTCAGACTTAATTCTTTGAGAAATCAGGGCTGGGTTCAAGTCACCTCAGTGGACTAACTAGAACTTTTCGAAACACACGCATGACTCTTGTCGGCCGTGACCTAACTTGGACACTTGCACCTTTCACTTGGCTCAACTCGGTTGGAGTGGTGAGGGGGTTGGATTTGCCAGTCTGAGACGCACACGGGTGGAAACATTCGTCCTCGTCTAGGGAGGGAAGTGCACCCCAACCTGGTCCAGTTTCAATGAAGTCGAATGACAGGAGAGTGTGGGTTGCAATAAAGCTTCAAAAGAGGGATAGTCTTCTGGCTCAAGAGGAAAAAGTCCTTATGTAAATGCTGCTGTACATAGTATGTTGAAAAAAAAAATGGACAGGCTTGTAAATAAAAAAATAAAATGCCTGCCGGAGTATGTATATATGTTGTATAGGAAATAAGCAAGCTTGAGCATCAAAGTTATACCATGTGAGCCTGCAGCTGGATGACTCGACTACACTGGTCTTGCATTCCCAGGATTGGTAGCTACACTGGCTACTGTCCATTTTTCTTCACCCCCTCCTCTCGAGTAGGATGCCACTTGAACTTAGAAGGGAATACCCCGCTCCTTGACGGTAGAGGGCTGGATTAGGGAATCATTGGGTTGTCATTCTGGAGAAGTCAGTTCCTTTGTCATTTCAGTTGGGGAGAGCCATCATCACTTACACCGTACAAGTCAGCTTCACAGTCATAAGGGTTTGCGTATGATGTAGGCTAGTTCTGACCTGGCTATTGAGGTGATTTGAACCAAGTTCTGTGACTATCGAAGGCTGTTGTGTTTTAAGTTTGGTTCCCTACCAGGTTCCACACACATTCTCACACCAAGGTCTAACCTGAGCTCCAAACTTTGATTTTGAACAGATGAGTTTAATAATCATGATCAATCCAATTTATTCTTTAAATTCATTATTTTTACTTTTTCTTTTCTTCTTATTCTTTAATTCTTTTTGTACTTATTGCATAAGTGTTTGCTAGGGACTAGCAAAGGCAAGTATAGGGGGGTGATGAATCTCCATTTCATCACCTTTATTCTATCATTTTGGCCTTAAAAACCCCAGCAAATGCATGTAAATAACATTAATTTGTACATATTAGCATCTATTATTTATTGTATTAATTATACATTAAATAAGGTTTTTAATGCCAAAATTATAGAATAAAGAGAAGAAAAGAAAAAGGAATAAAATATTGCAAATATTTTATGACCCGAACCCCGAGACCAAGGCCAGCATGGACTTGGTCGACAAGGAATAAAGTAGGGGGAGATAAGGGCCAACTATACAATAAATATCTCATTTATTCATTCATTTATGCCTTTTTGACACCTATTTTGTATAGAATTATTTACTCATCAAATTAAAATCTTTTGTACATAAAAGTTGTAGATAATAATGTAAATAAAAATACAAAATTGAGTTTGTGTAAAAATAATACCCAGTGTACATTTTATACACAAAATAAAAACCAATACTCTCAACTTCACAGACCCATATCTTGCAAATAAAAACTCCAAATCACCCAAACTCACCTTTAATTGTATATAGCATTTCATAAACTATTTTATAAAATTAGTTCCATAATTTTTGGAGTCCATCTGTGGAAGTTAGGTTTTTGGCCCACATTGTATATAGGACTGATTAAAATATTCATTTTATTCAATATTCATTATTTTTCTAAATTTATATTTTTAGTATCTTGTAAATAATGTATATAATTCATGTACATATTAAAATTAGAAGAAAACTAAAAAGAAGTTGTGAAATAAAAAGAGCCTATATAATACATAGGCAAAATACCAATGCAAAGTATGTATATAAAAGGGGATCTTGATTCTTTTATTCTTTACTCATCTATATTTTTTTAAATATGTAAATATTACACATAACTTATTAAAAAGACAAATTCAAAATAAAAACAAATAAAATTCATTAAATAAATAAGATGTATATAATATATAGGTAAAATACCTATAAGTATACATACATACACATACATCTATTTATTTAAAAATATAAATAAACTCATAAAATAAAAATATATTTATACTCATAAAAATAAGTTATAAAATTATAAAATAAGAAACTAAAATAATAAAATAAAATAAATAAACTAAAAAGAAAATATACAAAAATATATATAAAATACATACATATACACATTATTGTAATAAAACCGTAATAAAATAAGTCATAAAAATAAATAAAAATCATATTAAAATACTACATACAATAATAAAGATTTTTTATTTTATACTCGAAAAATAATAAAATCATTTATTAACTTAAATAATTCGTTCTTTATTTTCCAGCCTGTTTTGTCTTCTTGCGGCCTAGGTGGACCAATCAGAGCTTGGCCCGAGTTGACCCCGGGTCAACTGCCTCCTCAGCCTCTGCAGTACGTCTGAACTGTCTTGTCCCCCATCTTCTCGCCTTTTTCCCGCTCGATTCGTCCATCAATCGCCATCGAATCCTTCACGGATTTTATTCCCTGTACATCCCTCTCCCACGCCGTCCTCTAAGATCCCATGTACATAGCCCCGATTCATTGTTAATCGCCGATCAATAAGGGCGGCTCCCCTTGTCTATAAATAACACCATCTTTCTCCTCCGAGCTTTTTGGCCATTTCCTAAGCCCTAGAACCCTCGCCTTCGGCCTAGCGTGCATCCTGGTGACAGCAGGAGGTCCCCTGAAGCGTCGAGGAGGTTCGTGGAGGAGGGAGGTGCGCCCACGGCGGAGCTCCGGCATCCGTCCTGCTCCTTGGCCCTACGGCCAAGTCGAGACTGCGCCTTTACATTTCTAGGTAGATTTTTATATCAGCATTTCATTTCAGTCATTTATTTTGCATTTAGATTCATAGGTTAGCGTAATTTAGGTTATTCGTAGTTCGCCGGAGCTCCGCTCCGGCGAGCTTTTCACCGTACTCCCGACTGTTCTCCAACCCGCTTTCACCTTCATTTCATTCCCCAACGCCTTCTCCACTTCCTAATCACCTTGGCCAACCGGATCCTCTCCTGGATTCGCGAATCGATGCTCCCCTCCGCCACCTCGCCGGAGCATCGCCACCCACTGCCATATTTGTGCTAACAGCTTCAAAACCAGGTCGAGGGTGACCCCCTCGAGCCTCTATAGCTTCCTGTGCAGGCTAGGGGTGCAATAGAGCACCAGGAGTCGATTTCCACGCGGGCGGAGGTATCTGGAGCCGTGCTTCTTCTTCGAGCTCGCGGCGGCGCTCCGGTTTGCCTCCGTCCGATCCAACACCTCCAGCAAATCCGGGAACCTTCCAGGAAGCCATCGGGACCTTCAGGTGCGAAGAAGACCGGCTAGGGAGCGAGATCGATGAGGAAGAAGCTCGCCTCGGCGAGTGTTCTTCCCTGTTCTTCCACGCGTGCTCCTTGCCGTTGGATGAAGAACGAAGTCCCAGGCGCTACAGCAGCCGTCCGATGAAGCCACGCAACCACCGTAGATCTCGCGAGAGATCTAATCCCAGACGTCAGATGGCGAAGCGGTATCGACCGCTGGATCTGCAACGCGTGTCAAGTGGCGAACAAAGAACCGTTGGATCCCGCGCACTTAGGGGGTAATTTTCACATATACCCCCGCTCTTTTGTATATTTAATTTTTAATATTGTAAATTAAATAGCACGTTGTAAATAAATTGTATATTTTGCAGAAAGGACCCTAAGTTTATTAGATTTGCATTTAGGTCCTTCTGCGCCTCACGTGCAGTCCCACGTGAGGCGCGTGAAAATTGCAAGTATGCCCTGGCGGTTTTTGTAATTGTAAATTAGTGCTAAAAATTAAAATAAATGTGTATTCCAGTAGGTATTTTTGCACATGTGCCCCTGGATGTTATTTTATTTGCAAAAATGCCCCTGCCAGGCTTAATTATTTTTGTGTCTTTATCCATTTATTAAAAATACCTATTAGGCTTCTAAAAATCCACAAAAATTAGGGTAGATGCTCCATGCCATGCTTGTTCACGCCCATATTTTAGTTTGCATTTTTTTGCATTTTTCCTAATTATTAAAAATGAAAAAGAAGCCATTTTTGTACTGTCTAAATTAGAAAATACAAAAAAATTAGAAAATGTTTTTGAAAAATTCCAAAAAAATTATATATGACATATTTATATATATATGGAGTCCAGAAAATGAAAAACCCTAAAAATATGAAAAAGAAAATTAAAAAAATCATAAAACCCCAAAAGCCACATAAAAATTAGAAAAACTCTTTAAAAACCCTAAAAATACATTTCTCTCTTTTATAATTATCTATATGTTATTATTAATATGTGAAAATTAATTTGGGCAATTTTGGGTATTATTTGATATTTTTAAAACCCAAATTATATACGGCTATTTATTTAGTCCTATATTGTGGACATTTTTGAATTAAAAAAAATACATAAAAATTAGAAATATAAAAAAAATAAAAAAAAAGGGGGGTTAAAAATATAAGTCTATATATTAAGTTTTTATGTTTATAAATATCTATATATATTCTATATTACTTCTCTCTCTCTTCTTATATATATATATCTCTTTATATATATATATATAGTATATAGATTTATATAATTAATAATATAAAAAAAAGAGGAAATAAAAAAAAAGTATAAAATATAAAACCAAAATAAAAATTATAAAAACAAAAATATAAAAAAAAAATTACAAAACCCACAAACCACAAAAACAATAAAAGGACATGCACAATTGATTGAATAATTGGATGATACATTTCATACAACCATTCGCCTCCCAGTGTTCGACCTCTACCTGTACTTACACCTATACACATTTACATGTAGAGTTATAATAAATTTTAACTCCACATTTTTGTTATTCATTGCATATATTTATTGTGGGTTAATTGTTGATCGATTTGGGGATTTCGTCTGAGGTCAACTCAGCGACTGTCTCTCCGCCTTGTGGAAAGACACGATCTCAGCAAATCCCCTGTCATCATGCTCCCACTAGTCTTCTTGTATACACAAGGTTCATCAGGATTCTGCACAAAATCATAACTCTTTATGGTTTCGTCAAATCTGATGTTCCAGCTACGAGAAGCTTGCTTGAGCCCATAGATGGATTTCTTCAGCTTGCATACTTTGCCATCCTCAGTTATGAAGCCATGGGGCTGCTCCATGTAGATATCCTCCTCGAGGTATCCATTGAGGAAAGCCGTCTTGACGTCTATCTGTCAGATGTCGTAGTTAAGATATGCAGCTATAGTTAGTAGTGTCCTGATGGATTTAATATAGCCACAGGAGAGAATGTCTCATCGTAATCGATGTCTTCTCTCTGTGTAGCCCTTGGCTACGAGCTGTGCCTTGAAAGTATCTACTTTCCCATCAGGTCCCCTCTTTCTCTTGAAGATCCATTTACACCCAATGAGTTTTACCCCTTTAGGTGGATCCTCTAGGGTCCATACACCATTCTTATGCATGGAGTCAATCTCTGATTTCATTGCTAGCATCCATCTATCCATGTCTTGATCCGCGAGTACTTCATCAAATGAAGTAGGATCAATGTCAATCTCACTTGACACATGGAATCCATACCTTTCAGGTGGTGCAACCACCCTCGAACTCCTTCGAAGAGGTATAGATGTTTTATCTTTATTTATCTCTTCAGTTTCTGGTCTAGGAAGCTCAGAATCCTCAGGGGATTCAATGAGTTCCTCTACTTCATTATTGTCTTGACCTTTAAGGAAATCATTCTCCAGAAACTTTACATCTCTAGAAACAAAAACCTTTTGGGTCTCAGGGTCATAAAGCTGGTATCCAATACCATCTTTAACATACCCAATGAAGTAACACTCACGAGAGCGAGATTCTAGCTTACTTGCATCCACGTTCTTCGCATGGTCGAAGCAACCCCAAACCCTCAAGTGATTAACACTAGGTTTGGTTCCATACCAGAGCTCATGAGGAGTCTTAGGCACGGATTTGCTAGGAATCTTATTCAGGATATACATCGCAGTCTCTACTGCATATCCCCAGAAACTAAGAGGTAAATGTGCTTTGCTCATCATTGAACGGACCATGTCCATGATGGTCCTGTTGTGTCTTTCAGCAACACCATTAAGTTGGGGAGTTCCAGGAGGAGTGAGATTGGAAACAATTCCATTCTCCGTAATGTATTCCTTGAATTCATCCGAGAGGTACTCGCCACCTCGATCAGATCAAATCCGCTTAATCTTCCTATCGGTTTGGTTCTCAACCAAAGCCTTGAGTTCTTTGAACTTTTCAAAGGTTTCAGACTTATGCCTTAATAGGAAGACAAACCTGTATCACGAATGGTCATCAATAAACGTCAGATAATATCGATATCCATTTCAAGCCGCAGTACTGAAGGGACCACATACATCGCTATGTATTAGGTCAATAATACCTTTGCATCTCATAACCTTGTTATGGAAAGACGTCCTAGTAATTTTACCCTGAATGCAATGTTTGCAAGTGGTCAAAGGTTGAACCTGTAGAAAATCTAGAGGTCCATCCTTTATCAATCTATTGATCCTATCAATAGATAAATGACCAAGCCTTTCATGCCAAATCTCATTTGAGATGTTTTTATCCTCCCTGGATCTTTTAGGGTTTTTATTAGTGGTTGTAACATTCATGATGCATTTATCAATGCACAACTCATAGAGTCCACCAGAAGTCAAAATACCATCCGCAATATATTTATCATAACAATTTATGACTAATTTATTACTGAAAAATAATGAATATCCGCTTCTAACAAGCTTAGATACAGATATCAAGTTCCTTCTGACTTCTGGTACATAAAGACACTCTTTAAGTATAAGGACTCTACCACTAGATAATGATAGTCGACAAGTCCCGACGGCTACTCCTGCAACACTTGCATCAGATCCCATCTGGATGACTATCCCCCCTTTTCAAGACTTCTAGTTTCCTGAAACAAATGCAACAAATTGCATACATGAATAGAAGCACCAGAGTCTACAACCCAAATTCCTTCTCGTCCGACGAGAAAGCTAGTTTCAATAATGAAAGTAGATTTTATACCTGCTGGGGCTTTACCTTTGTCTGATGACTTCAGGTATTCCGGGCAGTTACGCCTCCAGTGCCCTGGCTTTTTGCAGTGGTGACAGACGTCGGTTTTCTTCGATGCCATTAGAGTGGATGCATTAGAAGAAGAGCCAACACCTTGTCCCTTCTTCTTTCTCTTCTGGGCTGGGCCCTTCCGAGAACCTTGTTTCCGACCACGCTTCCCTCTGACCTGTGCAACCATTGCACTGCCAGCAGGACCATCCTTCTTCATTACATCTTCCGCAGATTTTAATGCGGCAAGAAGACCAACACTTGTCAATTCTAGCTTGTTCATGTGGAATGACACTACAAATTTATTGAAAGACTTGGGCAACGATAACAGAATGAAGTCAGCTTGCATGTCTGCATCCATGGTTGCCCCAAGAGTCTCCAGCTCCGACAAGTACCCAAACATTTTGAGTACATGTTCACGGACCGAAGTCCCTTCCTGCATCTTGCAACGAATGAGATCTTTCATAACATTGTACCGCTGGGTGCTGTTAATGTCACCAAACATATCTTTCAGATTCTGCATTATCTCCTGACAAGTGCTCATCTCCACATGTTGCTTCTGCAGAACAGTGGAGAGAGAACCCAGGATATAACATCTAGCCAAGACATGATCTTCATCATACTTGTCATTGTTAGCTTTTTCTTCCTTGGATTTAGGGTTCTCATGCTTGTCCTCGGAGAGCACATAACTTATGCGCTCTGCAGAGAGAACAAGCTCCAAATTACGGATCCAATCCGAGTAATTTGGGCCGGTCAATTGGTTGACCTCAAGAAGCCTACTAAGTGGGTTCAAGGACTTCATTTTCTGAAATTAAGAATACACTATTTTAGAATATATAAACATATATTCAAATTTATGATATTTGATTAAGGTATTTTAAATCAAATTATTCTTGCATTGTCAACTTTGAAATTCATTCCCTTAATAACTTTCAAAGTAGGAGGTATACTTACGCTATATCTCTAGCAAGAATTGGGGTCTCCTCTTTATCTTTGTCACATCCCAATAATATGAGAATCTGCGACTCCAATAAAGAGAAGCGAGAATACATTCCGCTTTGCAAGTCCAACTTGCATTTCCCAATTCGGTCTTTAACACCCGGGCCCATCACCCCTAAGGCGATGTTGACCCATTGTTAATTGAACCAACTGTCAATAGGAATAGTACTCGCTATGCGCAATCCAATATCACCCCAATAATATGAGGATCCAATATTGGGGTCACTACGCATACAACCTTACTCTTTCGAGAAGCAAAGAGCCCGATCCATATGCGCTTGCATACAGGAGCTGTCACTTCGGACAGGCGTCTCCCACATGCAATCCCTGGCGACGGAACCCTTCGTCTTGACGGGAGACCATGGATGTCGTGATCCTCCATCTCATATTCAAATTTTTAATTAATTATCATGAATCACATTAATATAATTAATTCTTCCAAGGGAAATAATAACTCTATTCATAATAGATTGTCTCAATTGGACATAATCAATTTAATCATATTAAATTAATTATCAATCCAATTCAATCAACAAACTTGATATTTTTACTTGAATACAAATATGGTAATATCTCAAAGTACGTGTTAATTCGAATTTTAATAATTAGAAAATACACCTTGATTTTCTCTGGCATTATACAGTCCCTACCCGCTGTCATGGCCAGTACCGACGAGAGTGGGACGGACCACATACGTTGCAACCCGCAACCCCAATGCTCTCCGACTAGTCACCATATCCACCTCGAGAAAGCATAATGCCAGATATATCAATTTGTACTTGAGATGATCATCGATTTTTCAATCAAAATTATACCATATAGTAATAATCAAAACATTTTTGATTATAAGGAAATTTGCTACACAAATTCCCAATCCTATTCAAGCACCAAGTTCGATGATTGTGTTTCCAATTAAGATTTAGATCAAATCTAATCAATTAATTGGTTGAGGCCAAGTCAATTAAGTAAATAATCATCTTCCAATATTTCACAAATATTTTTCGAGATTATTTCATGAAATTAAAAATTAATTTCACTAATTGACAATCACTTGGTTCCAGATTAGGACTGCAATTTTAGTAGTGACCCATACTCACTAAAATTAACATATCTCAATCAATCTAAATCCAAATTAGACAAACCCAATTTTAAAGATTGCTAACTTGATTTAGGACAGATCTACAGTTCCCGCAACAGTGCATACATGTCCATTAAAACAACCATTCTTGAGCATACGAAATCCCATTTACGCAAACTCAGATCCTATGGTTTCCTTATATAATGGGGAACAAAATCCAAGTAAATAATTCATGCTTAAACAATTTAAACATGATCGAAAGTATTTACTAAACAGATCTGCGAAATCAAATGCGATAAAACTTTTGCGACCTTAACGAACCCAAGTCGTCCTCGATTTTCGAATCATATTCGAAACTGTCGACCTAAGGCTCTGATACCACTTGAAGGATATTGAATTATCCTCAAGCGTATCACGGAAGCGTGATCGTCGTATCGGATACGACGTAGAATGACTAGTCGTACAAGTTGTTCTGTGCAGCGGAATTTAAAAATTTTCATGCGATGAAACCACATGATCCAAGAACGATTCTCAGATCGTTTCATCTATAATCACAACAAGTATAAAAGAATACATCTTGAAGCGTGGTTGATCAAGTCTCAAAAGAAAGAGACCTCCTGTCTCAAGTCCGATCGTCGGCGAGATCGCTTGCGAGCACGACGATGAACCGCATAGTCCTCGCAATCCAAGAAGATGATCCTAGCACGGTTGCTCCTGATCTCGTCGTACGGGATCGAACGTCTCCTTTGTGAGCGTAGCACTCCAAGAAGATGGAAAACCGAAGAACGTCGAAGCGGCGGCGCGGTGGCGAGAGCGTCGACGAGTCTCTCCTCTAGGGTTTGGTGGACGACCACCAAGAAGAGAGAGAGAGGGGGCTAGCATATGAGAAGAAAATGAGAGAGAGAGAGAGAGAGCTTCAATATTGCATAGCCTTAGAGAGCATGGTATGCCTCTCTATTTATAGGGTTTTGGGATCCATGGATCTCAATTCATGGGACATATAAAATCAATGGATGAGATTGATTTATGTCTAATCCAATGGTCAAGATTGTTGTTGGTAAAACCAACAAATTTAGATTAAAATATATTTGAAAAAATCAAATATAAATCAGTCCTAAATTATACCAATAAATAAGGAGAGAATATTAGAAAGAAGATCATGCCTCCCTATGAAATAGGGTGGACGGCCACCCATTCCATCTTGGAATTGGGTGCCGCCCATCCTTTTCCTAAATGGGCAATCTCATGGATTTCCATGAGATTGCATATCTCCTTGAATTTCTCTATTATTTATTTTCAACAACTTTTGTTGGTATTTATTCACCAAAATAATTCACAATTAATTTTGGAAATATTGAAATCTTGACATTGGAAAATTGTGAATCATATTCACAACCCAAAACAACATATAATTTACATTGTCAATTAATTACACAATGTGCATCCAATACACATAATAATTAATCAACAAATATAAATTATAATTAGCTCTATCTAATACATTATAAATCATATTTATAATATATTATGAATAATTAGATATTTCTATCCACATTATTCTTATCCATAATAATCAAATCACATTTAATTATATTAGATAATTTCTTCACACATTAAGATGATTAAATCACATTTAATATTTCTTCATTGCTTAGATCTTATGGAATTATTCTCGAACCCTTCAAGAATAATGCGATCTCTCCGCAGATACTTGGAGATAAGGACAGGGTGATTGTATTATTCCACGTATAGTGACTTGGATGTTGAGATCATATCTCAAATCCAGATCCCATGGACCTCCCACTGATACTTGATCAAATCAAGATCGTAGACCTAATCTTCTCATTGCATCTGAATCTTATTCAGATCAATGTCTAGTTCATGGACTAAGATTATGTCACTTCTCTAGTGAGAGTAGTCACTAAATTCCAAACCCGTTTCATCACTCCCTCGGAATGGAAGCGTCATGGTTATACAATCGTTTATGATCACATCACCCTCAGGTATTCCCAATACCTGTACATCCTTCATACTGGAAGACCTATGATCATTCTGAAGATAAAGATCACTTTTATACTGTCATCTTCAGGGTTTGATCATTAAGTTTTTCAATTTTGGTCACTGGGAATTGGTATAGATCATATGCTTTCCCAAAGCATATATCTTACCTTCAAATTCATGTCATGCTTCCAAAGCACGATGACCATGCATGGAATTTGTTCAGTCCCAATACCTCATGAGTGAGCTCATGTCTCCCGGTTCACAAGTGAACATGTATGATCCCTTTGAGAGATCGTATTGCTCATATGTCCTTATATGCACACCAGCGCGTCGGTGTATAGACCTTGGTTAGGTCATCAACCTATTGGTCTGGCAAATGTACACAATCAGACATATAACAACACATTTGTCTCCGGTCAGAGGATGTATGCCTATGCTGTGACAATATTCAACATAGGTCTTTGGTGATCTCGATCTTGTTAGGTCAACCCATTGACTCAACTAACCTGACACCTCCGAATCACTATTCCCATGCAGAGGACCTGCATCAAGAGGTCAATCAGATATTAGCCATTGAGAGAGGATTGGCATCTCCTACGGAGATCATCACTTAATAATCATTTGACGATGCTTGATGAGTCCTCTATCTAACTCCTTAGATATTCATCCAAGTATCAGCCTCTATGATTCATTTAATGAATCAACAACTGTATGATCATCAAGTTGGCCATGGTACATAACCCTTATTGTACAGAGGGACCCTATAGTGCATTCATTCATTTAGTCTCAGAAAGGGAGTGGAAAATAATCAATAACTTTCATTGATAATTTATTCATTACAATAACATTTATTATAGAAATGGTTCGCCCGGGGCTCACATTGCTAACACCATGGTGGACGACCACAACGAGGGAGAGAGAGAGAGGAAGAGAGAGACTTTTCATATATAGAACGAGAGAGAGAGAGAGAGCCTATGGATTGATGTGATATGAAGAGCAAGGGGTGCCTCTTCTTATATAGTATTTTGGAATCCATAGATCTCAATCCATGAACAACACAAAATCAATGGATGAGATTGATTTGTGTTTCTTTCAATGGCCATGATATTGTTGTGAAAACACAACAATAATTAATATATATATATATATTAATAAATCAATATAAACTAATTTCAAATCAAATTAATTAATTAATATTGGAGATAATGAGAAGATTGACCATATCCCTTAAAAAGGGGGGACGACCACTCAATCATCTCATGAGATCTCA